>OX596256.1:10610288-11210288 GCA_951394255.1 Polyploca ridens | reverse complement strand
TGATCTCTGCGACAGTTGTTTGAGTCATATGAAAATTAACCATAAAGCTTTACAATAAGGTTCATCTGTTTAATCTGTGGTTGATTTGATGATGACACAGATAAACCTTATGCTAAAGCCATAAGGTTTATTTTCATATGACTCATACAAATGTCGTAGAGATCAAGCTATCTTTTATAAACCATAATGATAATATTTCAATCATTATATCAAAATAATGTTATGCGGAATAAAGTAAAATAGGTAATTATTGAACAAATTGACACTTACTCCTTCATTTTAAATTTTAATTGGTTTTATCATTATGAAATTCAATGAACTGATATTATTTGACACGATAATATTTAACGTTACATCTGCAACATAAACACAGAGAAACTTACTACGTAGACCAATTAAAATAAGGTTGTAAATCTAACGACAAGGGAAGGTGATAGCGCGTGCTGAATACATATCGATTAAAAGTCGATACAGTACAATTATTCGCTAATTAGGTAACTGTAACGGAATGTACGATGTATTGTAAGAGGCGCCTAACTAATCCATTAGAGAAACCGAACTAAACGCATTAGGCGGATTACAACTAATAGTATTAAAAGCTCATCTGTATGTGAGATTCGCGTCGCTATCACCGTTCAGTTTTGCGTGTTTCAACGATTTGATGTTAAACGAAGATTAATTTGTGGGTTGGCCTATGATTTTCGAGTTCCAAGTATGATATTTGTTTTAACATTGGTTATTAATTGGGCATTCATTTTGAAATAGAATCGATTAGTTGTTTGGTTTGAATAAAAAAAAAGTCACTTAGCACAGAACATTACTATAGCGACATCTATCAGCCAGTTATCAGTTACACTGAGATAGTTCATACACAGAAAGATAGATGGCGCAACAACACCTTGCATCGCGCTTACGAAGTTTTCTCGGCGATCTGCATATATAGGTACAACTGTCTGACATGTGCAGTTGGATCGCGGTCTCCAGACACTGACCCAGCCTGGTGGAAGATCCTTCATTTTAAACGGAGGTGTCATCCACCTTGCGCCTCCATACAAAAATATTTGTTAGTATTTGTCTGTATCTAGCCACAGATTACTAAATAGTTACTACGTAAATCTAGCTCTAAGTAAGGTTATTATTATAAGACTTTAAAATCATATCTAAACCCTTGTAGTTTTATATCATGTAATATATATAATACGGCTTATCTATGACTATGACCCGTACTAATACACTCAAAGTTTATAGTCATAAAATGGTTTTGTGATAGTTCACCTAACGCAAACCGATAGAAGCTTACTGGGGTCATCTTTTATAGATAGTAGGTATATCATAAAATAATTTTATGACTCAACTGCCATCCTGGGCTTTTGTTTTATCGGAAACACTGAAGGTTATTGTATAAGGTAAGTGTATTTCGGAAATATAGAAATAAAGTCAGATTGGAAGTCGGTCATCGAAGTTTTCATTTCGTGATGTCAATTTATTAGCAATGGCTGAGATGATTGGTTTATCCTACCTATATTATAAATGCGAAAGTAATTCTATTTGTCTGTTACCTTTTCAATCCTAAACCGCTCAGCCGATCGCGATGAAAGGCACGCAGATAACCAATGTTATGGAGAAGGATGCAGGCTTCTTCTTATCCCGGGAATATAGGTGAAACCGCGAGGCGTGAAAAGCTCCTCTCGTCGTTGTGACTCTGATTTTATGACATGTAATATCGCACCGCGTAGCAAAAATACCCAAGTCGATGGTCGCGCCAGTTGCGCGTCTGTTCTTGGCGGGTGTGAAGAGCGTCATGGAAGTTCGTCTCCTTTGATGTTTGGATTATGGTGGTTATGGTCCAACCAACTGAGTAGGCTGCGCCTTCTTTGACGTTTGCCGCCAACCTTCCCAGTCACCATCAGCTGCTCGAGGATGTCTCCGGATTTTTTCTTCGGAGGACAATGTCCACGCTATACATATAATATTACAAATGTAAAAGTAACCCTGTCTGTCTGACTGTTACCCTTTCACACCTAAATTGCTGAAGCAATCACGATGAAATTTTGCACGCAGATAGCCCATGGTATGTGCATGGACATGGCTACTTTTTATCCCGGGAATGCAGATTAAATCGAAGGAGATAGCTAGGTTTTAATAATTCAAAGGCGTTCAGCTATAAAGTTGAAACTCACTCATCTTTATAAGAAAAAATCTAGTAAAAGAACTGATCCTCTATCATATTATGCAACGTTTAAGAATTTATCGTTTTATTTGCCTTTAAAATAGGTCAAAATTATATTTATATGATAAGCTCCTTCACCAACAGTACTAAATGTTTTTTATTCTATACTCTGTGTATTTAACGTAAAATTGAATGATTACAACCTTTTCGAATAATTATTTTATATGAATGGCTTTCAGTGATCATGTCATGAAACATTACAGTTGAATAGCTAATTGGTACGCAGTATTATCGCTAAAAGCATCAATATATTAATCTAAAATAATAATATTGATGGCTAGACCTGATAAAGTTATTTATTTAATTGTACATTTCAAAATATGCCACCAACACAAAATGGTAAAAGTAAATTCAAATGCAATCAAAAATTAAAAATAACAATAAATTACACGTATACTATCTATCTAGCCTATGATTAAAGGCAGGTATAGGTTAAAAAAACCATTAGTGTCAATCACTAGATAACGGCACTTTGGTGAGGTTAGGGAAAGTTATTTCATGAGTACAATCATGTGTCTAAGTATCGTTTACTAATTACCAGTCACATGCCAGTTACCCTATACATATGATAGTGTTTGTAGTAATATCTTTATTTACAACAAATATGTACAAAATACAATCTATATATAGAAAATTTCCTCAAGCCTGCCGCTGCTTTCGATTAACGGCAGGGTTCCCAGAAGGCTGGCAGCATTTCCTCTTTGGATAGCCAAGCTGACGCGTTGGCGGAAAAAGCTCCCCGCCCGCTGGTCTCCGGAGGTCTCGATCAATTTTGATGACATGGTGCGAGCAAAACGGCGAGCTTCGGACCCCCACGGTCCCATGGTCTCGACCGCAAAAGGCACAAAAATATAATTGGGTACAATCGAAGCGTATTTTTTGAATTTTGAATTTTCCACACTGGCCGCTGTGTTTTATAGATAGTGTACGTTAGCCATTTGGTTATAATCTTACCGTAGTGTTAATGATTGAGGTGGCTAAACCTGCGAATGACCCGCCTGATGGAAAGTAGTTATCGTAGCCGTATGGACGCTTGCAACACACAAGGCATCACTCACGCGTTACCGACCCTTCCCCCGTCTCCAATGAGCTCTGGCGACCTTAACCACCCACAGGAACACAACATAAAGCTATTTGGCTGCGGTATTCTGTAAGTTGGAGGTATTTCCCAAGTAGAGCTGATCTTTGAGCGAAACGCTATGCCCTACCTCCATTTGCAACAGAAATTAAAACATAATGGTAAATAACATTCAAAATGTTATTTTGTTATTAAATCCCCAAAACATAGAAAGATATGCAAATGTTTTCACTAAGGATATGAATAAATGATGAAATAGAGTTAGGTAGCGGTACGTTACCTAACTCTATTTCAACCCTATTTATTTTTGCGTCGGAAAAGGGAATACTTGTTTGTAAAAGCAAGTTGGGATAGAATTGTGTTGCTCTATTTTACGCTTGTTTTAACTTATTTCCCGGAATACGGTCACTATATTAGTGCAGCGTTTCACTACAAAGTGCATTTTGAAGTTGCTGAGTAATTTATATATGTCGTAGGGGAATGTGTAGGTACCTTTATCAAGGATTTCGTATCAATTAATAAATATTACAAAAAAAAAGTTCCAAATTTCTGAATTAATCAAAAGTTTTCGACATCTTATTAGATTCAGTTTAGTCAAATGACATATCATCAAAAGATTTTTTCAGTAAGTAATTAGATAGGAATATTCGAAATTTTCTGTATCCTTAATTCCCTGCATCATATTATATAATTATACGAAATAGCTTTGCTATTAAACATTTGCGAGAATTGGTGATTATATAATATATAAATGATACTCAGGTCTACCTATACTAAAAGGTAGAAGTTCTATAAACCAGTATTATTCGGGAAATATGTATAATATTCGAGATAATATCAGCCTTTTTGAGTCCTTTACTGAAATGTACATTTAATTTAACGGTTGGTTAGGATTCAATAATTAGGCAAGAAAGGAGCTTATGGAGGTGCAAGGTGGATGGCACCTCGATTTAAAAGGGAAGATCTTCCGCCAGGCTGGGTCATCGTGGCTGGGGACCGCGGTCCAACTGTACTGTACATGTCAGACAGTTGTATATTTGCAGATTTTCGACAAAACTTCGTAAACGCGATGCAGGATGTTGTAGCGTCACGCCATTTATCTTTCTGTTTCTGAACTATCTCATTGTAACTGATACTGACTGTTGGCTGATAGATTTCACTACAAGCTTTTTATTCAAGGGATTTTCCAAAAATAATATAGCAAATTTTTAAAAATTTCTAATTTATAGGTCTATTATATAGGTCATCATCATTTACCTGCCCTGTTCCCAATAGTCGGCGCAATATGCGCTATATACGCTTCTTCCATTCGTCTCTTCTATCCTTCATAGCAGTCATTTATCCGTCATTTATATAGGTATATGGTTTCAAAACACCTCATAATAAATCAAGCATGTAAATAATATTTGTTTAATTCACCAGCATTTTCGGCTTTCCATTTTAATAATTTACAAACATCCAATAAAATTTCAATGATTATGAATAAATGGTAAACAATAATTAAATGTTTCAAAGTAATAACAACGGCTTTGATAAATAATCAAAATGTCTAATTCCTGGATTCAACAAAGCTAGTATTAATTTGTTAGATGGGAAATCAGTAGCATTATAATACTATAGCAAATAAACTTCGTCAAAATTATTCTAGTCATGAATATTTAACAACAAATTCGGAGCACTGAATTTGAAATGACTACGTATTTCGATGAAATTGTAAATTGATTATATTGTAGAATGGAAAGAATTTTAATATCAAGACTATGCAAGTAGGAAAATAAATTAAAGGAAAATTGGAAACATATTACATCTAAATATTTTTTCGTTAAAAATATTGGCAATATTCTCCGTTAAAAATAAAAAATATTGCCAAATCGCTGCATGCGTCATTTATATTTAGGTTCGAGTTAGTAGGTACTCTCAAACAAATGTTAACTGTGATTCAGGAGAGACCCTGGGTCTTTTCCGAACTTGTGCTAAATAAACTAGAGAAGACGCCACATATCACAACTATGTTCCGTTCAAGTGAGGCCATCCGGCCACACTTGTTGTTGTAGAACAATGAACGAAAAGCATAAGCGCCGTGAAAATCACGGTGTGTGCGTGAAAAATACTCCTAAAAGCGTTCTGATACCGCTATGTGTTTCAACTGTCTGCTTAGAGTGGCTTAGACGACTAATTATTGTTTCAGCGCTAAAGAGAACTTTAATTGACTAAAAAAATGGGACATTTGCTTGTGATAGCTTCTCTATACGTAGTAATAATAGCTATTAGGTACTAAAAATAAAAAATATTCTATATAACAATGAATCTAAAGTATAAATAAAAACAGATATCTACCCATTGCGAATGAATGTAATGTATAAGATAGTCAGTGGCGTGCATTGGTTTTCGGAGGAGGTAGGCAATCAAGTACTAGGAGAGTTTTATTGTATATTATCGGTGGTATTTTATCCAATAAAGATCAATCCACGTGCACTAGTGAAATGAAATGAATTATGTGTATCGTGTTTTTACAAGTTGTCTCAAAAAGTTCGTGAAAAGTTTTAGTACAGTGACTACCATTTTACTAAAACACGACTGAACGGTGACTGATAATGCGGACTATATGAAAGTGATATTATAAATAAAATGTATGCGACTGAAGGGCTTTGTGTCCATGGTCATGAACAAATATTTAAAAAAAAACTAGGTTTCCACCCTCGGTTGAATCGATCGATTTTTTAATCAATATTCGAACTTTTAAATCGTCTGAAGATACGGATCGATCTTAAGATCGCCACGAAATTAAAAGATAGGAAATCGATTTTAACGAGACCATAATATTCCATTTCGTATTTTCGAATCGATTATTTTTATGTTAAATATTAAAGTTTTTTTGAATAAATTAGTTACTCTCTTTCTCTCTCATCAATGCTGAAATCGATGGGAGGGCGCCTAAATCGTTGTTTTTCTAAAAATCTCGACAGTGTAAGTTTAATCGAATAACGATATTCGTGTAATTATTATTAGTGATTTTAAAAAATATTTTTTGCTACTAATTAACTAAGAAATATATTTTATATCATAATAAAATATAAATATTGATTTTCTAAGGATCGACATTGTATATATTTTTTTTAATCGATATCATTCACTTCGATTTGAATCTATCGATACTAAATTTTATCAAAGTACGGTAACCCTATGCAATGCCAGCCAAACCATAAACAAAACAATACAAATAAATTGCGAAGTTATATTTGAGTTGCTCTAACGTTGGTAAACTGTAGTTTTTTTAATTTGGCTGGGTTACTAGTGTCACAACAGGGTAGGTATGGTTACTTTTGGTCCAAAAATCGCGAATGTCAAATGTCAGTGTGCTACGCGTAGTAAAAACGTGATTTATACTTTCGTCGTATTATCCTAAAGAAGTGTGTGTGCGTGTATGCATATGCCGAAATCGTTTTAGTGTGCGTGAATTTGTTACACGAACTCGCGAGTGCCTGCGCGGCCAAGTTTGAAATTTTGTATTGAATGTTAGGTTAGAATTTGTATTTAAAATGATTATGTAGTTTAATTGAATCAATATATCATATTATTGAATCTTATGAGGTAAGATTTGCTTATTTGCCTATATGGAATGCACGCCACTGAAGATAGTTTGTATGTGTGATTCAGATACAATTAATGAAGCAGGACGTAAATAGTTCAATATTAGCAGTATATACTAATAGCGAAGTCTTGACTTGAATAAGGTATAATAAATAATTTTGCCTTTGAATATACAGAATATCTGCATTTAACCAGTAACTATTAACTAAAAACACCTGTTTATATCATGACAACATTGAGAACGGTCTTCAGGGTGCTTTAAATAAATTGCACCAGCGCATTAATATTCATTGATAGAGATCTTAAATTATAAAGCTCACTCGTATTCATGGGAGATTAACGTTTATTATTTCACCGCTCCACAGTTTTGTACAAACTATGTATAAACTGGGTCATGTTTAGAATAATTAGATAAACCGACGGTTAAGTACGGACAACGAATCCAGCAGTGCAATTCTGTTCTTTTTTTGACAGCTGACGACGACGACGTCCGTCGTCGCGGTCTATTCTCTATACATTCGTAGTGCGGTGCTACATTTTTCAATTGGTCAATTAATTAATGTTTAATTTTAGGAAGCTCCTATTAAGGTCGTATTATGTATCCATTATAAAAAAAAACCTGTCACTTTGTGGATCACTTTCATTTATGATAGTTTCTGTGTAAAGTTATGATATTTAAAGTAAGTATGTTTTATTATAAATCCAAGACTGTTCTTTGTCGAAATCAATGGAGAACAAAGGCCATATTCAGCAGAGGACATCTTGTGACAGAATATGATGATGATACTACTTTTATAGTGGTTATAGAGTTGGTATACATATTTCAGATGTCTGCGGCTCGGATAAATCATATAATGGGCATCCTTAAATCAGCCAATGATGAAGATATCTTGGAAAAACGTCATCAAGCTCAACAGTTGAGACTTTTGGCGAGTAATTCTTTTTACTATTCTCGTTGAAATAAACATTGATTAAATTGTGCCCAGCACTATAAAAGTCAATGCATTTTTATTTACTGGAAATGCTAAAATTCTTACAAATTCTAGATATAAGTCTTTGATATCTGGATTATTTTTATTATTCCTTATAAAAAAATACCTCGTCAAATTAGTAGTATGTACCTACATACGAGTATGTTATTAAACATAATTTGTGAAAAAAAGTTAATTATTTAAATATTTTCAAAATATGGGCGTTATATCTAGTTTCTTTTTGTGAAGTTAATGTCCTAAATATTAAGATAAAGTTAAACTACTGAATAGCCCTCATATTAAACCTTTAAAATTGGTATATTCGGTACATTAAGTTTTACTAAAATATGAAATAAAATTTGCCTTTATCTAGTTTCCATATCATAAGTTTGCTTGGCTTGGGATTACAGCTCAGATCATTAAAATAAATGAAATCCACCCGCAGAGCGCAGTTGATGTTTACAATACACCATCTAGTCCATTTTAATTCTTTTGACCAATTCAAGTATTCAATTGTTTCGACATGCAATAGTCCGGGAGGTACTGATGCATTTTAGGTAGTATTAATACGCCGATCGATGGCCATCTTTTTCAATAGATCTTGAATGGCTAATAAGTGAACCACGCATCAGCGATGCACCCGCGGTGGGTTTAGGATTGGAAGGTTACGGAAGGGGTAAACTTTTTTTTTAAAAAATTCATGCGAGCAGCTGACGCGTGTTCCCCCCTCCACCATGCAGCAGACGATTTTTTTTCAGCTCAGTATGATGTCAAATACTTATGAAACAAGTTTGAGCCGGCGTACTATGTCTTTTTTTTACTGGGAGTGGCTGACGACGGATGTGGTAGACTTGAGCACTTACTTGAGCAGACGGTCGGTTCACTTATTAGTCATATAAGATCAACTATACATTTCAACGTCAGCCGGCTTACTATGACTTTTGTGTTTGCAACGCTACCTCCCGGACTAACCGTCACAACGGAATACGTCATGTGTTGTCGTCGGTTGCCGTCAAAAACGTTTCAGAATACCAAAGCAGGTATCAATGTGTGTTAACATATTTTGTAGTAAATTAAACTGACCAACGAAATTGTTAATTATTTTTAGTCTTTGTTTGTGTTCTTGTTTTTTAGGAAACAAATCAATACAGGAGTTTCTTTTTTTATTAATATTCTCTTTTCTTTATTACGAATAGACCTGTGTTTTGATTACAATCACACCATATTATGATAATGTAGCAGAAGGTGGTAAGCACACAGAGCCTAAAAAAGAACTGGCATTCAAATGCAGCTCTCGGAACACATCGATAGGTGCTTGGCGACAGATTTTCAACTTGAGGGAGGTAGCCAGACAGACGGGTACTATAACACCCCATCCCGTGCTATGGTTACGACGATGTTTTCCTTTACCGAAAGCACAAGCTGATTGTAGGATTCGAACCCGAGACCTGCGTCACGGAATTCGACGTCATTATCTACGCATTAAAAATAATTAATCTTTTTACAACTATCCCATAGTGGATTTAAGCTGAATAACCGTACCAAACCATCTACTTCAACGTTACAATTACTGGACCACTTAAAAGTTATATAACAATAATAATATGGCAAATCGTTACCCTAATTTCAGGAAGCGGGAAGCATGATGCGTAATAATACCAGGGGTACCACCGTAGCCATGACGGGACGCGAACGTACACACAAATTAACTTAGTCCCCGACACTTGCCATGTGTACCAACCTTAATAGAACGTACAAATACGACGCAAACGCCAGGTGGGAACCTAGCAGGATAACTGTATGGAAAGTTGAATTGTTATAATTCGACAATGCTGAATTTGGAAATGATTTTAATATAGTTTGCATGGTGGTTACCTTTTTTCGACTAGTTGTTGGCATAATATTGATGGAGACTTTCTAGAATAAATCTATACCTACTAATAATAAAGCGGAAGAGTTTTTTTTATTTTTTTCAACTGGTTTATCTCTGGAAATACCGGTTCGATTCGAAAAATTCTTTCGGAAGCTATACATTATTCCCGAGAATTACGTATAAGCTTATACCCCGGGAACGTGGGTGAAACCGCGGGCGACTGCTAGTGTCGTATATATCTCTGCTTCCAGGGGAATAAATAATTAAATATCCTGGCACATTGTTCACACGGCTATCTGATCTCAAACTAAACAGAGCTATACTATGGAAACCAAATAACCTTTATTGTTTGAATATACATAATTACACCCAGACTCAGGACAAGCAAACGTGTTCATGCACACAAATGCATGTGTGGGAATAGTACCCACGACGTGATGACGTGATGACGTGATGACGTGATAGTTGGTACCAACCACGCCAACTGGCCCGTCAAAAGTTGTATTCCTGCGCGTGAGTAAGGCCGCCAGAGCTCACCGGGAGCTGGGAAGGGTTGGTTATGCGTGAGTGATATCCCGGGGTTAACTGCTTACCACCAGGTGGGCTGTTTGCCGACGCCGAGCGAGCCGTGTCCGAGTCGGTTGAACCGTGTATTTGTAGGCGCGGAGGTTCAGCCGAGCCTCGTCCGCCGAACGGTGTAGCATGAACAGCTTCATATAAAATGTTGGTGAAGTTTGGAATCCGTGCCGCGTCCGGACCACGGCTCTTGCCCGGCACGGCCTAGCATAAATCATCCATTACACTAAAAAAAATAAACTACAAGTGACTACAACATTTTATTTAACAGTAACTCAAAATTTGACGACCATTAACCTAAACAGAGTGACTTGCGAACTAAACTTACCAGTAAAAAAACTAGTTTTTTTGATTAAATGTAACTAAAGTTAGTTTCCCGACAACTAAAGTTAGCTTCCCGACAACAAAACGTCAACTTACATAACTAGTTTTTTAGATAATTTTTTTCAGTGTAGTAGTATACAAAAAACATAATTGTCCTGTTGTCTTCAGAGTCGTATCAATATGATATATGTTATGATAATATTCCACGTAATAAGTCCACGTATTAATCATGCAATTAATTGAATGCTATATACGATGTAACGTTACCATCTTACATTATAATGTGCTTTACCCGGATATATCATTTCCTTGTATAATGTCAAAGCCAATGTAAGTCGTCTTTGCAAAGCAAGGAGCCACAGATGTACCGTTAAATATTAATAACGTAATTTGGATTCACCACTACACTACGTCTGTCCTTTGCCAACCGTTTTATCACGAGTACCCTATCAGTCATACCTGACAAGTTCTGAAAGTAACATAGAAAGTAAGTTTTTCTATATAAGTTTGATCATTTTGAGGGATCATCCAATTACTTAATTTACTTTTTCTGTTACAGGAATATTGGTAGGTATTTATATAGCAATATGATTGAAAACTAATTGGATTTTTTATCTAGAGCGATAGCGCTAACAATATTACCTTGTGCGAAGTTTAAGCAGTTAGCAATAATATGTATTCATAGATATATCGTTCATTAGCACAGATCTTTCAGATCAATTTACTTTCAGAAAAAATTACGATATGAGTTCCATGTCATTTAATTTTGTTCTCGGTAAAAGTATTGATAAAAACGAGAAATTAGCATTTATTGTATGTTCAAACTATGTTTTTTTTTATACCACTAAGTTGGCAAACAAGCATACGGCCCGCCTTATGGTAAGTGGTTACCTATGGACACTTGCAACACCGCGGGTATCACTCGTGCGTTGCCGACCCTGCAGAAATCTCTTCACACCCTTTTTGAAGAACCCCATGCTGTACTCCATTGGGAAAACCACGGCAGGGAGCTCATTCCACAGTCTGAACGGCGGCGGAAGGAAGCTCCGTTGAGCAACTGTGTGGGCTCAACGGAGCTTCCTTCCAACCAATTCTGGTTTCAATGTGTGAGCATGGACTCCATGTCGATGGCGAGAGTTGCGATGGTGGAAGATAGCCATGGGCATTAAGTCTAACAATTCTTTAGAACACCCTCCATTGTACAAGCGGTAGAACACACATAAGGAGGCAAAGTCTCTCCTCAGGCTGAGGAGCTCTAAACCGCTTGTGAGCTTGGGATCATCAACAATTCTGATAGCACGTCGCTGAACGGAGTCTAAAGGCCCAAGCTGGTATCCAAGTGCTCCCGCCCATAGATGACAGCAGATGTATGTACGTGCAGTTTGTTTCAATAGTATTATAAATTGCGAAAGTAACTCTGTCTGTTACTCTTTCACGCCTAAACTGCTGAACGGATCACGATGAAAGACACACAGATAACCTATAGTATGGAGAAGTACTTTAGGTGCGTTCGAATTGGGCTACGGTAGCAAAAATAACAGTCAAAAATGCCAAAAACGATCACATCTGTCGTTCGAATTGGAAAGTTGTGAGCGAAATTGTCGTTTTGAACTGTTTTCATTCACCGTTCGTTTTGCTTGGAAACAGTTAAAAACGACATCGTGAACTGCAAATTTTGACCCACCTCGGAGGCAGGGTCGTTTGTGATCATATTTTGACATCTTTAAATCTGACAGATAAGTTTTGGCTAACAATTCAAACGGGAAGCGATAATTATAATTTTTATATTAAAATTTGATAGAAACTAACAGGCAAGAGAAAAAAAATTCAGTTTAACTTTGTTTATATATTATCTGAAGGAAAAAAGGTAGGTTGAGACAAGTGACAAGCAGGCGATGAGCATGCAAATGTCATTTTTGTATCTAATCGTTCGATTTGGGAAATATCGTTTGTGGCAAAAGTTGCAAAATTGACGAAATTTTCCAATTCGAACGCATGAACAAAAATGCCAATTTTGAAACTGATAAAAACGACATCACTCCAATTCGAACGCACAGATAGGCTACTTTTTGTCTCGGGAATGCGGGTGACAGGAAGTATGTCCTAAGTATAGACTTCGTATAGACGTGGTATAGACAGTCAAATCGAACCATTGAGTCTCTGACGGTGCAAATTGATTGGTACACACGTAGGTAGCTGATGGTATACATACTATAAGCGGGGTACACACCGCCGCTTTTCAAATCCCGTCCACCAACCAATCCGTCGGTTACAATCTGACATCGGTTGCACTGTGGCAACAGTGTGTGTCTGCTGATATGTCCATCCATACGTCTGCATTACGATGTACAGTGATGTGAGATCTGTCTGACATGAACTTGATTTAGTATTCTCGTAAGTTACGTTGTATATAAACATAGTTTGCAGCATTTAACTATAAGTAGGTGGAATGGAAAACCTGATATATTAATAAAAATGAGGTAGATATATCAGCTAGCTAATTATAATATATCTAATAATGATATGTCTTAGATTTAACAAAGTTAATTATTAACATCAAGAAACATAATAATTCTTAACCTAATTACATTAACATTCGACTTTACAAGCGGCAAACAGAGAGTCGTTAATTGGGAAGCGTATTTTCAGAAGCCTGAATTCAACTCACGTTGCCCAATAAACTACTGGGAGCATTTAGCAGGACGCGTTCCGTTTCCAAACAGTGTTTTCTTGAGGACCTGTAACCTCCTAGCACACAGATGCAAAGTACCGACATGACAAAATACTCAGCACATTTCCAAAATAACGTATGATACCAGCATTGATTTATTGAATTTGGATTACCAAGAGAGGTAGAGCGAAGCGTTTATTCACTTAAAGAGCAGCTCTACTGGGGAAGTCTCTGCACCTTAAAGAATACCGCAACCAAATTACTTTACGAGGATGCGCGTCGCGACGTCCCACCCAGTCTCATCCTGTTCTAGCGGCCCGAGATGCCATGATGAGTAAGTAATCCATGACCGTCCCCAATTAGTCGAAACTCATTAAAATCCGATCCCTCATCCCCCGTTACGCCCTGAGCCGAGGTTCGAGCCCAGCTGGGGCACCCTCAGGCGTAGTTAAATACCTACATTTACTAACTTCGGTTCAGAGCTTGCTCACTGTATAGTCCGCGTACGGGTGACAAGGTTCACAGAACCTTCACTTATTGTCAGGTTAAAAAAAGCGATTTGTGGTCAAATGCAAACAATCTATGATACTAAAACATGCCTCGCTCAGGCAATAATAATTAACAAGTCTTCTGCTTAGAAAAAATAAAACGCCTTCTGCGGTTCTGTTGTTTGCAGAGTGTGCTTAGAGATCGAATAGAGCATTTTGTAGGAACAAAATGTAGGATGCACACACCTATATAGTTTTATTTCGTAGTCATTACTATCGCCCCACTCCTCTGAGTTGTTTTATCTAAATAGAATATAAGATTCTCTGTACATTGTAAACGCAGCTTTGTCGCAGTACATTTTAATTTATTTCGCTGTGCAACGTTGGCAGCGCCACTTTTGTCAATTTTATTATTAATAGTAAAACCAACGGAACGTTTAAACCTTTGTTGTCCGTTTGTACCTATCTGTATGTAGGTAGATGTCTATCATAGAGCTATCTCTTAGGTATAAAATAGACAGCTAATATTTTACAGGTATTTTGGCCTGTATTATGACTAATATAAAAATATAATATCTGATAAACAAAAATAGCATTGTGATGGTTTTGATTTTGCTTTATAATTTGTATCAATGAATTTTTAATCATTCATAAAATCTATCATCTATGTATATGTGGATATTTTAATAATATATTCAGTCACGTACGCTATGCAATTTTGTATTTATGAATATTGTTTGCATCATGCTATCTATTGCGTAGATAAGTAATAAATAATTTTGTATATAAATGCATATCGAAAAGTGGAACGTGACTGCGATCTAAAAGTAAATATTGTATGAAGATTAATGTTATTACACTAGGTCATAAATTTATAGGTTTACAATAGTAGAGAGATAAATACAGTGTAGTTTACTTACCCGGGACATTATGAAACTAAACCGAGGGAAACATAAAAAAATGCTGCACAAAATGTGTCCGGACATTAAATAATGACCAAAAGGTGTTTTGTGAATGATTTCTATCTAGATAATCATACATCTTCAAATTATTTCCACACATAAATATAGGGCAGGCAATTCGTTTCTTAAACGTATACAAATCACAGGGCCTACTCCAAGGATACTCGATTGTCCGATCATCGTTGTCAAAATATTAGCCAATAGAATTGCAGTAAAATTTACTAGATGTTCTGTTTTATATTTTCAAGAAGATGCCCAAAATTTATCCTTAGCACCCTTACGCGGATTAATCGGCAAGCATGCTCTCAACCGGGGCTATGATTAGGTAACTACGCCTGATGATGCCCCAGTTGGGGCAGAACCTCGGCTCAGGGCCGTTACCGAGGGGATGTATTGATTCATTCTATTATATATTGGTTGATCTCTCAGATTCCAATGTTACATCGTCAATTCAGTCCACGTAGAGTCACGTAGACTACTACGTAGTACTAGTAGTCCATCCTGTTAGGTGCTTAAAATTATTGATTCTAACATAAAATTAGCTAAATTCTAGCTGATCATAGTTTAGAGAAATACCACTAAAGACTCATCTACACACGCCTTTATAATGACACTAACATAAATGGCTGGCCACATATTGCACATTCACCTAAAAGAATTCCCTAACGGCTCGTAATAAACCATCCAGCAGCAAACAAGACCTAGTTATGTAACCGCTGACAAACTGTAAGAAGGGGCTACAATTCCGACAGTCCAACGGACAAATGCCCCACAAGTATGGACCTTAAATTTATTGCCACCTATTCGTTAGACCCCGACTAGATGGACACTAGGAATGCGTCTTACATCCACGAGGGACCATTTGCTTTGGTCACGTTAATTTATATATTTCTCTGCTATGGAATTAGATAATAATATAGATTGCTGTTACTTTATAGTTTGTAATATTGGAAAAGTTAAGGTAATTGGAAATGGCAATACGAGAGGAGAAAACTCCTCGATTACTCCATAAAGTGGAATTGGAAGCTAAGAAAGATGTAATTTAACTTATGTATAACCTGTGTTTTTATCAGGCAATTCTATTCAAAGTTAATATTGTTTGAATTGATCTAAAATACATCTAACGGAACTCACGGAACGGATCATACTCATAACGGAAAGGATACATCTATCAAAAAGGGGTGATGACTGAGTTATGGGCTCAAAATAAATTACTCAAAAATTCATACCAACGTTTTGCTTCCAAGTTTATTGAATTAAAATCATAACCAACGTCACCGATCTATGAGGGTTATTATTTTTTCACGTCACTTGCTAATATTTTTATATTTTTTTCTCTTTCGCGATCTGTGCGCCTTATACTAAAGAAGTCGTGTACGTTATGGATATATACCTACCCTTTCCATAATATTTTATAATAGTATATTATTATAAATTTTAGATAGATGACCGTTTTTATTCTACACACACTACAGTTTTTTTATTACTGTTCTCGAATATGCCATAGGTAATAATAACTATAATATAGGTGAGATAAATATTAAATATAATTTACAAAAAAATATACAATACTTATAATATGTACCTTTATAAATTACACTCTGAGTCAAATTTAATGAGATCCATTTCGCCTCAGGTAATAAATATACTTTACATTTTAAGTAAAACTTTTAGCTTAAAGCCCATCACAGACGTAGCTATAATATATATTAATATGCCGAGCTATAACATAAATTCCAGTACAAGTCGGTGAAGTAACAGAATTATATATTATAGCTGCGTGTGCGGTCACTCAAAGATTAGTATTGAAAATATACAGGATGTAAGGGACATCGCCGTACAAACGGATACCATGGGTCCAGGACATGATTCTGGACCCCCCCATGTTGGAATTTTTCGTCGGTTTTTCCCAAATTTTTTAATTTTTTTTTTTAGTTTTTTTTACTTTAGACTGTTCATAATCGTTATTCTTAACTAACCCAAAGAGATTTAAAATAAATAAGTTATTAATTCATTACTTTCACTAAAAGTAGCAATGTAAATAAAACTAGAAACGGTGTAGGTATTATTGTTGTTGTCGATATTCGCCTGCAGTCAGCGACATACTACGTAGGCACAACGTTATCGCGCGTTTAAATCGCGGTGTTCACAATACATTGCGCGCTCGAAAATGTCAATTTCTATAACTGATCATTAGCGAGGTGAATGACTTTCACAATTTGATTAGTGGCATTAGGTGTAGCCTTTTCGCGAAGTTTGCGTTACCATGCGAAATACACCCTGTATAGTAATATGCCTTGCTATGATTTATATTAATATATATTATAGCTACGTATGTGATGGGCTTAATATCTGTGTGAGTATTAAGGTTCCTGAGGTAAACCAGAAGAACAAGAAACTACGTGTAGTATTATTAACCAAAGTAATCATTTCAGATCACAAAAGTAGAAATAGTCACGCTACTTCAATAGATTCCTACATGTATTAATACCAGATCTATTTGTTGGCTAAAAGAAAACGTAATAAGATATTTTTTCCTAAGCGTTTTTGTGTCAGCTGAATCCTGTATTAATAAGAGTTGGAAATACGTTTGGTCTTATTGTTTTATCGGAAAATATACTTCTTTTATCGTCTACTCATATGCCTTGATGGTTTCGAATGGCTGGTATTAGTTGTAACAAGTTTATATATTCTTCATCGAAAATTAATTATAATGATAAATCAATATGAAAAAAAAAGATTATGTACCTAGCAATTATTATGTTCTAAATAAAAATGTAACACAGAAATGTTACAGTTATAAATAAATCTGAAGACATCGATTCCCTAAATGGTAATGAAAGCAAAATCAAAAAAAAACTTTTACAAACATCTGAAAAGTTCCGCAAAGAAATCCGCGCACAAAGCAAGGAGCGTTCCGAAATCCAAAGTATTAAAGCATGAAAGGAAACTGTCCGGAACTTATTGAAGCAATCAGATTGTGCAGATTCCGTTTAACATTAGCGGAATTCTTGCCGGAATCCAATCGCATTAAGAGCCCATTTAAACTTTTTGCCACGAAAGGATTCTGTAATTTCTACCATTCCTGAAATATAAATAGGCTTAGAGATTTTTAGGCTATGGAATTTATCTGGATGGCATTCTTTTTATGTTACATTCTGTGAAATTATGTAAGAACTAGCTTCTGCTCGCGGCTTCGCCCGCGTGCCCTACAATAAAACAAAACAAAACAACTTCATCCCGCTTCGAGGGTGGAATGATTAAAAACGCTGAGGCACGTATACATTAGTTTTCAATCTTTAGCCTAAACACAAAATTTGAAGATCCTAACTTCGAAACTGACGAACTTTCATACAAACTTTCATCTCCTATTTTACCCCCTTAGGGGTAGAATTTCGAAAAACCCTTTCTTAGTAGATACCTACTCGTCACAAAGAATATACCCTCTAAATGTCATGTCTCTAGGACCAGTGGTTTAGGCTGTGCGTTGATATATCAGTCAGTCAGTCAGTCAGTCAGTCAGGACTTTGAATTTTATATATATAGATAGATAGATAGATATTATGGAAGATACTGAAGATGAGCTTTATTGGATTTAGATTGATATTGTTGATGGGAAGAGCAAAGGACTTTTTAAGGAGTTAATTTGCAGTCACACATTATCTATAAAATCTACCAAATAAAAATATATATACATACTTTGTAGTACTCTACTACTTGTACGTAGTATTTATATACTCTGAGCTACTTACTACCCTCAATTTCAGAATCAGTCGTCATGTACCTGTTGGCCCGATCTCTTCCTAGCTTTGCCCACATAGTCACTTACCGTGGTAGGTAATATAATTTTATAAACAAGCTGTCCCCTGCGGTTTCATTCGCGTTCCCGAGATAAATAACCGGGAACCAGATAATAACCGAATCCTATAATAACCGGGGATAGTGTAGCTTTCTATTAGTTAAATATTTTTCCGAATCCGACTGGTAGTTCCAGAGATTAGCCCGTTTAAACAAACATAAAAACTCTTCCGTTTTATTATATTAGTATAGATAAGCTTCTATGTAGTTAAAAAAAACAGAAATAAAGTAAACTCTTTCATATTCGCAAAATAATTTATTATACTATTAAAATGCCAAAACTCTAATCTCGTTTACGTTAGCGCTTCCACATGTTTTCCTTCTAAGGAAATTGTCGCCACATCAGTCACGTCCGCTTATATGAAAGCTTGCCTATTTGTTTGGGTACTCAAAAAAATATTTCTTTTAATTTTTTACTCACGGCCTCGACGGATGGGCTAGCTTCATAACACATTCTTGCCACGTCGACCCTTTTCATAAATGCCTTTCTTAAAACATTGCGGTGCGTCAACAAGGCAAAATGAATAGAATGGGATAACAGCGGTTGTGATTTCATATGAATTGTATATACGAAGATATATGTTTCATCATAACCTTTTAGATTTATTGTTATGAGCCTGTGCAAGTTAGCAAATAGCAATAAATTATTATCATTATGGTAACATAAGCATTTATATAAAACTATAGGTAGTAATGTAATGTCAACGAGTTTTGCAAGTCTGCTTTTTTGATCATGGTAATTAATTATTAACATACAACAAGCTGCATTGCAGTAGATCACGTAATTTTTGAAGCACTAATATGAAATGGGTAAAGTAAACTCTATAGAAGACGCGAGTATGTACTTGCCAACGTAAGCCAACCGATAACTTAAGGGAGCAGTGGGACGAGAGAAGTCCAATATTGATTTTATGGCATCCTGCATAGTGGTGAGAAAATATAGAATTTAGCTTTGATAATAAACTTCGTAAACTGTTTACCCAAAAATTCTGTGAATATTGAATATAAAAACAAAGTCAACAAAGGAAAGCGTGAAAACAAAAACGTTCCATTACCGACTGTGCAAAGTTTACATTGAAATCGCCGCGTCCACAATTCGCAAACAGTGTACCCGTAAGGCCGTGAATAAATGTGAAACTGTTGTAACGCACAACTGAATAAATTCAATACAGATCGTAACTCGAGGAATGTTAATGGAAATAAACGAAAAACTGTATTGTACTGCAAATTCGAATTCCTTACGTTATTGAAATAGGGCCATATTTCCTTTCGGCCTTCGCAGTCGAGTCCAAGATTCATAAAGAACGAAAGACGTAGGAATTCTCGAGACGTAAATGTACTTAAGTACAATGACGAACATTCTTGAAAGAGTTTAAATTATCAAAGTTCCGATGTAAAAGTCTAACAATAAAACGAATTACAAGGCGTAATGCGAATGCAAAGCTACAAGGTCTATGTACCAATTTGTTTCATTATTTAAGTGTGAATTTCCAGATTTATTTAAAAATCTCTTATTTATCAATGATAAGAGAAGAGTTTGTTTGTTTGTTATGCCTTCACGCCTCAACTACTCAACGGATCATCATGAAATTTGCCATGCAGATGTCCTTCTCCATACCATAGGCTACTTTTTATTCCGAGTTACTGCGGGCGAAACTGCGGGGGTACCTATAGGTACTTATTTCTGTTGTAAACTTATTTCATTACAGAACTGAATTAATTCTGTTTAATAAACAAAAGTTGTAATGTAAACATCGTCCGAGCCTAAAGCAAAATCAAATATTGATACAATCTTTAATTTCAATCCTGAGTAATATTGGTTCCCTTCCTTTCAAAATGCCACTTCTCTGAAGTGATCGTATTGCGATACAAAATTACTTTCTACGCCTTTGGACTCTTCAGGAAAAGGTCACTAAGTTTCTTTTGAAGGGCCGAAATTAAAAAGTGAACTACTGTCTTTTTTCCCAAGACCCTAAGAACTTTTTATATCAGTAATGGATGATCGCTGAATAGATGATAAATAATGATATAGTAGGTATAAGTTTGTTATTAATTCGAAATTAGTCAAGGCTGATTTCGAATAGATTTTAGTCAAAGTCAAAGCCATTTACTCAATTTAGGCCCCAGAAGGGTACTTATGAAGGTCACATTTACTGAAGTTACCACCGGTTCGGAACTCGGCCTTCAACTCAGAAGAATCCGGCAAGAAACTCAGCAAGGTTACATTTTTTAAATATTTTTTGGATAATCTGACTATGTTTGGTTTTTTTTCCAAATAATTAACAATAAAAAAGATTGAATATGGTATTTGAAAGAAAAGACAAACCTTAAAAGATTTAATGTAAATTGAGCGGCAAGTGTTTCAAAATGCTTTAAGAATGTGTAGCTCTAAAGTTTTATCATAATTAATACACCTTTTCCTTCAAAAGATGTTCCCATTCACATTCAATACACCCAGAGCTAGCACCTAGACTTTTCCACAGCCTCCACCACTTCAGACTATTTTTCAAGTAGCCTGTCTACACTTGAAAGGTCAACTGTCACTGTCAGTGACAATGACGTTTCGTTTTTCCACTGCATCGCTTTTGTTTCACTTAGAGCTTTGTTTTCGTGGAAAATATGAGATAGGTTTTTTTTAACAGCCGAATAGCTCTCTTTATTAGAAATCATGCTGTAATACAAAAGAATATTAATTTTAAACTTAAAAAACAAAGCTAACAAATCTTAAAAAACAAGTAGTCAAATAAAATAAAGATATTATGTACCGGCTTGAAAAATTCCAACAGTAGGTTGACCACTAGCCTACCTCCATCGATCCGCAGTGGGCACGCGTGGTGGAGTATTGCCCATTCCCTTTCACCTTCATTTGTGAAAGGAGGCCTGTGCTCAGCAGTGGGACATTATAGGCTGATGATGATGATGAATGTACCGGGAAGGTCTATTCGCGCACAGATTATTATCAAAATTAAATTTTGACTAACCTCGACGACGTTTCGATCAAGTTGCATTGATCGTGGTCACGAGTGAACTGTATGAATATTACAATGAATTTAGTTCGCGAAAGCTTAAAAAGTACTAAAATAAAGATTATATTAAACTGCGTTTTTGTTCTGCGTGTCACTGGATTTAATACTGTAGCTTAATTTCCAAGCACTCTTACCCGTATGTTTTGAACTAACCAATTTTATGAAGCTTAACAGGTAAACTTTTATTTTAGTTTAAAAATGTTTGATATAAAAATTTCCAAAACAAAAGTAAGTTTTTTTTTAATTATCTTGCATTTGCCCACCAACCCGTCCAAATAACGAAGGTGAAGCCTAAGATGGAGCATGCTTATCCAGAAGAAACCTACTCACTCTGGCCTAAACAAGAGTCAGGAAACAGACCCCGGGAAGCAAGTCCCACTCGCATGCTTACCGCATTGTGAATATTGAAGATGAATGTCAAAAATATACTTATTTTGAATTTTAAAGTTACATTATAAATCGGTGTGACAGTCGTCCGCTAACACCTCCCTCGGCCAAGTATCACAGCATTTCATCATCATGATAATGGCAAAAGAAGACCAATTTGCCTCGAGAGCTATCTCATTGTTTTTGATTAAAATTATTATTGTGTTCTTTATTTCTCAGTTTCGCGCAAGGAACGTAACATGAAATGAGGACAAAACATTGAAAAAGACATATTATAATACCTACTTACTTCAATTTCATTAAATCGAGTATAATAATGAAATGAGAATATAAAATAGTAACAGCGTCAACATGAAAAAATATAAACATTACAGACTTCCGAGTTCTTTGATCTGTTCATCCTCTTTCGAGTTAATTATGTAGGTTCTTTTCAAGCCTGTTCATAAAAATAAAAATAGGTCAAGTAGTCACGAGCTGCGACCCTTGACGATAAGTGTTTTCTACTACCACCATTTTAAACCGTACTTTGAACTTTTTTTTTATTATTGAGGGTTTAACGTTGTACAACTTTTAACATGATTTGGTTTTATATTTCGCGCAACGTATATTAACCGACTTCAAAAAAGGAGGAGGTTCTCAATTTGTTTTTTTTTTATGTTTGTAACCTCAAAACTGCGTCATTTATTAACCGATTTGGAAAAATCTTTTTGTTTGGAAAGGGTACACTTCCTTACGCTTAGGGTATGCTTTTTTGTAAAACAGTTTTTAATAAAGTTTATTCGTAACACTCGAAACCAAAGAGGAATTTATTCGTAATTTTTTCGTTTTATTTTATTTATGTCCCTACCTAATTTTTTTGCAAATACTAGCATAAAGAAATACTCTTTCAGTACGATGTGTAAATATTAATAAATATACTAATTTGATCGCAATTTCTATGGAACAGACATTAAATATACATAAAATCCTGGCAAGTTACGTCAAAACATACGGTGTCTATTTACTACCGTAATAAACATAGATATCGAAATCTCTAGAGAAAGGCAGTCCAATATTTGTGGAAATGGACTCTCTGGGAAGCACTGTCAATTTGTACGTGGTCTAAATTCTGAGCGCAAACGCATCTCGCTATTTGTAGAGCCATCTTGAATATCAAATACCGGGTCACGTCCCGATTCTAATTTCTTCATAAATCTATGCAAAACCATAAAGGAAATCCGTTCGTCTTGTGAATGCTTAGATTCAATATTCAGCTACTAGTTTTTGTGTTGAATTATAGAATAGAAGATGAAATTTAATAATGAGCAAAGGAGTTCTAGGATAGATGAAGACTGAGAAATGTATGGATGTAAGGTGTGTAAGAGAGAAGTAAACATTGGTTGTTTTTTGATAAAATTAAAAGAAACAAAAAACCTGACTGCGTAAAACAAAAATTAACTGAAAAGAGAAAAACAAGTTCTTTAATCTATAGAATTTTGAATATAGCTTGAATTTTATAAGGTTTTGCACTCGAGAATAAACAAAGATTATGCAAAAAAATACAGTTAGGTTATTAGTTTGTCCTTTTGCAGTTTACGTTAAAATGGTAACATAAAAGTATTATAATATACACATTATATGGAATGGGCTACAAACATACATTCACTCGAAAAACATAACCCTCCTTCCGGGTCAGTCGGGTAAAAAGAAGGGGAAAACAATAACAGGCTACACCGGTTACGCATATTATGTCGCTAGTAATGTGATAATCAATAAAACATTGTTATTGGAAAAAAAACTGTGAATATTAATCATAAGAATTGGGTATATTTTTTTTAATGAATTTGTTAAAATATAGGTACTTATGCAGGATAAGTTTACACTGAAAAAAACTTAGTACTTACTACAAAATTTTATTTAACACTAACACAAAATTTGACGACCAATCAGTCACTAAAACGACAACCTAAACAGTGACTTGCAAACTAAAACTTACCAGTATTAACTATTTTTAGTTAATTACTAAATTATTTGATTAAATGTAACTAAAGTTAGTTTCCCGACAACTAAAGTTATTTTCCCGACAACAAAACGTCAACATACATAACTAGTTTTGTAGATCCTTTTTTTCAATGTATTTCTATTACGTACTATAATAATATCTATTCTATGATAACCTTAAAGCTAATGCAAAGTTTGTCACCGTGTAGATTACAAATGCCAGTCGAAAGCTACGGAGGTCGGTACTTTGTCACTACTAAAGAAAGACGCGACGCCCGTCACAAGCGTGAAGTGATAAAAGGTCTCAAAGAACTCACAGCTGACACTTCTTTCACTTTGCGCACTTTAGCAAGTGCACAGAGCGGTTGGAAACGGTAGTGCACATTTTAATGACTGTAATAATTGACGTCTTCTGTATTCATATTTTACATAGTCTTCGTCCTTTTTAACCGACTTCAAAAAAAGGAGGAGGTTCTCAATTCGAATGTATTTTTTTTTTATGTTTGTTACCTCATAACTCCGTCATTTATTAACCGATTTTGAAAATTCTTTTTCTTAGAAAGGGTACACTTCCCGTTTGGTCCCATTGTCATCAGATCAGGATTTGATTACTTCTTAGTGTACTTTAAAGTCGGTTTAAGTTTTTTGTAAAACAGTCCAATTATTTATTAACCAATTTGGAAAATTCTTTTTTTATTTGAAAGGGTACGCTTCCCGTTTGGTCCCATTGTCATCAGATCAGGATTTGATTACTTCTTAGTGTACTTTGAAGTCGGTTTAAGTTTTTTGTAAAACAGTCCAATTATTTATTAACCAATTTGGAAAATTCTTTTTTTATTTGAAAGGGTACGCTTCCTGTTTGGTCACATTGTCATCAGATCAGGATTGAGGTTAAAAGAAGCTTTGAAGCTGATGCCGATCGTAACTAGGATTAATATTATATTGGTAAAAATAACATCGAAAGTATCACCCACAAACAAAAAACTCAATCGTAAACAGATCGCAAATAATTGGACTGTTTTACAAAAACCTTAAACCGACTTCAAAGTACACTAAGAAGTAATCAAATCCTGATCTGATGACAATGGGACCAAACGGGAAGCGTACCCTTTCAAATAAAAAAAGAATTTTCCAAATCGGTTAATAAATGACGGAGTTATAAAAAAAAAAAAAAACATTCGAATTGAGAACCTCCTCCTTTTTTGACGTCGGTTAAAAATGGTTTCGGTGTACTGTAGTTTTATGTGGCTTTGGAACGTTAATACATAGATAAATATAAAATTGCTATAAACCAACTTTATAACTATAGACAAACATAATATTGAGGTATTTTTATGTTAATACGACAATAAAGTTTGTTACCTACTACATAGTAAACACAAACATTTTTTGGATAATAAAAATTTGTAGACGCATACTTAAAAGCATTTTACGATTTATTCTTTCATTTCGATGTTTACAAGCCATTTATAATGCAGTAAAGCCCTATAGATTTTAATAACAAAATAAATTATAGTTCTCTGAAGTACCTAAATATTTTATATTGTGCGCAAAAAGCTTACTTTGTGTTGCATAAGTACTAAACGTAATAAAAATATCCATAAAATTCTTCTTCATTTTATAAAAGATAAGATTAACTTTATATTTGAAACTGAAAAGTAATAAGACTTTAAAACTAAATAGTAAAATACGAATTCCAACAAACAATCTATATAAAATACGCATCTACCTACAATCAGAATTAAAATCCCTCCATTGATTAGAAGGTTTATTGCTCTATAAATTACTAAAGTTTCCACCCATTCCCAAACGTGATGGTAACGATGGAACTTCCTTTTTTTAAGTTGCTCCCTTTAATATTTCCTTCGCTCATGAGACTGTATTTTTTGTAATTAGAAAAGTACGAGCAATTAAAACTTTTATAATTGTCGAGAGATGGGGAATGCTAAAATTTACTTTACTGTGAACAATGGGCACCCGTCAAAGACAATAAAAAAGTGAACTTAAAAAACTTTACCAATTAGAAGCGGAAATAGCATTAAGTTTTCTCGTTCGATACATCATTGAGAACTTCAATGACGTTTCTAGGAAGTGAGCTCGATGATATAATGATTGTGTATGAAACTGTTATGCCGGTCTTGTGACCACAAGACCGGTAGACTACCTTTAACAGTTTCAGTAACCCCAAGATAAAAGTGTTTTTTCTGGCTCATTCCAATCTATGTTCCACATTTGCAAGCCTGTCAAGCGTCCTAGATATAAAAGGAATTTTTATCAAAAAAATTACAAATACTTTTCCTTGAAATGAAAGTGTCTGAGAATTGAATGATATATATTATAAATCAAGAACGCAAATGAGAAAAGAATGAAAAAAAATCCGCCATTAAGCCAGTCACGCGAAAGATCAAGGCGCTGTGTTGATTCATAGAGCTCATTTGTTTTTCTCATGTTATAACCGTTGGCTCTCTACCTTACCTTTTATTAACAGAATATCTGAATAATTTGGTTTACGCATGCCAAACATTATGGGTATTTATTAGCGAGTGTTGTTTTTAAATCAACTCACATACATAATGGAGTATGGACAATTCAAGGGTTTACCATGAAACGCAGCATAGGGATATTTTCAGCATAGGGATGATATCTCATGTTGAATTGTACAACATATTATAACAAAGTGAAAAAAACAAGAAAATATACATAATTATTTGAAAATACGAGAAGTTACGCAAAAGTTTGTTAGGTTATTTTTTTGCCATCCAAAAGTACATTGAAAGCTACTTTCAGAACCATTATCGCTTCAATAAAAATTGTATGGTAACTATGTACTGAAAGGCAGTTTTTCCTGGATGACAAATTACGTGTTTCCTCCATACATTCCAGTACAGCGGTACAGAGATGTGACGTCACATTCTTGCATCAATTTGTATGGAGCGTTTTCGACGCTGTCTGACTTTGACTCCCAATTTTGTTATGTACTATTAAATATTCTGTGCTTTTTTAGTCTAATTGCAATTGGTCGCTTAATTTAACTCATTAAAAAATTACTTAATGTTAATGTATCGGGTCTTATCGCACACATATTATAATCAAAATATATTTTTTGACTAACCTCGACGTTATGACGAAGTTGCATTGAAGTTACATTAACATTACAATTAATTTAATTCGTGAAATATAAAAAGTACATAAAAAAGTAGTCATGTAGCCTATTGATTGTTTTCTATACTAAACATCATAAGACATATGAATGAATATTTTTTGTAAAAATGCCTCTTTAAAAATCCCAACTGAATAACTTCAAACAACTTTCAGAAAAGCGAAATTGAAAACGTAAGTAAAGCATATAAAACTCGTATATTTCGTATTCATACAGTATAAACCTGTCTCAGCCCCTGTTTGTTAATGAGACCTTTCGGTAAAGTTCCAGCTACCTTCATTTGCATAATTGTTTAAACATCACGTTTAATTACATTATCCGGGTCACGACAAATCCTTGAGTGTACCCCTTTTTAAAAAACAATTCTTAAACGAACGGATTGTTGAACAATTTATTATAATTGAGTGTTATTGTTTTAAAAACTTTCTAGCCTTTTGTTTAATTTGATCCTTTTTGCCCTTTTCACCTGTTATGTTTAACTCCCACCTAGATTCATATTTAGATCAAAAATACAAAGAGATATGTAAGCTATTTGCGCGAGACAGGATGTCCCTGACCACCCAAATTCCCAAAGGAGCTGGGATGACATAGTATGTAAAATGACACATGATTCTCTCTTAAGCCGTAGCACGGAGCCAGAACGGGCTAGATTACTGGCGTCGGCCACCGCGGAGGCCGGTCTTTGGCTACACGCCGTCCCCTCGCCAAAATCGGCACTTTTTTAGTGCCCGACACACTTCGCCTGGCAACGTGTCTGCGGCTTGGGGTTCGTGTCTGCATTCCACACAGGTGCCCCTGCGGCAGTGAAGTCGACCCATTGGGACACCACGGGCTGTCATGCCAGAAGAGTGCCGGCCGATTCTCTAGGCACGCTGCGCTGAACGACATCATCCGCCGTTCTCTTGCTAAGGGAAGAGAGCGGCGGAAGGGCGCTGGTATGGGACGCTACCTGCGTAGACACATTGGCCCCTTCTCACCTCCATGGAACCTGCAACCAAGCAGGCGCGGCGGCCGAAGCGGCTGAAACTATAAAAATACAGAAATATAGGGGTCTCGGCGCAGAATATATTTTCATTCCTTTCGGCGTCGAGACCCTAGGTCCATGGGGTTCACGAAAATGTCATATATTTGATCTGCTGAACAAACAGTACAAAACATAATATGTAATTCATATCTATGGTTTTATATTACTAATTCCAATTATATTCATGAATGGTTTAAAATCATTTTTTGTGGTTCGATTTTAATAACAAAGGTACACATATTTTTAATTTAAACTCTTTAATGAGAATGTTAAAAAAGAATAGTAAGCAAAAAAGTAGGGTGTAATTCGCGACTCTTGGTCATTATTTTTCTTGTTAATAATCACGCAGGCGAAGGAACAAAACGCCATTGTCCCCAACCGTGTAAGAAGTGGACTGAGAATGAAAGAATGCCTTTTGTTTTGGGGTCGTCCGCCGTCCAAAAGCGGGTATTTTTTCCCTAGCTTTTTCTCAGTTGAAAAGCGAGATGAGCGATTATAGTCTGCTTGCACTTGAGAACTGCGATTCGCAACAACTGTGCTAAGGTCGGGCGATATTATTCATAGCGGAATACGAAATTAAAACGTTACATCTTTTTAGTTTCTTTTATTAAAAATCTTCAATCTTTCACTGTGAGATGCTGAACTGCTGCAAAAAAGCTAAACTAGAGCTTTTTTGCGGAATAAATGTGTCATATAAATTACGACATTAAATATAATTAGAATTCAATGTTTTTCAATCACAAAAGGAGTAGTATACTTCTAAATAATGGAAGAAAATGTAATATTCTCTTTACGTCAATTTGCCACGCTATGGCTTTTACTACGAAAAACCAAGTGCAAATAAACCTGTAACAATTTGCAAGCTCTGTCGAAAAATCCGTCCTTTATTTGCAGAATCGATTAGTCAAACGCATTTCGGGGTATTCGATTGCGAGTGGAATAAAATTATATCAACCAAAATTCCATTTTGTAATCATCAATAACGGTTCCCATAAATAAGATACACTTCCTTTGCGTCGGTGCATACATTTGTAAAATTCATTGGATTATTTGATACATCGGAAATAGCATTGCATCGGGATTATGCTCGTACTAGCCTCTTTTAATGGTTTTACTCGGAGACTTTATTTAAATTGTTTTTTGAGCCATTATTGTGTAGCGATAATTTTAGCTATCATGTTAGTTTAAATTATTAATTATTATATTAGTATTGGAAAGCGCCGAGCGGGACGACCTCCCACCAGGTGGAGCGACGACCTGGTCAGAGTCGCTGGGCGCCGCTGGATGCAAGCGGCCCAGAACCGTTCGAAGTGGAAATCAATGGGGGAGGCCTATGTTCAGCAGTGGACATCCATGGCCTGATATGATGTTAGTTTAACAGAAGTTTCATCAAATATTGAAAGAAAAGTAATCAGATCTAAAATTAAAATTATTGTCTCGTGAACTATAAAATAAAACTAATTAAGCGTTACTTTATTTATTGAATGTTTGACGTTATAAATATAAAAAATAATAATAATTTAATTTTTATCAACCTATACATAATATATTACCCACAAATATGAGCTCATAAATCACTAGCGGTATAATAAATTGTACAGTCAAACGATATGGCGGTCTCAATGGGAATGGCTGATGCGGAATTAAAATCTGGGAATGATTAAAAAATGATTTTGTAAAAGAGCTGCGGGCTCGTTTCCACAATGAGTGCTTAATGGAAGAGGATTATAGGCTTTCATCACGTTATTTCGCAAAATCCGGACAAGAACAGGTCAGATAGGAATTCAGTAAGGGTTCCATGAAAATATTATGATACATGATAAAAAAAAAACAATAGAAATAATAACATATTAAAAGTGTAGTTAGAGTTAATTTACAGCAGAAGTTTGAGATAAGTGTTCTGTCTATGGCCCAGTAGTTTAGAAATTTACGGTCTTACTACAAAAAACTTACGCATCAGTTGAACACGTGTTTATAAAATTCCTTACTACAAAACAGTGTTTACCAGTCGTTTTGAGCTAGACACGCCTTAGACATGGTTTAGAATTTAAACACACGCGGAGGGTTGTTTAGCAGATGTTTAACAACACTTTGCTATGAAATTTCTCATTATTGAATTATACTTATTGAATTTGATTTAAAATATGGATATTTTTGATATAATTGATTTTATGGTCCTATTGATATGTACAATTTTGATAGCGCTAGAGAAATAAATGAAACCATTCACGACCTATTCGAATATAATACTAACATCAAGTAAAAAATAAAAATTGATCCAGTGAACATAATAATCCGAATACTATATACGTTGGTTTACGTAAATAATTTATCATTGTTATTAAAAGACTTGTTATTTTATTGTTTTTTTTATCCATAGCCATCCAACACTACGCCGCCGCGCGGTAATTTATAATATTACTTATTAGAAATAGAAGCTACGATATACCGAGTTTTTTTTTTAAATAACTATCATGAAATCTTCTACCTACTAGAAAGCGTATTTGCCGTTAAGGCCGGGTCTAAGCTCAAATCTCAAAAATGGGTTTTTTTGAGAGTCGAGTATGACGTAACGCAATGAAATACCTAACACAAAAAAATACTGTGGATAGAAGAGGGTTTTGAGAAAAATGTTAACCGAATAGAATATTAAAAAGTGCTTTGATATTCCCAATAAAAAAATCCTAAGTTACGTCTAAAAAAATCTTTCGCGTCGAAATTCTCCGTATTTTCAGCGATGACAACAATTTTATTTTTAAGAATATATAAGATACAGGATTATATTAGAATGTTAACCGGACACTTATTCAATTTAATGCGTATATTCTGTATAATCTAAAGAAAACCCGTAAATAACAGTCCATTTCATAGAGTCGACACATTTATGATTTACCATTTTCAACCCTATTCCAGTGAAGAACGAGTCCTGTCAAAATCGTAGTCAGTCCGCGCCTTAACCAAAAAAAATAACAATGGCGCTTGGTCCTTGGACCCTAGTACCTATGCATAACAGTATCCGTTGACCATTCATAACATTCCTTATCACACAATTATTTTTGTGGGAACATAATTATAGAGATTTTTGAGAACATGTCCTTGTTTCGAAAACTTTTAATTTACACAAGTAACTTCATCAATAAATTGTATTGTATCTAGTTAAACTGAACACCGAGTGTAAATGTCAAAATATGCGCAAAATAAAATGAACGCTCCATTACATACAACGCGCATACAACTTTGTATTATAAATCAATAAAACGTGTGTTTGAATAAAACAAATTTTAAACATCTTAAATTAGTAATAATTTTATATGTTTTATTAAAAAAAAAATGTTTGATTAATTTGACTTAAGAATAGCATAAAATCCCACAAAATACTCAAATAATGTTGATAATTTATTAAAATATCTGCGTGTTTAGGAACGCGTAGGAACGAATGACTGAATGATTTTCGATTTTGCTCACATTGTAAACGTTATGTCATGTTTAACTAAACATCAACTAGACACAGTTTTGTAGTAAAGAAACTTAGACAAGGTTTTAACCAATGTCTAAGCCTTAAAACACTGTCTAGCTAAACAAGTGTTGAAACTGTGTTTAGTTCATCTTTTGTAGTAAGACCGTTAAGGTTTTTTTTTATACTACTATGTCGGTAAACAAGCATACGGCCCGCCTGATGGTTAGCCGTTGCCATATGGACGCTTGCAACACACGAAGCATCGCTCACGCCGTCTCACGCGTTACCGACCTTTCCCCCCTCCCCTATGAGCTCTGGCGACCTTACTCACGCGCAGGAACACAACTTTACACAACATAAAGTTATTTGGCTGCGGTATTCTGTAAGGTGGAGGTACTTCCCCAGTCGAGCTGCTCTTTGAGCGAATAAATGCTATGCTCTACCTCTCTTAAAGAAGGTAATATTTTAAGACAAACAGTCGGACAAATAGATGGGTCATAAAGAAATTATGACAGTTCAGAATTTCTAGTGAACCCTAAAACCGTCACTCGTATTATATACGTACATCGGAATCCCGTCCATTTAGATTGTGGTGCGATAAAACACGGGATTGGTTCGATCTACATTGTCGTAAAGTAAAAATGTTTTGGACAATTCACTCTGATAGCCTGTGGGATTCCATTATGCAAAACGTTATAACAACAGTTGCTAAATGCTTTTTATTCTCTATTAGATTCCATACCGCGGTTTTACTCGCATTCTCTAGGGATTTGATATTTCCTCGAAATAGTTTGTATAATTCCAGGTATGATCTATTTTGGTGCCAAATTTCATATAAATCTGTTGAGCCGTTAAAACGTGATTGAGCACCAAACAACCACAAAAAATACACAGTCTTGCAATTCTAATGTGTTACGGTTTTAAATACATTTTTATTACTACATAAGGGACACATTACTATTTACAAACGCAATTTACATCGAAAAGCCCATCGTTGCATCCTTGATATAAAAATATGATGAAGAAATCAAAGAATGGCTGTAAGATAAGAGAATAGCACTGTAGTACGCTCCATTGCACCACCCAGCTCTTGCGCTTAGCAAATGGTTGCCTGAATGGGCTCATGTCTCATTGGTGATCACTGGTAGGTTTACTGGATTAAAAAATAATACAATATAATTCACTACATTATAATAAAAATGAAATTAAAGTTTGCGTCGATGTTTGTTAGTCAATATCGCCCTCATGACTGAAGGGATTTGGATGTAATTTAGTACAGAAATAAACGTAATAATAGAACATACTCTGGAATTAAATAATGATACTTTTTAGCCCGGGAAAACGTTACATAGCTGGAAACGCGGGTCGTAAACTAGTCTAAGGAGCAGTCTAGAGTTCTGCGGTCAGAGATCTGCGATCCGCGTTTACTGAAATCTATGCGGCACTTTTGATCATTGCACACAGATACTGCGGCGGCTAACGAGAACGCCTTAGAACTCTGACCGTAGAACTGTAGACGTCTTGCTGTGGGATCGGTGCCTATAAGGTGTAAGGTGCCGGTTCGCAGCCGACAGCATTGAGCAGCAGCAGGAGATGACGTGTCGTTGCGACACTACTTTTCTCTCTTTCGTTCTAAAGTAGGCCACGCGAGAAACCAGTAGTTTTCAACGACACGTCTCGTCTGCTGTTGTTACCATGCGGTTGGTTGCCAACCGGCACTTTTAATAACAAATAACGAATGCACAAACATCTGTTAGGTATGTCAAAATAATATAGTTCTGTAGAAGTTTAGAGACTTGTCATTTTGATACAATTACTAATACCGCGTGACTGATTGGTGACGTGACTGACGACGACACGTGGGTGGGGACGTAGGTTACGATAGAGTCAAAAGATGATCACTTTAGTACCCTTTCATAATAATCTATGTAACCAGATTTATTTATTTATTTATTTATTTAGACACATAACAGAATACAACCAAAAATAATTACAGAATTGTTCGCATTATATTATAAACTAGGTTACATTCCAAAAGCATGTATTTATGCAAACTGTGAATTGCGTAACTGTACTACTGTAATTTGACGCTGACTTTACTGTTCGAGGAAGAAATAGAGAATGTGTTTGACAGGTCAATGACTCAAGTCTGGATGACAATTTATTTCTGCCTGCCATGATACATTTTTGTATGAAATTTTCACGAAATAAAAGATAGAGAATCGCATTTACATAAATCAACTAAGATCTTCAGTGAATAAAAACATATGACTAGTCACAGTCTGTCACACAAAGTGTATGTGAGTGCTACAAAAAGTCGAAAAAGCCTAAGTAACCTCATGAATATTCTATTAAAAGCATGCTCCTGAAAGGTGTCTCCTGTAATACTCATACTGAGAGGTGACGGTACAATGTGACAAAGGGATATAGTTATGGTACCTTTTGACTTTTTAGGTGAAAATGTTTTTTGCTCCGCTGAGGTTGGTTCTGAAATGTACCAAAAATTGCTCGAGTTTTTATATCTCAGCTTTGTAGCTTAAAAAAACTGAGGTGTAAAAAAGGTTTCATAAGATCCTTGATTTTGCTTGTCTTCCTCTGTCGGGTGAGGAAAGTCCCGGGGCCATTTGATCCTGTGGCTTTTTATAATAAAAAGAACATAAATTAATAGGTATAAAAGTTAAGCGACGGAAACGTTATCGTAAAAGTGTAGTTTGTGTGTTCAAGTCATAAAATGTCTATGAGTTAATTTGTTACATCGAATTACAACGAAGAAGATACGACGCTTTGTAGGTAAAATGTGGTACAAGTTCCGAGATAGAAGCGGAGAGAATCAATGGTTGCGATAAGAACACAACGGTTTTACGGTTATTATTTTTTTTCTTTTTGTTTTTGTTAACTGTTTTTCTGGTGTACAATAAATAGTTATCTATCTATCTAAATATAAAAATAATATATACTTAAGTAGTAAAGAAGTAACTAACTGTACGCGCTCATTAGATGGAAAGCACCTTAGCTCCGGTGTCTGCATTTTGTGTACCAGTTCATTTAAGTATTTATGTGTAGGTGACAGATTAATTTAAAGTTGGCTTTCACACTGGCTTACCAAGGAGGACCATGGGTCAATGTGGTCACGACTCATCGTGCGATAGCACAACGAGGTTGCTGGGGGTGACCTTGAGCTTTCGGTGACGGAAACAGTTAGGAGCAGCTTGTATGAAACTTTTTTTGTAGAACTTGTTGATACTTGTAGAATACTAAACTTGTAACATTTCCCCCTGATCGAGTTATTTAAGCGCCGCTCTTGGAGCGATGAGCAGGTACGCGTTCAACACGAGAGCCCGCCCCCCTCTCTACAGCGCAGGTGGCAACCACCGTGGGGTTTTTTTTTGCCGGTAAAAGTCCGGCATTCCTGGCCGCCCCCCTTAGGGCGATCGGGTATCCTATGAGGATTTCCCCAAGCTAATAAAAAGAAAAGCTGGCATACACTACAAAGTACCCTACCATATTAAACCGCTTGTAAGTTACATCTCAACCTTTCTAGGATGTTTCAAGGAGCAGGAAAATAAGCGTCATTCCTGTTTCCTTGGCCGAAACGAGATGACACCTTGAGTAATAGTCCCTGTATTCTTGTCACGTCAGACCTTCACACAATTTTTCTTCTTAAAAATATCATGCCGTGCCGGTCTAAGAAATGTATACATCCGGCTTTGGAGTGTTTAGACGATGATAAATCTATGCTATTCAAATTTGAGACACTCTACTGCGAAATAAAAATAAAACATTTTTATTATATTTGAATAGGAGGATCAATACTGAGATCAGTACAGGGGGGCCCAAGTATGCTATTAAAAAAAAAACATAACGTCATAATGGCGCCATAATAATGTCATAACGACTCCATTATGACGCCATAGTGACTTCATTATGACGCCATAATGACGCTATTGTGTTAGTAGACTACCAAAACTCTAAAATGTCACAATTTTGACCCACTGAAAGTTAATTTTAAGAGAGGTAGAGTGTAGCGTTTATTCGCTCAAAGAGCAGCTCGACTGGGGTACCTCCACCTTACAGAATACCGCAGCCAAATAACTTTATGTTGTGTTCCTGCGCGTGAGTAAGGTCGCCAGAGCTCATAGGGGAGGGGGGAAAGGTCGGTAACGCGTGAGCGATGCTTCGTGTGTTGCAAGCGTCCATATGGCTACGGTAACCGCTTACCATCAGGCGGGCCGTATGCTTGTTTACCGAATAAGTCGTATAAAAAAAAAAAAAAAAAAATAATAATAATTGGAACACAATTGTAATAGCAGACTTGGGCCCCAGTTTTTAGTAGATCTTGAGTTTGTAAAGCGATGATAGCGATGTTGGATTCAAATACTATGGTGACCTTGAGCTTTTGGTAACGGAAACAGTTAGGAGCAGCTTGTATGAAACTTTTTTTGTAGAACTGGTTGAAATTAGAATACTAAACTTGTTGTTAATAATTTTCCCGAGAATAGCACTGCTACTTAATAGCCTCTTCAATAATAATAAATGGAAATAATATGAAATAGAAGGTATTTTTTTAGTAATTAGAAGTACCTAGTATGGGACGATAAAAAAGTCTTACTATAGACTTGTTGTTTAGTTATAATTAATACCAAAATGCCATAAAATGACACGAAAAATCTAATACATACTGGAAATACAAATATGAATAAGTAAACACGTCTTTCCACGCAGGCGTCATAAATCCAATACTTCCCCTCAAACAGCGTAATCCAATTTAAAATTATTTGGAAATTCAAAAAGCCAACCAAGTTTACATTTCATACGACGGTTAGTCGTCTAAGGAAACTCGGAACTAATTTCGCGGTTCAGTGGTGCTATTTGCGCGCCGCTAACTTCATTGCAAAGTGATTTTCTCTTTTCGAACGTATGGTGCCCACCAGCACTTTTGAGTACGTGACGCTTGCGACAGTTGTGTGTTCGAAAATTAAAAACTAATTGTATAACAGAAGGTTTATTGAAACTGTTTGGTCAGCAGTATTTATTTGTTAGAATAAAAAACTGGCCACTCAGTATTTTATTTTTATAACTTAACACCATAAAGTTTAGTTGCCGGTTATAATATAGAAAAGTTATGTATTTAAAAAATATGATTTACTTCTTTACGTTTCAATTTATTTTAGCTATACTAATAGCCTTCAAAAGAAGTAAGGAATATAGTTTCAAAGAAAACAGCTTCATAATCCGTGCTAAAAATATAAAAGACAGCGCTCCAGGTGAGATAGTGAAGAAAAAATTAACAACCTTTGAATTTCCGAACGAAAAGTTACAGCAAAAGAATTTTCCACCGACACTGTGAACTTTTCTTTAACAAAATATCATAATGAAAAATTATCTAGCTACCTTCTAAAAATCGTTTGGAGTTATCCTCTTTAAAAACGACTTTAATGACTGATTATTATTATGAAACTTTTTGAATAAATCTGCAAAAATGTTACAGTAGTACCCAACTGATATGGCTTACCGATGTACCTGCGCAGAAGATACATTTTTAAAGCGCGGGAAACGCTATTGGCCGACAGCTGCCGTCATGTTAGCGCGCGCCGTGCGGAGAGGCGCGACTTGCGAGTGAGACGGAACTAACAGCTGCAGTGTATTATGAACCTTATAGAAGTGATCTAAGGTTGATTGTAAGTTTTAAGCATTCTTTCGTTAATCTTCGCGGTCATACTTTCTTTTCTGTGCGAACGAAGATTCACGACGCGCCATATAAGTTGGGTAATACTGTACCTGGTCTGCGCAGAAGATACATTTTCAAAGCGCGGGAAACGCTATTGGCCGACAGCTGCCGTCATGTTAGCGCGCGCCGTGCGGAGGGGCGTGATTTGCGAGTGAGACAGAACTAACAGCTGCAGTATATTATGACCCTTATAGTAGTAATATAAGGTTGATTGTAAGTTTTAAGCATTCTTTCGTTAATCTTCGGGGCCATACTTTCTTTTCTGTGCGAATGAAGATTCACGACGCGCCATATCAGTTGGGTTCTACTTGTACTTCCTAATTGGGATTTGTGTAGGTACATAAAAAAAAACAACTGTTAGGATTAGGACCCTAGTTGTAATTTTTTGGTTAGGATAACCGACCAAAGCTCACAGGTGAAACACGGGAGAAACCATAGACAGTAGTAGTAGTAGTAGTTTATTCATCCATAAAAGGATAGGCAAGGGTTATTTTTCAACCATACAGCCATTTCATACGTGTAATTTTATATAATATCATTTTCATTTTCATTTTAGTACAATGGTGGTCATTGTACTAAAACATTACCTACACGGACTTTTTGAGACAACTTGTAAAGTCACGATACACATAATTCATTTCATTTCACTTCACTGGTGCACATGATTGATGTTTATTGGATAAAATACCACCGATAATACGCAATAAAACTCAAAATACACGAATTCATGAAAATAAAAATGAAAACACAACATCTCTCTACAAGTTCCCGCCAAAAAGTCGAAACCATAGACATAGAATATTAATAGAGCGATTGTACTAGAGTATGTGCCGTGGCACGAGTATGTTCAACGCTGCCTTGATAAGAACAGCCGTAGTTTGAACGACTAAATACATGTAATAAATGACAATTATAACGGGCTAATTGGCGCAGATGGTTAAGGTTCCACCTATCGCGTCGCAGGTCTTATGTTTGATTCCTACACCGGATATGCACTCAAAAATTCTGTATGATCTGAATCTGGGTGTAATTATGTATATTACGTATGTATTTACAAACAAAAAGTAGTATAATATGTAATATATCAGTCCCAGGATAAAAAAATATCTTTACCCACTCCGTTCTCAAACTAAAGACTCCATAGAAATTATAAAACCTTAACATAAACATGAAGCTGAATTAAAAAAATAAGCTTAGCTCATATAAATAATTACGTAAGTATAAAAATGAGCGGGAAATATTAAAAAACGGACCATTTTATATTCCAGCTGCGTAAAACGCTTTTTGTCTACAAATTGCAAGAGAGATCTTGGTTTATTCAAAATATGCTGTGTTTTGCGCTCACTGGCCTCGTTTTGTGACAATTTTGCATATTTTTTTATTAGGTCCAAAAAGAGATTGCATGTAAAATCATTAAAAGCCTATACAATACTAATTATACTGACCAAAATAAGTTATTACATTAATATACCCTGTATATAATATATATTTTTAAACCTACTAACCTACCCTTCAAGCACACTACAGGAACAAACAGTATCACATAAAACAAAACATTTTCTTTAATACAAACCAAATCATGTGCAGTTGACATCAAAGCTAAACACTTCTTTGTTCAACGTTTCCATTTGCTGACACACGTTCGCTTCGTAATCATCTTCGAGACTGAAGTCCGGTCTCAGTCTCTAAAGGAAATTGACCCCGGTCCTTAGGGTCCTACTCTGTAATACTACGTGTCAGACATGCTGATGTCCTAAGAATAGATTCCTAACATAGAGACAGACTAATTTGATCCGTGATTAACTTCTCAATTCAAATGGATTAATGGAATAATTTTGGCGTGTCTGTCTTATATGTGCCTACTTGATGTTTTGCGGTTTAATTTATACTAATAGGGTTGATTACAAACATTGTTTAAATGTTAATACTATTTAATTGTTTGTGTCTACTCTCATGATGAAGTTTATTGTTTTCATAAGTTGCAGACTTCTGGGCGAATGATTTTTTTTTTGGAGAAAAGAAACCTGTATGACATACGGTACATTTTGCTAAACTTTATATTTTTATTTTCTAACTACTTGTCCCCCGCGGTTTCACCTGCATTTCCGGGATAAAAGCCTTCCTTCCTTCTCCATACCATTGGCTATCAGCATGCTAAATTTCATGATGATCCGTTGAGTTTTTGAGGCGTGAAGGCGTAACAAACATACTCACTTTCACATATATAATATTAGTTAAGATTTGTCAACCATATTTAATATTCATCATCATCATCATTAGCCTATAATGTCCCACTGCTGAGCACAGGCCTCCTTTCACAAATGAAGGTGAAAGGGAATGGGCAATACTCCACCACGCGTGCCCACTGCGGATCGGTGGAGGTAGGCTAGTGGTCAACCTACTGTTGGAATTTTTCAAGCCGCCTAGGAGGCATCCAACTAGCTTAACTGATAACCGGGACCAACGGCTTTACGTGCCTTCCGAAGCACGGAAACGCTCGATTTTGAAATACCACTAGGCGGTCACCCATCCAGGTACCGACCACGACAGGCGTAGCTTAACTTTGCCGATCGATTAAGAACGGCTAATCATGCTACACCACGAGCGCTTCAAATATCTTATTTAATATTCATTATGATACATGTCCGTATTTGGGTCACAGAAATTTTTAGGTACGTGTACCATATTTCAACTTAATCGGTCCAGTTAGATGCGAAGCAATGCGGCTGTGACAGACGGACAGACAGACACACCAGTGATCCTAAAAAGGTTCCTTTTTCCTTTTGAGGTACGGAACCCTAAAATATTCCTTATTAAGATTTATCTTAGCAGTTTCCCGTATATAATAATGTATTAAATAAAGATAATATCGAATGATTATATTACTTACCTGTAAACCTTTTTACGTCCGACTACACTTTTGCGAATTCTGTCGGTAATAATTTCTTCTATTATCACACAAATCTGCAGGAACAAAAGAAATGTAGTTAATTAGGCAATTTTGTGTGTTCGGGCTATCTACGTTCCCTACGTGTAGACGATTGTATCGTTCGTGCGAGCTTACATTATTTTCATTGAGAAGGCTGGCTGATTGTATGTGCTACACAGTTATATAAAATTATAAAAAAGGTATCAATAATGAGATTTTTTGCAAAAAAGGTTTTAATATTATAAAGGTTAAATATGACAATATATACGCAACATTCATTTCCACACCTCACGCACATGCTTATTCAACGTTAATACCACCTCAAGTAATATTTTTGCATCAAACAGAGACTAAAGTCGAAATACGTATAATTACTTGCCAAGAACCGGCTTGCAGCTGCTCAACCAAGTTTCTTATGCAGCCTGCGGCATGAAAAGGAAAAAGTTCGGTGTTCGGATGAGACTCATAGCATAATGAGTTCTTCTATTTTTGAATGGGAAACTTTGTCTGTTACAAAATATGTTTTTATTACTTAGCTCGTTTGAAAACCGATTTAAGTGAAGACTAGTGCTGCCGTACTTTTTAAATTGTTGAAGAAATGTTGAGCAATGTCTTGATTAGTAATCGTTAAGTCAAAGTATTTAGTTACCTACATGACAGCTATCGTTGACATGAGTTTAACCTAGCTGCGAGGAATTTGAAAAATAGGTATTTGAAGAAACTATTGCCAACGCGCTATACCGCTATGCTATGCGCTATTATGTGTAATAGGGACATCTGCAGCTCAGACCGATTTATTCACAAAAAAATTTTCGAAATCGACGTTTTGTTTTCCCCATTTCCCTCCTCGAAAACTGAGTGATTCAATTATTTTTTACATTAAAATTTTAAGTAAGGGGTTATCTAGGTCCCTATTACTTTGTTTTATGTTAAAATCATTTCGAATTTGTCTGGTAGTCCTTTTAATCACGGCGGAAAAATAGGGCATTTATTGTAATTTTTGGAGGGCCATAATTTCTTTAATAATTAGTTGTTGAAAAAAAAAGAAGTAATAGGGACGTGTCAAAAGCAGAACTTGATTATATGAAAAAAAAAATGATGACTCTAGAGGCATTATTCAGGAAGAAAACAGGGGAATACATTTGTATGGAATAATCGCAGCCCGGCTCTCGTCTTAAGAGAATGTGTATATAAATTTATAAAGTTAAATTCAACCTCACTGCAGGGATACATTTCCCCAAACAACAAGGGGGATTAAGGCCAAAGTCCATGATACAGGCCCAGTGCGAATTGGTGAACTGTCAAACTGTACTATGCCCGCTCATAACACATGCCTTTGAATGTGAATTCTAGCATACGGGCTCCCTCGCGATGTTTTCTCGGTGTGGAATCCAAACGTGACTTTAAAACGCGGGGTAGTTATTTGTAAACTGGGTAAAACAGTCCGTTAATCCTGAAAATTTAAGTCGTTCGTCGTATTTGTTGCCTCAAGAAACAATATTTATAACCCATTTCTTCTTGTCAACATTTTACGCAATCACTTACGAAGTTTAACCCTAAGCTCAGGTCATTTACCCCTACAACCTAAACTACCAACTACACCTGATAGGGTTGAAAATGTTTCTGTAATACATTATTTTCACCATCCTATAATTTACTTTGATGAAATTGATTTATTTTGTCGTTACTTAAGATTAAAAATATAAATATTAAAATGAAAAAAAATACTATATACCAATCTAACGATGCATAAACCTATGCTACTATTACAAAACGATTGAATATAACTATAGTGTAGGTAATAGGGATGACCTGGAAAAAATATACAGGTCGTTGTTTTGGTCAGCGACGAGCGACTCAGGGTCGATAATACAAATGATACTGGTGCTAAAAAAAATATAAAAAAAATACTTTATTTTTTTTAATAATAAAAATAAAAAAAATAAAATTTTGAAAATCATGTAATAAGCTAAAGTGTAGACATAATACTCAACAGGAGTACGAGGGAGTAAAGAGGTGGGGCGATGGCGGCTTGCACCTAGCTCTAGTCTGTGCACGTGCCTAGTAACCATATATTACGGTAATTTTATTTCAAATTGAATAAGGTATTTCTCAACATATTTACAGTATTTAAAGGAATTAAGTCCAATTTTGGGGAATATATATTTTGTACTACCGCTCCTGGGTCGCTTGTCGCCGACCAAAACAACACCCTGTATACTTATAGTCCGTCAGTTAGATTATTAAAAAAGATTGGACACGTATTTTGTGCCTTATCAAATCAAAAAAAAAATTACAAAGATAAAACGCATTAAAGTCGGTAGTGGGGCTCATGACGTCTTGTTTATGAAAAGTGTACCGTAGGCTGCCGTCACGCAGAACTTCTTCAACACACCATTATCTTCGTCATCTTTTGTTTGTTTGACAAATGAAAAAAATATAATTTTTCGTGTCAATTTTTTTTTGATAATTAAATGTCGGTCTGAATGTAGTTTTTCAGGGCAATAGCCATTTTATTCACACTAAATATTATTTTCATACTATTCTTCAAATCCAATTCCGTCTAATGTTCAATTTAATAGACAGTAGGAGCATCTTTTAAAAACCTGTAATATAGTTTAGCCTTAAAACAAACATTGTAATATTAATGTATCGGGTCTATTCGCGCACAGATTATTATCAAAATTTAATTTTGACTAATATTACAAATGAATTTAGTTCGCGAAAGCTTAAAAAGACAAGAACTTATTCCAAATGTATTCACAACCAAACGGGGATCATAAAAATGCAGCTTATAAAATAGTACCGGTATTAAAACAACAATCGAAATGGAAACCGGGCGTCTCTCAACTGTTTTATTTTTACCCCATTACACAAGATTTACAGCCTGAAGCCCCATTATCTTCACCGAAACTACGAACTTCGGTTGTACTATAAAACGAGGTATAAAACGTTAGCTATTTGTAAATTCAGACCCTACCATGCCAGTAACTGTTGAGCTGACTTCGCGTTTTTTACCTAAATGTTGTGAAAAAGGAAGTAGATTTTTCGTGTAAGTAAGTTTTTGTATTTCGGGGGCTCTGCATATCTTTGATACGGTTGATACAGCGGTAGCTACGCCCCTGGTAGGAACAACACTACATTAAGGTAATATTATTTAGCTGCAATCCTATGATTCAGTTTAAAAAGATTGATAAAATACCACTGTTCATATATTAATCAACGATAATTGTATTATTTAAGTCATATGATATTCCTAATTTTCAATGCGGGACGCAAAGCGCCTGTTCGTAGCTGGGTACTCTGATGTACAGTTCAACCTTAGTTCAACAAAGGATTTAACTCAGAGTCCTCTCTTTCCTAGGTACACTGTCTAATTACGACACTGTCGCCCGCACTCGGCTTTTACCGTAAACTTTTGCTTCTGCACTAACGCGCTGATGACCAGATGTGCAATACGGAGTAGATTTATTTGAATTTTGACTGACATTTTCATCTCTTTCTATCGAATAATGTTAGAAAAGGATGAATGGTGTTGTGATAGCGCGAATGTCAAGTATAGATTTAAAATGTAAATATTCGTTTTGTACCGGTATTGGCTATGACTTGCCCAATTTGTTTATGCTTTCACAATTACATAACTACTTCTAAACTAAGTCTGCTAAAATGACATTCCGACACGATTCAATTGCAATTCAATTATCATTGAGCCGATGTGCGCAGTCTACGTATTCATAATGGTCGCATAATGGTCTCATAATGGTCTCTTATTAGCGCTCCTGTACACGATACCGCCGCCCCGTGCCGCCACCGCACCGCCGACGCACTTATAAATAAATAAATAAATATCCTGGGACATTCCTCAAACACGGTCATCTGATCCCAAACTAAGCAGAGCTTGTACTATGGAAACCAGATAACTGATATAATACATATACTACTTTTTGTTTGTAAATACATACTTAATATACATAATTACACCCAGACTCAGGACATACAGACATGTTCATGCACACAAATGCATGTCCTGTGTGGGAATCGAACCCACGACCTGCGGCGCGTAAGGCGAACCTTAACCAACTGCGCCAACTATGCTATCATATAACTTCTATGCTATGTATACGCGACGCCGCCGCACCGCCGCCGCACTGCCACCGCGCCGCTACCACAACGTTGTCCGCCATTATTTAATTGAGTTATTCCATTGCCAGCCGCCAACGAACGTGCAACACGTGTGATATTCGTAGTTAGCAATGTTTTACTGACAACTGTATAGAATGCTTTAATCAAGCGGCGGCGGTGCGGCGGCGGCGCGGCTGAGGTGCGGTGGCGTCGCGTATACACAGCATAGAAGCGCGTCGGCGCGGCGGCGGCGCGTTGTCGGGCGGGGCGGCGGCATCGTGTACAGGAGCGCTTAGTGTTGTGATGGATAGTAGTAGAGTTGCCATAAAAAACAACTCATTTCCGTAAGTATTTACTCAAATAATTATTGTTTGTTTGTTTGTTACTTTTTCTCGACTAAACGGCTGAACGTAGGTATGTAGTACTGAATTACAATATACGTAATGAAATTTGGCAATGAGATTCCCCGGGTTATGATATAACCCTTAAGCTTCAATTTGGCCAGCCATCTCCAAAACTTGCCATCTCAGTATAGAAATCATATTTGTTTCAATGTTCAACTACTACTAAACAATTCCCCCAAATGTCAAAAATGCAATGGGCGCACAATCGTCTCATAATGATAAAAATATTTTCAAGTGATCCGTCTAAAGAATTATTGGATGCCGGATCTATCGAGCAATTATGAGACCACTGATATTTACGGAAATAGCAGATTACCAAACTTTTACCGAAAAATCAGTAGATTTTTTCTTTTTACAAAACCTGTCAAAACTGACAAAGATTGAAGTTTCAGTGGAAAATCATCGGAAAGCAATTATGGGACTATTATGCCGTCATTATGCCGCCATTCTGACGCGATTGTGTTAGCAGATTACCAAAACTGTAAAATGTCACAATTTTGACACCACTGAAAGTTCATTGGAACACAATTGTAATAGCAGACTTGGGCCCCTGGTTTTCCCTCGCAATTTCACCTATGTTTTAGGGATATGAAGTTTGTATCGTATTTATATATTATAATATTTTAGCGTATGATATATCTATCTTTCATCCAATCCATCAGCAGTTTAGGAACTGAGTGGTAACAAATATATATACACACACACACTTTTGATAGTAGTTAAATAGACCAATTAATGTTGTATATTTTGTAATAATTTACGTAACTTATTTAATTACAACAGAGTGTACTGATTAGGTTTTCATTTTTTTGGGCTAGAAAGTTAGTCTTACAAATTTATCACAGGGATCGAACCGATTATGCTAAGCATCAGTTACCTGACGAAGCCTTGGTGGTTCGAATGAAATTCGATAAAGCAAAGTTTATAATAAGTGGAAATATCAATATAATTCCATAATCAACCCACACGTAATTAAGTCAACAATTTCTGAATAATGTAATAAATAAAAACAAAGGAATCAACTCAAGCGTAAATAAATAGAAAGTGAGTTTCCAAGTTATTCATGCATATAACTTGAAAATACAAAGACAGTTGGTGCAACTTTTTGTTTGTAGGACTGAGGACTGCAGCAGTTTGCGATTCAGTCGGTGAACTTTTTCATCTAGTTGACAAAGTTTCGAGTATTCGAGTTACCTTTTGTTTTTATCCAACCGAATTGAACGGATTCGTTAAAACAGTAGCTAACTGGAAATTAAGATTGAAAAGAACGGCAGTCTACAATGAAATAATTTTAAAATCGTATTTTTAGCGTTCCGAACCAAAAAGGTAAAAAGGAAAGCTTATGGTGCCACTCCGTCCATCTGTCACATACAGCCGAATATATCAGTAACCACTATAGTGCATTAGTATGTAAACTTGTCTTGCACTAGTGTATTTGAAATTTGAAATAGTTTCAAATATTGCTTACCCAATCCTATCGCAAATGATAAACAAAAATATTTTCTTTGCAAAAGTGACCAAAATGGGGGACCGAACTTCAAATAGAAAAAATCATAGGGTTCATATGAAAGACTTTCAATTGTTCATTCAAGAGAGTTTTTTTATTTATTTTATGATGCATATAGTTTTTGACTTACAATGAAAAATTACGGACAAAGGTCGATAGTTGACATTTTCACAGAATGTGTATTTGAAAGAAAGATTTATTTCACAGATTAAAAATAGGTACCAACATAAAAAAGAATAACAAAAATAAAACAGTAGCAACAATAATAAAAAAAATCCTTACTGAGTTTCTTGCCGGGAGTCTTCTCAATTTAAGTGCATTACGAACCGGGGTGGTAATAAAATCAATTGTAACGTGGCCTTATTAGGGCCTATATTGAATAAACAATTTTTGTATTTAAATTTGAATAATAATCTGTGCATCGCGGAGTAATTACGGCCCCAACTCACGATAAAGTTGTGGGAGGTTACTATTTCTATTGCTGCTATAAAATAAATAAATAAAAATAAAATAAAATAAAAGGGGCCCATATAAGAAACGTCTTTACGGAACGTGTGCGAGTTAACTTGGAATTGGCATTTTTTTTTATATCACCGTCGAGTCGCCTATGGCAGGGGTCTGCATCCTGCGGCTCTTTCGATGATTTCACAAAATTAATAATTTTATCAAAACCCTTTAAAATCATTCAATCGATCCATTTGGCTGGCGATCATCGAGTCGACATATTCGCATGAACAAGCATTCTCATATAATAAAAAATAGTTTTTAAAGAGCTACACAAAAATGTGGCTCTTACACAACTGTGAAATTTTACGTCGAAAAGGTTGCCGACCCCTGGCCTATGTACATTAGCAATACCAAGGGGATTGCAATGTATTACCGACCTATACAAAGCCTAGAATGTAACTAATAAAATATCATAGAGATAGAATATTAATAGAGCTCCTCCTATACTAGAGTATATATGTACCGTGAACACTGTGTGCAACGCCTACCTTGAAACGAACTGCGCGTTCATAGTTTGAATGACTAAAAACATATTTTGAATGCGAATTTATCGTTCTTTCGATACTTTTATTTACCGGGTAAAAATGACAAGGGACTCATATCGACCTTTTTTCTGAGGTTAAATCACTAGTGTTCGATATTTCTATGAATAGATCTATGTACATGCAAACTGATCCCGCTTCGTAATGTTGTGAATGATATCACTCTATGAATATTCTTGCTCTATGGAAAATATATTAAACTATAAAAATATTAAGGCAATGATATATTATTTTAAGGCGATGATAGCTCAGTGGTAGTGACGTCGGATACCGAGATGAAGGTCTCGGGTTCGAATCCTACAATGAGCTTGAGCTTTCGGTGACGGAAAACATCGTGAGGAAACCATAGCACGGTGGTAGGGTACTTTGTAGTACCTGCCTGGCTGGCTACCACCCTCAAGTTGAAAATCTGTCGCCAAGCACCTTTCGGTGTGTTCCGACAGCTGCACTTGAGAGCCAGTTTCTTCTAGGCTTTGTGTGTGCACCACCTTCGGCCGCATCATCACTTACCATGGTGAGATTGCGGTCAAACACAGGCCTATAAACAATAAAAAAAAAAAAAATATCTCTATGAAAAAAAAAAAACTGAGAAAATTAATTATTCAACACCTCACTTGCCGCGTTAGGTGCTCACAGAACTTTCATCGCCCACTACACTCCGGGAAAAAAGTTCTCCGTTCCTTAAAATTTCTCACTCGCTTTGTCCGCTGACCCAGATAGCAAGTTTGCTAATTAGAACCCGGTATCCATGCATGGAACTCGAACTTGCTATTCGGATGTTAACAACTTATTTCTTTACTACTTCTGTGTAGGAATTATGTTGTTTTTCAGATCGCAACTGGTTAATGATTTTGTTATGTTTAGATAAGTTGGTCCCTTGTTCGCCTTAATTTGTATGGAACATTAATTGTTTTTTTTAGGATTATATATCTGTGATACATATATCTTAAAAGCATATCTCTTACAAATACAAAACAACTTAACAAAATACCTACACTTAAATTATATAACACTACACCCAATGGTCAACAATAGAAACATCCAACTAAATCGGGTATGACCAAAGCGATTCAAGGTACAAAGATAATATGCAAGTGGCAAGGGAGTGGTGCAATGAATGAAAAGTTAATGATCGAACTAGGTTCTAAGCCATGTTTGAATCTGGAATTATTAGCGATACTAAAAGCCTGATTTTTCACAGAGTCAAGTAGACCAATCAGCTTGGCTATCTTGGTTGTAATCGTAACGAACACCACTTACACATACCCAATGACGCGGTACGATAAAGACCATTGGTGGGTCCTGATTGGATAAAATTTATTATTGGTTATTACGATTACCACCAAAGATACGCGGTAGAGCACTTGTTAAGTGGGTGCGCCTGCCCAAAGGTGTAGCAGCAGTACTCCATTGCGGCATCACCACAGAGATCGAATCACCTACGCTTTTCAATGCTACAGCGACTGGGTTAGTTTGAAACCATTTAGAACTCAAAGGGATTGTTTTAACTGGGGCCCACCCTCCACCAAAACCTGAAAGGGGTTTATAATAAGCTAGAGCTTAATTTGTTGGCTGAGGTGGATCCAGGAGGCGTTGTACCAATTTGATAAGTAATTAAACACAATATTGAGTTCAAGTAGTAATCAAATCGAATCAATGTGCGTGTAATGCTCTACATAATTGATTCGATTAAAACTGGAATTTTCGAACAACCGCATTATGTCGATACACAAAATTGTTCAAACCGTTAACACACTTAGTTGCACCTAATACTAAAACCAAAACACGATTCTCTCATCACAACTGAAGGTAAACCTTGAAATAGAATTATCCAGTTGTGGTGAAGCCAGCTCGCAATTTATAGTTTATATCAGAATACTGTATTAATAGTTTGACAGCTCAGCAAATGGCAAACTGTTCGTAGGTACAGTTTCAAACAAAAACCCAGCGTTGAAGTAGTTTAGGATATTATATAGTTGCGCGTCGCTGATTTATCTGTAAAGTAAAATTCTCGAATAGAAAATGAGGCTACTAGTTACCGTTTCAATGTAATTTTTTTTTTTTTCAGAAAATTACTTTCCAATTTGAGAGTAATACAAAACCTTTAAACTATGTTAGTAAAACACATGATGATAATATGATAAAAAAATAAAAAACACATCTATCCTGCCAAAAAACTACCTAAAAAAATATTGCCACTTGAGATGATGTAAGGATACTAACGATACGCTACATCCAAATCTGTCGAGGCATTTAAAAGTAATGGTGGAATAAAGAAACTCACATACATGCCCTGAAAACTACACTTTTTTGGTCAGGTATAAGACAGGGCGCAGCTAAGTAGAGTAGCTCGCATGAACCCTGCAACATATTCCTACCGTCCAGCTGAGATGCAATCAATGCCAGAATACTCTTGGTATACTAGCACGCACTCTGCAGAGCGAAGACATTTCTTCGCACCTTAAAAACTTGCCTGATGCATTGCAGAAACGGGGCAGCTGCAATATCACCTGAAATGCGTTATTATAAAAGTGTAGGTGTACGACCCTAAGTATAACTTACCCACAGACTGCTCGTGTAGAAAGCATCTTTATATAATATACTAGCTTTGGCCCGCGACTTCGTCCGCGTAGAGCATTTCTTTTTTCTAGATAATCTCTACATATTAAAAAACAAAATCCTCCGCCGCGTCTGTCTATCTATCTGTTCACGATAAACTCAAAAACTACTGCACCGATTTTCATGCTGTTTTTACCAATGGATAGAGTGATTCTTGAGGAAGATTTTAGTATATAATTTGTCAAGTTTTTGTATACATTGGCTAAAATATAATGATATTTGTTGGAGGTGTCGAAAAAAAAGAAGCCGTCTGGGAGCTTCCAACGAAACGCAAAAACTACTGAACGGATTTGGATGAAATTTGGCACACAAAAAGAATATGTTCTGGATTAACATATAGGATACTTTTTATCTCGGGAAAACATACGATCCCTCGGGAAGCCGGGTGAAACCGCGCGGGACAGCTAGTATAATATATAGCTTTGTAAATAATAATATTTGAAAAAAGTTCAGGTAGATTGGGAGCTCACACGTAAGCATGCAACATAAAATTGGCCGTGGGAGAAACAGTCCTACCACAAATCAACTCCATCATATTTCAGAGATTGTCGCTGTGATTTTATGAATAGTCATCGCGAAACAAACCTTGATTGAGAACTGCAATCTTTTAAATTTAAAAGGAAGGTGATTTGGGATCAATGGTATACGTGGCACGAAGACTGTTTCTCCACTGGTAGTATCAGTTAATATTTTGACCTCAATAACATTCTGGTGGAGACAAAAGTTCAGGTAGATTGAGAGCTCACACGTAAGCATGCCTCATAAAACTGGCCGTGGGAGAAACAGCCCTGTCGCAAATCAACTCCATCATATTTCAGAGTTTGTCGTTTCATTAATAGTAATCACGAAACAAACCTTCGCAACTCTTTGCGGTTTCAAAGGAGTTTCCTATCGCGTACGCACAGGCTGTGGAATGAGCCTTCCATCGTGGTTTTCCCAAATGAGTTAAGCATGGGGTTCTTCAAAAAGGGTGTAAAAGATTTCTGCAAGGTCGGTAGCGCGCGAATAATACCCCTGTTGTTGAAGCGTCCATATATAGGCTACGGTGACCGCTTACCATCAGGTTAGCCATATGCTCGTTTATTGCCTTAGTAGTATAAAATAAATTTGCTCGTGGCAGGCAGACAGATAGACGGATAGACGGGCGGAGATCTATCCACAAGTTCCTCAACCATCTGCAGACATATATTTGCTCGTGGCAGACAGACGCATAGACAGGCGGCAGGAAAGGGTTAGTTATAACACGATACACGTCATGTACATAATTATTACTTGAATATAAAATTTTGTAAGTAAACAACTTAAATACAAAATTCAATCCCCCTTTTGACCCTCTCTAGGGTTGCAATTCCAAAATAATGATATACATTGCGTGAGTTTCCAATCATAAGCCGAAATAATTAATATAAGTTATATTTTGCTTGAAAAAAAAAAACTTTGAAAACCCCCCTCAAGGATTGAAATTCCAACAATAACTACATACGTTCATAGTAAATTTAGTGTAGTTTACTTTGAAAATAAAGAAATTCCATACACAACTTTATCCTTTTTCACCCCTTAAGGGGTGGAATTATTAAGAACGCTGTGACAACTATAAATTAATTTTCAATCGTCAGCCTAAACACAAAAGTTGATGATCCTTACTTCAAAACTGACGGACTTTCATAAAACTTTCATCCCCTATTTTACCCCCCTAGAAGTGGAATTTCCTAAAATCCTTCCTTAGTGGATGCCTACACTGTATGATTATAAATTCAGTGAAGTTCACTGTGGAATTGAAGGACTTACATACGCAACTTCATCCCCTGTTTTCACCACTTCGGGGGTGGAGTTATCACAAACGCTGAGACACCTATACATTAATTTTCAATCGCCAGCTTAAGTACAAAATTCGAAGATCCTAACATCAAAACTGACGGAATTGCATACAAACTTTTATCCCCTATTTTACCTACTTAGGGGTGGAATTTTCAAAAATCCTTCCTTAGTGGATGCCTACACTATATAATAATACATTTGGTGAAGTTTACTGTGGATTTGAAGGACTTGCATTCACAACTTCATCCCCCGTTTCCACCCTTCGGGGATGGAATTATCACAAACGCTGAGATAACTATACATTAATTTTCAATCGTCAGCCTTAACACAAAATTTGAAGATCCTAACTTCAAAACTGACGGACTTGCATACAAACTGTCATCCCCTATTTTACCCTCTTATGGGTGGAATTTCCAAAAATCCTTCCTTAGTGGATGCCTCCACTGTATAAGGTATCTTTGTGCAAAATTTCAAATCTCTAGATCCAGCGGTTTGGGCTGTGCGTTGATATATCAACAATCAGTTTATCATTTTATATATTAAGATTATACTTTCGATATAAATACTTGTGTGTGTGTGTTTTTGTTACCCCTCATCTCCATAACGGCTGAACAAGTCTAAATTAAACTTGGAACATAGACCCAGGACTAACATATATACGACAATTTTTATCCTTAGAAAATATGAGATCTCTCGAAAACGCGTGGAAGAACTTTAAAACTAGTTTAATAATACATACAACAGAAACCAGACAAATATTATGCTTCCAAATCAAATATTCCATATTTTGTCAACCAAACAAACCGACGACATATTGCACTGAAAGACGCATACTTAACAACTGTAGTTAGTGAAGCTTAAACTCAGATTAACAGTAACTCGGATTGAATGTACAAACTACACGCTCCAGTTTGGTTCATATGTTTAATTTACAAGTTCGCACATACCTACATGGATTAGCCGACTTGCGCTGATTTGTATTGTTCATTGTTCATAGTATTGCTTATTTGTTCATTGACTTGACAATGTTGTATATTGGAGCTGTAAGTTAGTAAGTTATAATTAAATATCTTGACATATTCAAATTAAAATAACTCTTAGCTCTACAAAAATCTTTTTTTTATTATACGACTAAGTCGATACACATGCGTAAGGCCCGCCTGATGGTAAGCGGTTACTGTAGCTATATGGACGCTTGCAATACAAGGGGCATCACTCACGCGTTATCGACCCATCCCTACTCCATGAGCCCTGGCAACCTTACTCACGCGCAAGAACACGACACAGAGTTATTTGCTTACGGTATTCTGTAACGTGGATGTACTTCTGCGGTCGAGCTGCTTTTTGAGTGAATAATCGCTCTTATTGTATTATAATCATCATCATCATCATCAGTCTATAATGCCCCACTGCTGAGCACAGGCCTCCTTTCACAAATGAAGGTGAAAGGGAATGGGCAATACTCCACCACGCGTGTCCACTGCGGATCGGTGGAGGTAGGCTAGTGGTCAGGAGGAGGCATCCAACTAGCTTAACGACTATCACAATTAAGTATTAACCGGGATCAACGGCTTTAAGTGCCCTCCGAAGCACAGAAACGCTCGATTTGAAATACCAGTAGGCGGTCACCCAGGTATTATAATAGGCACATTTATTTGAGTTTATATTTTGAGATTTCTTATGCTAACGATCGCTTCCTAATGACAAAATCCTAATCTTTATTACCAAAGTACCTTCTACAGCACTAACTGTCTATCTATTACGCTCTTTCGTTTATCTATACCGCAGTTTGTTTACGATTACGTAAGCCTAATATAACGTAACAATCATGGGTAGTATCGTTTGCAAAGTGTAATGCATTGTCGTTTCAGCAAAGTACGTTATGGGCCCATTGCAGGGGAATGTGAAAGCGTTAAAAGGGGGGTAATGTTTCAGTGTTAGCACAATTTTTGACGTCATAGCAAATAGGCTTAAATGTTTGAACTTCGGTACCTTGATTTTGTAAGGTGTTATATCATCGGGACTAGCCAGATATATTTAATGAATGAATTTATTATTGGTAATGCTGCAATTTTATTTACAGTACGTAAGTAGAAACAAACTCCAAAAATAAACATTTTTTAAACACAACTTTTCAAAAAATAAACATTTTACAAGCTTTAAGTGTATACTTCAATAGATTTTCTATCGTTTTTTTATTGATACAATGTGATAATCTAACTAAACGATGCCCTATGATCTGCTCACAGTAGCTAAAGATTTATTGATCCTGCCAAATTTTCGGCAGCAAATTCTTATTCTCATATATTTATTTGAACTTGAAATGTTGTCAGCTGCAGATTATTGTCCTGTGAGCTAAGTTCTTTAAAGTATAAATTATGATCAAACTGAATCTAAACACTTTTATTGTTCATTTTGAATAAGTAATTTAATATAGGTATTGGATTCAAAGTCAAAGCCATTTAATCAATGTAGGCCCTAGTAAGGCACTTATGAAGGTCAAAGCTACTGAAGTTACCACCAGTTCGGAAGTCGGACTTCAACTGAGAAGAACAGAAATGTATAACCAGGTAACCTATACGCGACATCATGTACCTTCATTTTGTTATCACAAAACTATATTACACAATGGTAACTATAAATAAACTGACATAACGGAACGTCTATCCATACGTGAACATTTTGGTAATATCTTATTGTTCAATAGTATATTTATATATTAAAGCTATTCTTATGCGGTTAAAAAAAAGAGTCGTCTACCATAATTTATAATTTATTTTTGAAAAAGACAATATAATAAAACGGTTGGTCAAATAATTTTACCTTTTAGGTTCTCATTTCTCACAACACGGCGGCAGTGTTTACATATTATTACTTTATAATAAGCGTGAACGATTTGTAAAATTACCGGGAATAATTTTGACGTTGATCATACCTTCGTCACGTCACGCATCCATCTCTATTCCGCATCCCACGTCATGACGTCACATCCCTTGAATACAGCATAATTACGTGAACAAAACAGGGCTTACGTATTCACTAGTAATTTATTTGGGGCAGCTCTTTTGCTGCAGTTCATGAATGAATAGTAAACAAAGTTCTGTAAAGTTACAGAATATAAAAACAAACATACTTACCTATCTTGAGAAGGATCTCAAAATTCAGCCTATTAGACTGTCAAGTAGAATATAAACACCAAAATGGTTATACAGGGTGTTGTTTTGGTCGGCGATAAGCGACCCAGGAGCGGTAGTACAAAATATATATTCCCCAAAAATGGACTTAATTCTATTAAATACTGTAAATATGTTGAGAAATACCTTATTCAATTTGAAATAAAATTACCGCAAAGTATGGTTACTAGGCACGTGCACAGACTAGAGCTAGGCGCAAGCCGCCATCGCCCCACCCCTTTACTCCCTCGTACTCCCGTTGAGTATTATGTCTACACTTTAGCTTATTACATGATTTTCAAAATTTTAATTTTTTTATTTTTATTATTTAAAAAAAATAAAGTATTTTTTTATATTTTTTTTAGCACCAGTATCATTTGTATTATCGACCCTGAGTCGCTCGTCGCTGACCAAAACAACGACCTGTATAAAACATTATACTTATAGTCAGTTTCTTTGAAATAAAACGTTTCATGAATTCGTTTAATGTAGCCGTATGCAGTAAAAGAAGATGTCAGACTATAAATTTTATTTAAAAATATTTTACGTACTCGTAACATAAGTATATGTAGGTATAATGTAATAGTATAAAGAAAAACTTGAATGAAGTTCAACGCAACCGGCTGTTAGTATGAATTAAATAAACACAATTTATTGATATTGTAAATAGGTTTTAGGGTTCCATATACAATGTACTTCGTTTATTTATTAGAAGACCAAGATTATAGGATTATAATTTATTAGGTATAAAAAAGCATAGTCGTTATAAGAAAAGGCTAGCAATAAAAAAAGATGTACCAATAATTTAGTGATTATTTTAATAATAGAAAGATTTAATAATGAATTTAAACATAATAATTGCGCCACCCTGGATAAAGTTCATTTAGAAATATTCCGTATATCAACTAATATTTATACATAATAAATATGATGATGATGAATTAACACTACTCTCAGCCAGTACAACGACCGAACCAAGTCCTATACAACCAAATAGACAAAATAAATAGAATGAAAATATTAAATTTAAAAATCACTCATTCATTTAATAATTTCATTTCATAAAAAGTGCACACTCACAATAGATCAATCAGATCTTAGAGGATCAAATAATAATAAGCCTTTTTTTATCGGAGAGTAGTTGCATTACTGTTAGTAACTATACCCTAATTTAACACTCCCGGGCGTTAATTTTAATATAAACGTCTTGTATGGCGGCATCATTTCCGTCATTATATCGTTATTGCGTTATAAATTTTCGCATGTAGTAATTGCGTGTGCTAAAATATGCTAACTTCAAGACAGTGCTGTAAAGTTTATGTTTTATTTGAATCTACTTTGGGAGTTAGTAATTAGTTAACTTTGCCTTGGTTATAGTTCGTTATTGCAGTATGTAATGTATTTATTACTCTAGCATTAATTTGTGTAATGAAATGATGTTGATTTTTTGATAATCATCAACCACACAATGAGAACGTCAACAAATATGGCGCGCAAGTTTTTTTTTCTGCGATGCGCTTTCAAACTGTTTTATCCATTTAAATTAAGAATGCTTCATCTACACACATATTACTTGCAGTGAGGTACAAACTTAGCATAATCGGGATTATACCTATCATAAAACTGTGTGATAATTAAAGTAAAAAGCACTAGTGCGTAATAAGCTGCATTATGATGGTAAAAACGGTGCAATAAATGTCACATTACGAGCGAGTGTGCTGACTTGCGAGTTGCTGAGTGTGCGACTTTTTCTGATATTTACGTACTTAAAACTTATACTGTATTCATCTGTTTATTATAAAAATTAAACTTTAGACAATTTCTTGATATATACCCCACCTTAAACTTGTGTAGTTTCTTAATCGCTGTCGCAAGTTTAATCATTTTTCTTTTCAGAAAATGGAGACATATAAACAAAGCTAATTATAAGAAATTGGGTAACTAGAGTGTTAAGACGTAAGCGTAGCGAAATCCTAAGTTTATGGTTAAGACATTATATCTTTTGCATTACATAAAAACTTTGAAAAGAGATCTAGGCGCCTTTAGCTCTACAAGCCTAAATATAACCTTTATTTTATCTTGAAGCCTTTTAGCCTTTTTTCGCGTTTAGTCACGATATTAGTAATATGCCTACGTTGTAATGGAGAAATAATATTATTTTCGGTAAGGAAAATAGTATTACGGTTCTGAAATGTCATCAATATTCATTTTGGTTCAACTATAATAAAAAGCTCAATATTTTTTTGGGATATTATTCAAATAAAATAATGCTTATGTTAATTTCTTAATAACTAAGTAAAATTTGTCGTGTTACATGTTGTGTTTACCTATAATTATTTGTTACACTTAGTCTTTATATTTGCAATTGAAATAATTATATGTTTAGTGTAAGCAAATGTTGGTGAACCTTTGAACCTTTAAATAAATAAAAATGAGATGTAGTCACTTAAACTCTCATATCAGTCATGAGATGTTTCCAATATGTGCAATAGTGTAAAACTTGTGTAAATATTTATATCAATGTATTGTGAAGATGTGATGGATTCACCTGGTAAAGAGCCAGCAATCACATGGTTAATTTAAGAGATACACACGACTCTTTCAGAAGCTAATTTATACCCTGTTGCTAACCGAATACACAAAATTTATTTAATTTACCTTAAGAGGAAAGGATGGCTGCAAGAAATTAGAAAAATAGGTTTTTTACATATCTATTGCTGTCGCGCTGTGCCCGAGCTATCCCGCCCGAGAGCGATAGAGACAACTACAGCTTGGATCGATTATACCTATTTAAATTAGACGAAATCGCTATTTCGTAATCCCCGGTTTTCTCCTCCAAAACTGGATAGATAAAAAAAAACCAAGAATCATAATAAGGGTTTTGGCTATGTCTGTCGGTTTTCCTTTATTTTTTATATTCGTCAAATTTGTTCGCTGGATGTCTGATAAGGGCTTTAAAAATGGTAAGTTTTTGTGATTTTAGAAGGCTCCTAATTCTTATATTAATTAATTTATAGAGAAAAACACAACGGAGGGACATACAGTGGTACCTACAGATTGCATGGTAAAATAATTATTGCTCTTGTATCATTATACAGAGAGGAAACTGAGGATTACGTTTGTATGGAACAAACGCCACTAGCATTTCCTCTTAAGAACTCAATTTGAATAATGTCTATATATAAAAGCACAAGCATACACGCGCACCCCCTTAAAAATAAATTCCGAATAATTATAGTAAACCAACCAATGTTAATAGTAGCTTATTGCTTGGAATTGAGTTTTTAAAATCTAGTAATGTACCTAAATTGCAGTACAGATTTCGCTTGTTTCAGTTTTTTTCAGGAAACGCTGCTTGCAATTTACGTTCAGGCTGAAACAGTATGCTGATATTTCAGCATTAAATATTCACGTGCACCAAACATTTTTCGAAATATGGCTTTTGTTTCCGCTCTGCTTGCCTTTCATGTTCTTATTTGCATTATGTTTGTGACGATAATACTGTTATTAGCTGGGCTCTTATCTGGACCAAGAATCTTATAATATTAGATCACGATTGGTTTGATTCTCAAGCATTATGAAAAAAAAAACATAGGTAAACTTGAATTGATTATTTTGTTTGTGGTACCAACATTTCTATGAATAATACAAAATTAATTGCATTGCTTGGGCATTGACTGACCCCAGAGTTATGACGTGGTCGAGGAGCTCGCTTCGCTTACCCAAAAAATGCTTATATTCACTCTAGCTGTAAAGATAAGTAGGTATCAGAATCACAGACTTTGGAAGTAAGTTCCACTCCTTTGCTATTCTCATCAAGAACGAGGAAGCAAGGCTTTGAGTCCATAAATATTGACAACGTGTGTATTGGATCAAACCAATAGTTACGTGTAATGCACTAACTTTTCTATTAGTTTGCCACTTCACGCTAGACAATTTGGAATGTCAAGTCGTGGCATTCCAAATTGTGATATTATTACCAACGAAAAACTTTTAAGGGCAGTGACTCGAGTCTAGGGGTATTTCAATTCATTGTAGATAAAAAAAACATACACGGTTTCATACTGTTTAAAGAACATGTGGCATCTAGTCTTTATAAATCCCCTAACCCTATATGGTGACAGTCACTTCTCAAATATTTCTTTTATAACCTCCAAGGTATCACAATATAGATAAATGTCATTTTCACTTTGTTCCATCAGTGAGCCACCAGTAAGGCATCAATCTCTCGTCAATATTACTCTGTCGACAAGTCCTTTAAAATGTTCCTCATAAAGCCTATCTGTTGGAGATTTTCCTGTCAATTATTATGAAGCCTCATAATTCCGTTGATGCCATGATTGATATCTTGAGGCACTTTTTCACCAAAATAGAAAGAGTTTTTAGATACCAAGTTAAACCGTCATAAATAATCGTTGTACGCATTTGGATCAAAAACAGGATGAAACAATCATAAACTTTATAGAATTGAAAAAAAAAGGTTGGGCGCATGCAACAGATAAAATTGATGCATGAATAGTTAACTGTGCAATGTAAAACGTATGAACTGTTGTGTGAACCTACATACTATAGATTTCAGCTACTTATGTTTACTGACAATAAAATTAAGTAGGCCATAAGCGCCATTAAGTTTGATTTCAATACATGTTTTAACAAATTTAAATTATTAATAAATCCAAGAATTTTTAACGTCAATCAAAGAAGGAATACTTTAAGATATTTTTTCCATAACAAATTTTTAATGTCCCTTATTTTGCTATACGTACTTACATAACATTTTAAATTTTGTTAATTCTACTACAGTCACTTCTAACTGAATCAATCGATAATCAATCTTAATATGAATATTGTTAACTCTTTATTCATAAAATGAATAAAACAATTTTCCCACGGTATGCAAAAAATATCTAATTAATAGGTCTACTTGCCACTCATTCGGAAACCAATTTGCAAATTAAGCATAATATTGTGCTCGAAGCTCCATTTTTCCACCCTTATTGAACGGAGAATTAATTAAAATTTCATTATTCAAGAAAAGATTATAACTTCCTTTCAGTCATTTGCATATTCGACTGAAATATTTAAAGAAATCCTCTTCTAAGAGCGGTCTTATTAAATTTGTTATAAACGTTCGGGATCCCATTTCGGCTTCCAAACTTGTATTTCTTTTCCCCGGATCCCGTACAAATTTTAACCGAACTTCTTTTCGGGCACGAATGAATTTTAAGTAGTCTAAGCAACTGCTTAATTTCATGAATTTATTTTTTATATTCGCCCGTCTCTAGGTACCTATACTTCGAGGTTTAATTTCATTTGAATTATTAACTTTATATTTTTTAAGCGAAACTGTATCATGGAGGTAAAATATGCTTTTAGTATAATTTTCTTGATATATTTATAAATGTAGATATTTACAATTAATAAATTACCTATTTACTTATGAGAAAGTCATTGGCCCTGATTCTGTTGTTCCCAACTAAACTAATTTTAATCTCACTATGTCTCATTCTAACAAAGAACATAAGAAAAGGATGTAAGAAATTTAATCCTGATAAATTAGTCCAATGCTTGTTTTCAATATAAATTTAGTCGCCATCTATCGCGGTTACGCCTAAATACACGCAAAATAAGACGGCAAAGATTAATTTGACAACTTAAAATATGTTCTATCCTTTTTCAATAATGTTTGTAAGAAAGAGATGAGATGTGACTAAAATTAGTTTAGTGCGATTTACAACAGAATCGGCACCATTATGTACGATAGAATTTAATTGAAACAAAAGTATTTTATTTTGAAAAAAAAATATGAATATGTATCATCGTTGCCGATAATTTTATAATTGTTTATAATTTTGGTATGATTGCCATCAATTTCTACCAAGCCAGAATTAATGAAATCGAGTTATATAATTTATAACCCTAATTACAATTACCAATAACTGCCATCTAGTGACTTACGACTAGCATACTCAATGTGTACGTAATTACATTCATTACAATAATTATACTTTTCTCATTACCGTTCTTAGATAGGAAAACCCTGAATCGACCAATCTGGTTACTGAGTCGCCGTAGCTTCATTTACATACAAATTGTTGCGGGTAAACTATTTAGTTGGGGCTCTTATTCGACGTTAATCACTATTGGTTTCCCACAGGAACTATAACGAGACTGGATTCGATCAGTATTCTTTCTGTTTTTAAGTTAGTGATATCTTTTTTGATTCGAAATTTTAAGGTTTTAGTAAAATAATACAATAAATTATAATATCGTATTCAGTTAAAGACGATAATTATATTCAATTAATCTTAGGCTATAAACTTATGATCAAATATCTTTATCTTTTCTCAATCACACTCACATAAACTTTTCTTTTTATATATCTAATTTCTCGGAATTACTCTAGATGATTTAAGTAAATATCCTGGGAAATTCTTCAAACTTGGCCACCTTGGCAAAAATATATTATTAATATACTTACTTGATCATATTTATAGACTAGGAGTAAACAGACATGTTCATGCACAAAAATTCTTTGGTATGGGGGAATCGAATCCAGGCCAACCGGCCCATATTTACATTGAATACTTACCCATCCATTAAAACAAAAATGTATACCAATCTCAAGCACAGGGGGCCAACCAACATCTCTTAAACCGATAATATTAAAAGTTTACTTGTCTCTTGTCCTTTTTTGACGTTGGATGTCAAAGAAGGACGTAACACAAGTAAGGTTATAATATTAATGTTTTAAAAGATGATGGTTGGCCTTCTTACCGAACAAAATACAATCAAGATTTATCAGGCTATTTTTTGATAAATAAAGTTAGAAAGGAAATGTTTAAAACCTAGGTTTTACTAGACTAAATCGTGTAATAAGCGTGACGTTTTATGCAATTGCAACTAGAAAAATATACGTATATTTTCAGTGTATCAATAATGGAAACGTCATTGGAATGAGACCGCTACGGGATAACTGACACCCGGATGGATTCGGACGCATAGATAAAGTATTATTTATTACACGCGCTGACAGTACACGGGTGGGTTCTATGAATGCTTTATTGGACCACAATTGTATTCGTGCCTCAATACCTCCCAGCAAATTGAGGACTAGAAATGCGGTCTGAGATAGAGTTTGCACCGATTGTGTCCCGGTGTGATATAATAAACCAGTCGGAACTATTCATTGAGGGTACGGTAGGTACTTCTATTGATATTGAAAATGGTGCGCGCAGTGGTATGTGCAATTGTATATGCTTTTGATATCTGCTTTATATTAAACTGTTGTTATAGTAAATTGGTAGACATTTAACTTTAATTTTTGTATACAACTGACAATATGTTTGACAACGAAAAGTAATGTAACTTGGAAAGAACGATGACCGTTTTAATATGGAGTCATGCCTAGTTCAAAAATTGCCATAACCATAAGCCATGTATGGTGCATTATAGAGCATACAATACCAGCATTTTGAATTTATTCTTCGTTTTTCATTTAAAGCAGCGGATTTTTGTATATTTAATCATTTAAAAACATGAATCGGTTGACATAAGCTATAGGTGACGTGATGACAATAAAGTTCGTGGCAAAAGTGATAAAAACAATCAGTGTTTCCAGATAGCTGTAGATTTCTTCCACGAAATTCGCCCTCAATCTTTAAAAAAAATAGCATTGAAAAAAAAAATAATGAAATCCAAAAGCATTTTGAATACTTACCTACTATCTTAGTGATATTTTATTATTGCTCGTATTGATGAAGCAGCGGATCTCAGCCATTGCCAATATCCTATCTCTGAATTAATAATAAGCTTTATGAGGTAATTAATCAATTTGGTGGCCTCTCCGTAAATTCTACGTAAAGTTAAGGTATTTTCCAACCCACCTAAGTGGTGGCACTGATCACATTACTAATTCCAAAAAGGAAATGCTGCCAGCCTGCTGGATAACTTGCCGTCAATCGCAAGCAGCGGACTTGAAGAAATGTCCTACATTTAGTATTGGAATATAAATTTTGTATTTGAAAAAAAAAACCTTGACAAACAAACAAATGAGTATTACGCATTTAGCTCATACTTTACCTCCTAGATTGTTGGTCATAGGTTTTTTTTTTAATTCTTTTGCTTGCTATTTCTAGATAACACTTTTCGTTTACCTATTTGCGGTTAACTTTGTACACATATAAACTAAGTACTCATAATAAAGCTTCTATTTGGAAATGAAGAATCACTTTATGCTGGCTGCCAAGAAGCCTCCATCCAGTATAAAACTTTATTCACTTTGGAGTTGTTACTTCAAAAGGACCCCAAACACCTACCGGTGTAGTCCAACATCCAACTTATGCAATTGAGACCCAGTTACTTCCAGGAATTGCGTGTCTCCTTTAAGCACATTGTTACTTACCGTGGTGGTGAAAAACATGTGTGTCTAATAAAATATAACAAAGTATATTTTAAACAAATACTTGCGTACCCTGCGTGCTTGTAATTTGTACATATTTGTTGTAAATAAAGTTCTTATGTTTGAAATAAATCTGTTACAAGTATGCCGTTTTTTCACAATGAACTCTGGGTGTCAGATTATATTGACTACCTACGAAAATCGTTTATAAGGTGAGCTGTAAAATCGTATAGCTTACCGAGTGATTTATTCAAATACTTCGCATTTTTTGTTAGTTATTGAACGTTTTAAACACTTCAATCTTTAAATATATGTATATAATATTATTCAAAAATATGTTGATAAAAATCATGATCAGGAACAAAGAAGGTCCACTTTTGCTCTTAGACTTTATGTGAATTCTATTTTCATCCAACCGTCTCAATTATGTATAGGATCAAAGCCATACCGTAATTGGTCGCAGTTGTCGGCCGCCTTTAATTCTTCATTAATAGGGAAGTCCACTCTGTGACACCGTTAGTTTCAATTAGATATTTCTGATTCGAAGAGAATTGTTCAGTAAATTATTTTTATTCTAATGTATTTTAGGTTGGAGATAAATTAAGATCTGTTTCTTTTTGTTGGTACAACATCAGATTTCAAGACAATTACATTATTGGTGTAATATTGGACGGTTTTATCAATAAAGCGATGTTTAACAAGAAAAGAGATTTATATGATAATAGTACATTATGATACATGTGTGCAAAGTTGGTAATTACAGACGAGGTGGTATAAAGCGCGTGAGCCGCAGGCGAACGCGATAAGGGAGCCGAGAGTGTAATGATCAATGTACACGCGTGTCATACGACGTTTTTCAACACACTTGTGAGGAAAAAAAAAACTTGTATTTCTTGGAGTAGATTTTTTGATAATAATCAAACAACCACACAATAAAAACGTTAACAAACATAACGCGCAGCTATTGTTTTTTTTTTTTGACAACTATTCTCTGTCAAACTGTTTTACCCGTTTAAATTAAGAATGCTTCGTCTTAACACATATCAATTTCATCGAGGTACAATCTTAACATAATCGGGATTATTGTGCGGTAATGTAAAGTAAAAAGCACCAGTGTGTAATAATATAGAGTAAATAATATACTACGTAAAAGTAATAAGCTGCATTAAGATACTAGAAACGGTACAATAAATGTCACTTTACGAGCAAGTGTGTTGAAAAGTAATTTACACAGACGATTGTTGAATATTTTCTTTTAAAAGTAGTCTAGAAAAATATCTTTTAATTTTATAGGAAAGATCATCTTAACCGCAACTTAATAATACAGAATATTTGTGGTTCTACTGACAAAATACACTCAGTTATTTTGTATAACGTCACGATATTAAATTCTATGTCTTGGGAAAAAAGCAATTCGATTCAACTCTTCCTATTCCTGTCCCTCTCTGACACAATTAATATAGTTAAGGGTCATATAGCCTTCTCTTGTCTTCTTCAGTAAGTATCAGTATGGCCGCTTGAAAGATTTTGTTTTGGTGAACAAATGTGGGGCTTTGATACCACTTTATATTCTCTGAAAATCTATTATAAAATATTTATTGAAAATATGTGCTTTCGTTCTATAATTGAATGAATTTTCTGAATAAGAATTTATTATTGTCTTATTCATATATCAAGTCTATTCGAGCACAGATTATTATCAAAATATTATTTTGACTAACCTCGAGCGGGTATCAGCGCCTTGAATAACAGTTGTTTCCAACTACCCACCCCCATTTGGTCATGTAAAATGTGGAGTTCATATATCGGACCAGAGATTTTCATACAGCATCGTGCCTCTACCCAGATGGATAGTCAGCCCTACTACTTATATACATCAGCATGACATTTAATAACACTCCGCTTGAGGGGCTCCTGAGCAAATCGCTCTCAGTTCGTACTGCGCACGGCTGTCATCGCGTCATACTCGCTGTACTGATTAAATAAAAAATGACAACTTGCGTATTAAAATACTGTCACAACACTTATAAAAACCAAGGAAAAACTAAAAAACTAACCTTCCATGTGTAAGTATTGCGATTTCGTCACTTTTAATTACCTAAAAAGCATTGGACTTTATTTACACCAAATATGTACAATATACAATCTCTATATAGAAAATTTCCTCAAGCCGCTGCTTCCGATTAACGGCAGGGTTCCCAGAAGGCTGGCAGCTAAACTAAACTAAACAATACCTAAACTTATTACTTTTAAATACTGTCAATTATGGCTTGTTTATTTCGTGTTCCCATAGAGGCGACTATCCTTCTGGACGTTTTAAATTCTTTGTATCGGACAGACGAAAAGAACTACTGCTTAATATATTGCAGTATAACTGCAATATATTCCTTTACTGGTTCAAAAACTGACAGGTCCATAAATGCTCCTGTTTACTGTAAACAGGAGACAGTAAACAGTACAGTTAGCTTAGCAGGTGCTCTAGTAGTTAATAATGTTAAAATTTTTTGGACCCAATGGAGAAAACTAAACTATATCTTTTATGTGGTATGCATTAAATTATACTGTCTCTATGTTCAATAAATAAAATTTCTAAACTGAGTGCCTATATTATTATAAATAAAGCCAGTTCTTTTCCATTGAAGCCTGAATAACGATCCAGTTGTAGTTTCAATCGTTTTTATAATTTATAGAGCTGGACCCAAGAAAATCTAGGTAAATTAAAATTTCTAGTATCAAGCTAGTATAAAGCAATATGTATCGGGTCTATTCGCGCACAGATTATTATCAAAATTTAATTTTGACTAACCTCGACACATTAATATTACAATGGATTTAGTTCGCGAAAGCTTAAAAAGTACTATAAAGCAATATCTTGCCTTTTTGAACCAATTGCTAATTTGCAAAGTATTTCATTTTATGCATTTTTCCAACAGAAAAGAATTGCGAAGTACGAAGAAGACCAAAATGTCGAAGAAATTGCGATTTATAAAAACAAATTACTGACTACTAAATCAGGGCCATTTAAATAATGTTTTAAGCTAAGTATTTGGCTTACACTGTGATAAATGTGATATATTCTGCCATGCTTCTATGGTTAATTCTCAAAACTTAAAAAAACCCTGCAAAAATATAGACAAAGACTTGCTGAGTTTCTTGCCGGAGTCTTCTCAGTTCAAGTTGTATTTGGAACCGGTGTAGAGTAATTTTGTTAACGTTCATAAGTGCCTTACCAGGGCCTAAATTGAATAAATACTTTTTGAATTTGAATTTATAGATAATAGTAAGATAGATAACTCTTTATTGGTACACCATAGTATATAAATATTAAAAAAAATGAAAAAAAATAACAAACGGCGGCCTTATCTCTTATATCGATGGTACCAGGCTAGCTTTGGATGAAAAGGATTTGTACAACTATAAAAGACGATGATATTTATTTAAAAATATACCATTTACAACATATAATACAACCCACAGCTAGATTTTGTTTCTTTTAAATTCCGAGCTACTACGATAATATCTCTGAAGTAAAAATATAAATGAATTAAACGAATGCTCCCTAATATATTTTATTTTTGAAGTAAAGAAAAACTGAAAAATCACCTGTCTGAGCCGGGAATAGAAGTTGATACAAAAAAAACAACCTGTATTTTTATGATACCGATCGAAAGGTTAAATCATAAAAACTAAATTCTTCCAAGAAACATTGTCTTCGACTTCGTCGTATGAAAATAAAATGTTTTTTTAATATATTTTTTTTCTTAATTAAAAGAAGACCGGTGAAAATTTAACAATCGCTTATGAATTCAGTAAGTCAAGACGAAGCACTTTTAAATACTTGGCCGTCCACACAGGTCCAATATTTCGTGAGCATGATAATGTCATCTTCATGACCTAAGTATGATTTACCTCAAAAAATATATATATCAGTTATTTGGATTCCATAGTACAAGCTCTGCTTAGTTTGGTATCAGATAGCTATGTGTGATGAATGTCCCATAATATTTTTTTATTTTTAAATATTCCGACCAATAAAATAGTCTACCGCACGACATAGGTACGCAATAGTTCACCTCAAGCGGCCATAAAGTATTTGAATACTACTTCCAAGAAGTAGGTAAGTACACAACTTTACAACACAGAAGTACAAGTCCAACATCACACCTTTACCCATCAAGATAGTAGGTGGGTAGGCCCTTGAGCCTAAAATGTTATTACGTTATCTCAATTCTAATAAATATGGCATCTTAATTATCTGAAATAGCTCTCGAACATTTTAATCATAATACTAATTAAGGTATTAATAAACTTCAAAATATATCAGGAGTTTAGCATAAGATTTCCAGATAAATTATCTCAAAGGATCAAGGGTAATAATTATATCGATGTCCCTAATAAAGGTTGTGTAAGTTAGCAATAACAAGCGAGATTACGAACATAGCGTCATTTCAAAATGCGGGAAACTCCAGCATTTACATAGAACTAAGCATGTAGTTTTATTACTGGAAATGCTATTTGTTTCTTTTACAAAAATATTCTTAAATTTACTATGTTTATTGAACTAGCTGTCCTCATCGGTTTTACTCGCGTTCCTGGGATAAAAAGTAGCCTAAGTAATACTCAGGGATAATGTACTTCCTATTAGTGAAAGAATTTTTTGAATCCGACACCAGTGATTAGCGCGTTTAAAAATACGTTTAGCTTTATTATATTATTAGTATATATAGATTTAGTAAATTATTTTCTTATCATCAATATATTTGATATAGCTATAGCTATCGATGAAAAATTCCAACAGTAGGTTGGCCACTAGCCTACCTCCACCGATCCGCAGTGGGCACGCGTGGTGGAGTATTGCCCATTCCCTTTAACCTTCATTTGTGAAAGGAGGCCTATGCTCAGCAGTGGTACATTATAGGCTGATGATGATGATGATAGCTATCGATGATCTACATAATAATATATTGATGGTACAAAGAGGATTAAATAAATAACTTAAATTATAATTTAGGAGTGTACTTTACTTACCCATGAGTGAGAGGATGCATCAAACCGCACCTTAAAGCTAGATATTGGATCATAAATGAAATACGGACATATCGAAAAATTATCACCATCTGCCTGCCCTGTTCCCAATCATTTGGGGTCGGCGCAATATGTATGCTTCTTCCATTCATCTCTTCTGTCCATCATACAAGCATCCACTCCTTACCTATATCATCTTTCACACAATCCATCCATATCTTTTTCGGTCTTCCTCTTCCCGTATATCCAATTTCATATTCATAACTCTTTTATTGATGTGGCTTTAATTTCTCCTCATAACATGTCCATAAACTAAACGTTCCCTCTCAACTTTTCAGTCACTGGTGCTACTTTCAATCCCCTTATGTACTCATTCCTTATGTATCCTTGTCACTCCACACATCCATCTCAATATCCTCAAATTAAAATTATCGTTATACTGAAATTACTAATTGAATAACCTATTCAGCATCGATAAACTGGTTTTTAATGAGACAGTGGCCCTGATTCTGTTGTTCACAACTATACTAATTTTAATGTCACTATGTCTCTTTCTAACAAAGAACATAAGAAAAGAATGTAAGAAATTTAGTCCTGTCAAATTAGTCCAATGCTTGTTTTCAATATAAATTTAGTCGCCATCTATCGCGGTCACGCCTAAATACACGCAAAATAAGACGGAAAAGATTAATTTGACAACTTAAATAATGTTCTATCCTTTTTACCCGACTGACCCGGAAGGAGGGTTATGTTTTTCAAGTGTATGTATGTATGTATGTATGTATGTATGTATGTATGTATGTATGTATGTATGTATGTATGTATGTATGTATGTATGTATGTATGTATGTATGTATGTATGTATGTCTATTTCTTTGTGCCGCTCTGCAGCCTAAACGGCTTGATGGATTTAAGCATATGAGGTGTCGTTAGATTCGTCTTGACTGGGGGAGTGTCATAGGGTATATTATTTTTATATAGCGCCTAAGAATAAAAAATAGGGGGGTATTAAAAATAAAAGTTTCGTTAATATAACAATATGGGTATCAAATGAAAGCTTGTAAATAGACCATTCCATATATGTATATATTGTAATACTTTTATGCTACCATTTTGACGTAAACTGCAAAAAACCACTTTTAATGCAAGGACAGTAGGTACTGAGCCGTTACCATACGTAAATCAGAGATTTGCGATGGTTGTTAGTCGTACCGCTCATTTACTTACTAATACATACAGCTCTTTCTGTATAAAACTAAAAAGTCTGAAATAAATTATATGATACCTTATAAAATTCAAGTTATATTCAAAATTCTATAGATTTAAGAGCTTGTTTTTATGTTTTCAGTAAATTTATGTTTTACGCAGTCGGGTTTTTTGTTTCTTTTAATTCAATCATGTTTGTAAGAAAGAGATGAGATGTGACTAAAATTAGTTTAGTGCGATTTACAACAGAATAGGCACCAGTTTGTATCAAAATTATTTGTCCTTCCAGTTCATCTTTAGATCTCGATGTAAGACCTCGTAAAATGTGTTATAATTTCCTCAGTTCCAACTGGAGAGTAGGGAAGATGGTCTTGTACGGATAAAATGGTTGCTCAGTGTAGAAATCCGACTAAAAGTCGGGCCTTAACATTTATATTACTAGACCCAAGACTTTCGGAAGGTTTCCTCACTGGGAATTCCGTTCTTTCACATTCTTCGCAATCTTGTTCCTTTCAGTAATAATGATTACAAAAGCGGTAACGTTTATTAAACTTTTCAGTTTGTTTGGGAATTCCACGCTGTGAATGTTGTTTTATGTAATAGGTTTCCTTTTTACTTTGAAATGGAGCCCGCCTTACAAATAAATGTGATTGTATACGTCCGAGTTGATTTGCCATTTTGCTGGATCCCAAGTTTTATCACTTCCCCAAAAAGATATAAAGTATTTTAAATTGCTTTGTGCATAGTACTGACGAAGGAGAATTCATTTGTTTTTGTTGTTTTGTGCTCTCTGAAGAAATGCTAATCTGAAGATACTCTGAAATTCCTACTCGTTTTGTTTCCATACATTTCTTGTGTCCTTTCATGTATTTGTACGTGACATATCATGAAGACTTTTATTTGACTGCTTAGGTAGCAAACAAGCATACGGCCCACCTGGTCGTAAGCGGTCACCGTAGCCTATTGCGATACCAGCGGTATCTCGCGCGTTGCTGACCCTAAGACTTTTTTAAGGTTAAGAGAGGTAGATCATTTTTCGCTCAATGAGCAGCTTGACTGGCTTGACTCCACCTTACAGAATGCCGCAGCCAAATGACTTAAGGTTGTGTTCCTGGACTGCGCGTGAGTAAGGTCGCTTGAGCTCATGGAGGAGGGGGAAAGGGTCGGTAACGCGCGATTAATGCCCTGGTGTGTCCCGGGTGTTGCATGCGTCCATATGGTAATGGCTTACCACCAGCATGTTTGTTTTTCGACTTTCGTAGAAAAAATACATATATTTTTTATTACGTATCGGAATTGAAGAGCAGAATTTTATCTAAAATCAAACATGCAAAAAATTGTTGCTGTTGATTGATACAGTTTGAACCCATTTTAACATATGTGCTCGGAAAGTTGCAAATACCTGAAGCATGTAGATGAACCGTATGTAAATCATCCTCACAAGTTATATGGAACTGGAATTTCGGCAAAAATAGCAACCGAAAATGCTATATATACAACACAGTGCAACTTAGACTAGTAAACTTGAAACTGGTTTAAAGTTTGATGCAGTCGTCGTATTTAGTCGGCCAAGCGCTAATTGTTTTCAGCAAAAAGCGATTTTGGTGCTGAAAGTTTGGGAACAATAAAGTGTTTGTAATTTGTAACATTATTTTGCCCCTGCAGTTTCTCCTACATTTTAGTGAGAAGTCTGTAACTCAGTAACAAAAGGTATGTATAAACTAATTATATATATATAACCAAAACTGGTAATTACCTATTTAAGGTTATTTATTTAATTACTTATTTATTTATTTTTCCGAAATTTCAGCCAAATTGACTGAAAGACTTTTTCCAGATATTTTGTGCGGGGTCCTTTATTTCTCAACAAGTAAATTAACTCTCAAATTAGTAGACTCATAAATTATAACTAATTAATTTAACATAGTAACAGTTACCAGGGAGAATTTATTTGAACCAAAATATCAGTATAATTATCAAAATGTTTAGTGATTACTTTATGCCACATTTTGCGTTCTAATTACGTCGGTATTAGTTGTGATATTATTAATGAATATGTAATTTTGATAAACACGAGTCAGAATTTCATGTACATAAACCATGTTATTAAGGCGAAGATAGCTCAGTGACGTCAATTTCCGTGAGTCAGGGATTCAAATCCTACAATGAGCTTGAATTTTCGAGTATAACATCATAAGGAAACCTTAGCACCATCGAAGTGTACTTTGTAGTACCCACGTGGCTAGCTATCACCTTCAAATTTAAAATCTGTCACCAATCTACATAATATAGAAAATTACACTAAAATTCACGACAAACTAACATGTTCATGACACAAATTTCTGTTGCGGGGCTACAGCGTAAGTCAATCTTAATGAACTTCATTCAACTGGGCTTCATTGAAATCCCATTATCTGGAGTTCTGTAACATTTAGACCTCAAGCGGATCACCGGACGAGCCAACGATGGCGGGTTTCTTAACTCTTTTCATAATCATGTGTTACGTACATATAATAGAATTGTAAAAAAGAAGATTATTTCATTGAAGCCCGTCGATAAATGTAAACAATCTCATCAAAATTTGGCTTTGCCATCAGCATAATACTTACAGAAATCATAATTGACCAAAATCTGAAATTTCAAACTATCACAATATAAAAAGCTCATAATTTCCAAATACTAAACGCATAACTGGTATTTAAGTTGCATGCATTCGTTACATAATTAAATTCTCCTAACTTTTTTATTTAAACTCTACTTTTCATTTACATTTGTTTATTTATTTTAATTAAAACAATATCTAAAGCTATTGATTGTGAAATCTGTGCTACGAATAATCCAAACTGTAGCGCGAGGTATGTAGCGCGCCCGCGTAGCCAGTGCTACCGCAGCTTCGTAGCGAGTCGGACGCGAGTGCTACGACGCAATACGTCATCACCGTGCGTGAGTCGTAACCGGGTGCGAGTCATAACCATACGCGAATAGTCTAATCCGTATTTATACTTACTAACCGTGTTTTGTGACTTTGTGCTGATTGTGCTGTGTTCCTGTGTTAAATTTAATTTATTTGTTTTCTAGGACAGGTAAAGCTTTTGATGTGGTCATAAAATGCCTTACTTCAGCAGCTACAAATAATTTTGTTTGAAAATTAGAAAGCGCTTGAATTTAATGGTCTGGGATTAAGGGTTTCAAGGAATTTAATAGGTAAAAGCCGGTTTGAGAACTAAAATAATACCGCAACCTGTCAATAATTAATTAATACCTCAACATCAAAAGGTTACGTAGAAATGTTATACCCAAAGGGATTACAGTAGTTTTAATTAAATTTACAGGCTTTTATATACCCTTCAAATGGTTTTAATAAAATTGAAAATATGAATATCTATGATGGAACTGTTGTATAAAAATCTTAGTAATTAAATTGCAAAAAAAACATGCATCAGTTTAAAATAAGTTTTTTAAACAAGCACACGGCCCACCTGATGGTAAGCGGTCACCATAGCCTATTGACACTTGCAACACCAGGGGAACCACTCGAGCGTTGCCAACCCTTGCTAAAATCTCTTCAAACCCTTTATAAAGAACCCCATGCTGTGTGCACCCCTTGGGAAAACTACCAAGTAGTATTTATTGTGTCGAATTGCCCCATTCATTCGATTGACAAAATATCACGGATATATGAATATGAAAGAGAAATTTCTCAAGATTTATTTATGTAGTGAAAAACTCGTAAATGCCGACTATGTATTTAAAATACGACATTACATTAATTAATTATTTTATAAATGGGTATTTAAAGCCAAAATAAAAATTTTGCCCGTTTGCATCCAGCGGCACCCAGCGATTTTGACCAGATCGTCGTTCCACCTGGTGGGAGGTCGTCCCGCTCGGCGCTTTCCAGTACGTGGTCGCCACTCGAGAACCTTCCTTCCCCATCGACTATCGGTTCTTCGAGCGATGTGGCCTGCCCATTACCAATTCAGCTTACTAACTCTACGAGCTACCTATCGGTAGTTTTAGTTCTCCTACGAATATCCTCGAGATTTCGAGCATAGCTCGTTCCATAGCGCGCTGAGTGACTCTGAGCTTATTTTTATTCGGCCAGTAGTAAAAGACAACGTCTCTATTCCAAGATAAAAATAGTACGCTTTAATTAAATATCATCATCTTTAAAACACCTTTGGAAATAACATATCGGCTATAATTTTCTACAAAAAATACGTATTAGAAATGACATTATAGGTACATTTAGAATATTTTGATATCGATGACACAAGATAAGATACCGAATAGGCCCCAGCGACGGATCGATGATATTTAACTTCGGTTACATCTAAACATACCATACTGAAATCCAAATATCGATGAAAAACTGACATGAGAATAGACTTAATTCAAAAGTTCAATAACTCAGAAAGACGTTTTGAACTTGGTATGAACTTTATAAAAGTCACAGATCTCTATACTGGTAAATATAAACCTCCCAAGAGACTTCCATTAAGAACTAGGCTCTTGTATTAGGCCCTTGGTTTTCCCAATGGAGTACAGCATGGGGCTCTTCAAAAAGGGTGTGAAGATTTATTCAGGGTCGGCAACGCGCGAGTGATACCCCTGGTGTTGCATGCAAGCGTCCATAGCTTTGAGTATGTCCATAGGCTACGGTAATTGCTTACCATCAGGCGGGCCGTATGCTTGTTTGTCACATTAGTAGTATATTAAAAAAAATGTATTCAAATATACCTTTAAAGGCTCTTATGAATAGTCGGACCCTAATACCGGTTCGGAATAAGAGCCGGCAATAAACTGAGAAATAACTTCTGAAGTAATAATAATAAAGTTCTGAAGTTTTGAAGTAATTTCTCAGTAATTTGTAACGGAAATTGTTATAATATATATTACAGTAATCCACTTTTTTGGTGCTGGCGCACAGATCGCGGAAGACAAAATGTTAGATTAATATTAGCAAAGGACGCAAAATGATAATAATTATAATTAATTATTTGTTTCAAATATATGTCATAATTAAAACAAATATAACAAACTCCTTTTCGAAATTTTATCATCATTTATTTTAAAACTTGTAATTGAAAATATTTTTATTTTCATGTAAGAGTAAAAAATCGTAGGACAGAAGTTTTTTGAAATACGTGTCCAAGGCAAAATGTTAACGGTAACACCATTAACATTATTACTTTGTCCATTTACCTAAAATAAAAATAAAAAACTATTTTTATCCAGGTTTTCATTTATAATAAGGATGGTTACCACTTTAGGCTGTATAGTTAGCACAGTAGAAATTAAAATCGCATTTATGACGCCCTTCAAATAGTACCGTAACTCTACATGGTATATTTTTTTGAAAATTGGAATTTACTCAATGCCTTGATTTATGGTCTGTAGAGATAGAGTATAAAGCATGAGGAAAATAGCGAATTTGTTAAGTGCACATCGTACAAAAGCCAGTAAATTACCTACACAATTTATGTTGTAAGTTGTTGGTTTTTTAATGCGTTTTTATGCTTGTATATTTTATATTGTAAAATAAAAAAATATATATAATGTTTTGGAAATAATTGCCAATAAAGTTAGTCTGGCAATTTTTTTTTTTAATATGAACCTTGTTGAGTTTAGTAACTGGTGGTAACTTCAGTAGCTTTGACCTTCATAAGTGCCCTACTAGGGCCTAAATTGAATAAATGGCTTTGACTTTGATTCTGTAGCGTTTTTTTCTGTCAGAAAGAACGAGTAGGTAGTCCACGACCTTCAAACATAAAATTTCCCTCGCAAGAAATATAAGATAAATATTATGCCAGGTGTACCTGTTACCTTAAGAATAGGTTCCATATTATCTTCAATCATTCATTCATTCAACCTTACTCAATTTATTTGGGATCCGAATAAAAATATGGTAATACAAAAATAAGCTTCATTATTTTTATCTATGATTGGAGCGACCCACTTTCCCCTTGGATGCGTCGAATCAAATCATGAAATATCCAGTTTCCAATTTTCTAGAGAGAAATACAATATGAGCTTTGGTTAGGAAACAATCGCTTCAAATGAACAATACTATGTTTATTTTGCCAGGATATTGGTATAGATATCATTAGAAAAGTTTTGTATCTATCAGTAAATATACTGTACTAATATAACAAAGCGGAAGATTTTGTTTTGTTTGTTTGATTAGACGGGATAAGCTCTGAAATAACCAGTCGGATACGAAAAATTCTTTCACAAATAGGAAGCTTTATTATCTCCGAGTATTATGTACTAGTTATTATCTCTGGAACGCGTGTGAAACCGTGGGGAATAGCTAGTATATTATAAAGCTGAAGAGTTTTTTTGTTTGATTGTTAGTTTATTTAAACGCGCAAATTTCTCAAACTACCAGTCGTATTCTAAATATTCTTTCACTAATACAAGCTATAGTATCCTATAAGCTTAGTATGTTACTTTTTATTCCACGAACGTTAGTCGACATTTAGTTTTGTATATCAGGGTCAGTAGACAAGATGGTTGTCGACAATTGTTATCGTTAGTAAACGATCAACCTTTGTATGGGATTGACATTTTAAATCGATATATCACGTGATTTTTAACCTTATTTATCTGTTCTGTGTTTTTAACAATCTCTTATGTCAATCCCATACAAAGGTTGATCGTTTACTAACGATGACGATTGTCGACTACCACCTTGTCTAGGGGGGCTGAGCTGATTGATATGAGCCGAACGCTAGTTCGAGGCTCGCAAGTCCGTCTACGCTATGCGAATCCGTGCACCACGTATGCTCGGCTCGTGCTCGGTTCGCGTTGCGTGGACGCACCATTATATTATGTATTTTAAAAAAAACCTTGAAAAAACAAACAAATGGGTGTTATGTATTCTAATAGCTCATACTTTCCATCTTGAATTTTGGTCGTAAATACATTATTTTTTAAAAACTATTGCTTGCTATTTCTAGTAAGTTTAATACCACTTTTCGCTCTTAATTTTGTAAATGTATGAGTATCCATACTAACGCATAAATTTGGAATTCAAGAATCGCCTTATACTGGCTGCCAGGAAGCCTCCCTCTAGTATATAGTTTCCTTTATGCACTATGGAGTTGATGGCTCAAAAGGAGACCAAACACCCAAAGGTGTAATCCGGCTGATGCAATTGAGAACCAGTTACTTCCTGGAAGTGTGTCCTTAGGCACATTGTTACCTTGGTGACATTGTGGTCAAAAACGTATACAATAACATACATTGCAGTATTTTTAAACAAATTCTATCATACCTTCTTAGACCCTCCGTGCTTTGTAAGCATTTATAAGCATTATAAGCTTTTATTCTATGTAAGAAGCAATAATGTATACAAAAACTCGCTAAAGTTTCATCGAAGAATGATATAAGAACGCACATGGTACAAACAGACTGTTTATTTGGACTTAAACGCTTGTTATTTGATTAAAGTATAAGTCAAACTTATGTACCTAACATTTGTACAACTTCTGAGTAATAACAAAAAAACATATTTTAATGCTTCTGTGTTAACGTTTGAACCTTTTACATTTAGTTTGAATAGAACCTCTCAAGGGGAAAATAATCAAATCAATATGTTAAATGAAGACAACAAAATTATCACTCCTTCTTGTTATTCACATAATTTTCATGAATATCTATTTTGTAAATTTTTAACATCATCATCATCAGCCTATAATGTCCCACTGCTGAGCACAGGCCTCCTTTCACAAATGAGGGTGAAAGGGAATGGGCAATACTCCACCACGCGTACCCACTGCGGATCGGTGGAGGTAGGCTAGTGGTCAACCTACTGTTGGAATTTTTCAAGCCGCCGAGGAGGCATCCTACTAGCTTAACGACTATCACAATTAAGTGATAACCGGTACCAACGGCTTTACGTGCCTTCCGAAGCACGGAAACGCTCGATTTGAAATACCACTAGGCGGTCACCCATCCAGATACCGACCACGACAGGCGTAGCTTAACTTTGCTGATCGATTAAGAACGGCTAATCATGCTACACCGCGAGCGCTTCAATTCAATCAATTTTTAACATACTTCTTGAAAACCTATCAAATAACTTATAGCCCAGAAATAAACATAGATGTATAGTAATATACTCAAGTCCCAGAAGTTCTAATTAGGTGTCCAGTCTACCTGGTGGGAGGTTACAAACGTAGTGTAGGCGTTAATAAATAGTTAAACAAATACTAAATCAATAAGGTATTAAAACTTAAAATATCTATGGTATTCATTTATTCAATGGACTACTTTTTCAGCTAAGTGCTGACTAAATTATCTGTCAGTTTGAAAATATCCATCCATACAAAATGGCTCGAAATATCGAGATTGATCATAAACTTTGCAAGTTAAATTGGAAAAGGTATTGCTTTTTCCTCATTGAATTGAAATCAAAAAAATATCATTTTCGCCATTTTGCTTAAACTGACATGGATTTCCATAAAGTAGGTTTTTATTTTAGTACGTCAATCAAGTCGTTATCCGCGACTAACAATTGGAATTGGACCCTGGACTTTTGACGTAATGTTCATTTTCTATTAACACAATTTATTCTTGAGACTTAAAGTTCTATTCTCGTTCTAAAATACAAGCGTTAGAGATAGGCGAGTTTATCACAAACTGTAGATACTACGATGACTCTTATCGAGTGCTTTCTCTAATATTTTCAGTATGATTGGAAAAATTACTGAAAAATCATAAGGCGATAAAACATTTCTGTAAAAAAAATGCATGTGGCTATTTTTCTGTTTGAATTACTACAAAAATAGTTAATGCTGTTAACATTTCATATTATATAGAAAAAGAAAATAGAAACAATGAACATAATCAAGAGTTTAGAGTAAATTCTAAAATACAAATTCTCTTTTGCTTTCGTATGGAAGCCGCTAAGCGGATCTGCTTTGAATGAGACGATTAGAATGTAGAATGTGTGTCTGAATGATGAGGCATTAAATCCTTTCCATTGAAGATAAAACACTAATGTTTTTGTACATTTTGAATAAAAAGGCATTGGCATTTCGAAACACAAATATCTGGAGGCACTATATTGAAAATTACTTAAAAATTATGTTTTTATTATATGCTCATTCCGTCAATTCAAATTCACGTCACACCAGCACGTTCTGCTATTTGAATTTCATAAAAAAATAGAAAGTAATTTTTACTACAAAATTCGTGATAACAATAAATTGGTTTCACTGTACTGAACACTTGTATATTCCATTAAAAAAATATTATAAAATATTTGATACCACATGGGCTATGTGTGCAGCCATCGATATTATTAAATACGCCCCAGCCTTAAATTAAAATACTAAATCATTGATACCCTGAATTACTGTAGGTTTCCTATCAAAATATTCTTTATCGATGGCGATATCAACAAATATTCGAATACACTTCAGAAAAACCTATTCCGAAAGCCTCACTACAATTTTATTTCATGAAAACTAATACCTAGGTTTTATAATGAGTATTGATAATCAACTCAACATAATATCATAGTATTATCCCTCCAATACAAAATAATAATAATCAATCCGACCTCGGAATCGTTAAAAATGAAAATGGATTTATGTCGTGTAAGCCAAATCTAATGATATAAATGTAAACTAATGCTTGCGAGATATCAATACGAATTGTACATAGATATTTCCATTACAATATGTAGGCGTATATCGAATAGGTATCAATTATGTAGGCTTTTCGTTATACAAAGTAAATATTACTTTTATATTACTGTTGTTTTGTTTCGTTATTTGATGTAGAGCACGGTTTGTTATTTCATATGATTTCCTTATTTTCCATACTCAGATATTCACTCGTCATGCATATCGTTTTAATATTGAACCACTTTTGTTCATACGAAAGTGAAACTTATTCAACCAGTTAAGAGTTCATTTTACATTCTGTTATGTGATATATTTAATAATTAATCAATTTACATAACCAACGTTGCGTTGTATCAGTTTAGGTCGTAAGCTGTGTGAAGTGTTTATAGAAATAAATTGAATACATATTTGAATGTTACTAGATTGAATAAATATTTTGAACTTTGTACTCGATATTTACGAATCGATTTCATGAGTACAAACAACAATTTAACTGGATTCTTTTCTTTGAACTAGCGCTGGCAAAGTTAGTTTGAAATAGCAGGTAAATTGTAAAGTTCTGTTGTTAAAATGCTTTCAATACTAAACTGTTCTAGTTGCATAAAATCAATATTTTGCAATTACACTTTGAAATTATTATTGTTATATTTTGTGAAACTGTTTCAACGTAGATATTTTAATATTATTTAGCATGAAAAAGAAATATAAAAACTAGCCTTTCACTCCGCATTTCGAATTTGGGTATTCCCCTCTTATACCCCCTAGGGATGAAACATTTAAAAATCCTTATTAGATGCCTATGTTCTATGTCACCTGAGCCGAATTTCATGTTTTTAAATTCTGTGGTTTGAAATTTAAGCGTGCAAAAGCTTACCAGCCTATAATGTCCCACCGCTGGGCACAGGCGTCCTTTCACAAATGAGGGTCAAAGAAAATAGGCAATACTCCACCACCGTGCCCACTGCGGATCTGTGGAGGTAGGCTAGTGGTCAACACTGTTAGAATTTATCAAGCCACCTAGGAGCTTTTAAGCTATGTTTCAAGATTTACTAGATTAATAATGCTCAATGCATCGACACACTTTGCTTCTTGATTAGCGAGCAATCTGAGTAATTCAATATCTCATAGTAAATCAATATCGCTTTAGTGGAGACTCTAATCATCGATTAATAATGGTCTGCGATTTATAGTCTTCGCTTTGCATAGTTCTTTCAAACTTTGTGCGAAAACATTTGAGATTCTTGGAAGTTGTTGAAAATAAACTCGCTGCGGCTAGATCAGAAGCCAACCTAAGATCATTACCTCCTTATTAAAAAACATGGTTTAAAACAAAACCCCGGTTTTAAAATAGTTTTTTGTTACATAAATGTGACTAAGTGACTGGTTTTACTAAACTTGCTTTAAATCATCTTTTGCAATAAGGTTTTGCAAAAATTAGGACTCTATACAATCAAACGTTTTTTTTTTTATAAAGTTGTTTCGCTGTGGTATTCTATAAGGTGGAGATACTTCTCCAGTCGAGCTGCTCTTTGAGCGAATTAACGTTATGCTGTACCTCACTTAAAAGGTAGTCTATCCTCATATTGGAACCAAAAAGCTCTCATAATGTGCAGTTTCAAACAAGCTTCCTACCACGGATGCTTAGGCTGTTGAATGAACTTTAAGCTGTAGCTTTCACAAGGGTTCTTAAAGAAGGGTGAGAAGTATTGTAGTGTCAGCAACACGCGATTATTATCCCTGGTGTTGCAACTGTCTATTGGCTACGATAACCACCTACAGGTCGGTTTACGAAAGCTGGCACGTTCACAGTACTCACACATATGCAATTTCACGATACAGTATGTTTTTATTACATTATTGCTTCTAATCAATCAGACAATTCTAATGGAAGAATACAAAAAAGACTACTCTATATTTATGAGCAGTAGTAAAAGCTAAACAATAACTGTCTCTTTCATACTCATAAGCTTGACCGCGCGCGAGAGAAAGGGACAGACATTTCATGATGCGCATGCAGTGTGAGACGTCACGCCGCGCGCTTGTTCATAAACACTACACAATCGCAACGTGTAAATGTGTTGAACGTGCCAGATTTAGTTAATCTACCTGGGCTGCGTTTAAGTCAATTATCCAGCATAAAATTTAAACTGACTAAACGTCTAACACCCCGTTCAAGCACACCGCGAGGCGAAAAATTCAACTGACTAAAATTTAAACAGCCCCGTTCAAGGGCGTCGACTGGTATAAGTTTTCGCCGGCTAGGATGAATTTTAGCGACCTTTTTACCTCGCTAAATTTTATTCTGCTGTCAGATTGACAGCTGTTAGTTGTTTTGCATCGGAAAATTGATTTCTTATGTTCTCCATTTTTACTATATCGAGATCACAAGCGAAATCTTAACTTTACGGAGATTACAATACAATTTTGAGTCGAATTGATAGTTATTTACAAGCTGTCAATTGAATTTGACAGACTCTAACTATGACTCCGTTCAGCGAACCCTCGCTAGTATAATTTTTATCCGGCGAAAATTTATCGGCTTACTTAAACGTACCCCTGTACCGTTAAAAGATGTTTCCTAAATTAGTAGTTAAAAATAAAACAAGAAATCACTTGTTTTGATATACTTAGAATAAAGGCCGTTACTTTGTGGGTCTTACTTTTAGATATTACCGTCAGACAATTAATTATTATAAGACAACCATAAGACGAAGATAAACTCAACATAATGTATGTATGTGTGCGTGCGAGTATAAATAGCTTTCAATAAATCGGTTCAATTGTGATGATATTCCATTGAGAATTGGATAACAAATTGAATGTTTCTACCATTTGTCATTTATTATGTTTGGTAAAAGGAGTCCGAACTCGAACGAAAAAAATAACTATCACATATCTTATACTATTAAACGAGTAAAATTTATATTATGTTTTAAGATCTTGAAAACGGCTCTAACGATTTCGTAGAAATTAGCTATTTCGGGGTTTTTGGGGTCGGAAAATCGATCTTTTGGAATGCTAATTTCACTGCATCCTATGCATAAGCTGTAGCCGAGTGGTCAAAGCGTCAGAGTTCCATGTTGTTGGTTGTTCGATCCTCGATCCGGTCGATACTACTTTAAAAATAATTATTATTCTATGTAGTATGATATAATATATCATACTTTACTACATAGATTAAATACTAAATAGTATTAAAAATGTGAATATTTTTAGGCATATTTTTTAATGTTCCGTACACCCAAAATTAAGGCTATGATAACGATGAAGCTTAATGTAAACTTGAGATTCGGTGAAGGATAACATCATTAAAAACCATAATTATAGGGTACTTTGTAATACCACTTGGTTAGGCACAACCTTCATGTTGAAAAATGTTCTCAAAGCATCTCAAGTTTTGCTCCACAGCAGCAGAGCTGTACTTGTAAGTCTTACAAGGCCTTGTGTGTTTTGTGAGTGGCTATATAACGTAAGATAGTGCTCAGACACAGCCTAAGCCATATAAAACATACCCCCTCATCCTTATTCCTCTCATAATCTAAAGCCTAGTTTACAAAAATAAACTGCTGCAAAAGCTTACCTTGACTGTAAAGATTTTCCGAATTTGAATTTTTTCGAAACCTCCAGTGAACTCTCTCTCTCTCTTCAATATTACTTATGTTGCAAAACTGTAAGCAGCAAGTATTACCCCGAGCTAGGATAACATTCCCCACTTCAGTCGAGCACAATATTTGCATTGACCAATCCTATTTGAGATCTCCTTATATCTGGAAATAAGGCTGATCGCATATGGTCGACTGTCGCATGAGCTCAGGACTATCATTGTGGTATAAATATTGGGTATTTTGTGCTTAGATGAGTAATAGCGTTTTGACAGTATAATTTGTAGAGAATATTATAACAAACTAGAATATGGAATATTTATTTTTTAAATTAAAGATTTTGCGGGCGGCTTAAAAATTACGTTTCATATCCTTTGTTGATCGAAGCTTATCCTACATACTCACTGAACTACTTCGCAGAAAACTGCATCTAGTTGCGATGGAAATGTTCAGGAATCAAAACAGATGCGTTGAATTCATGTAACCTCGGTCAATTCGACCGACAGGTAAAGAAAATGCATCACTCAAGCGACAGCTAGTCGCTTATATGTAACCAGCATAACGCAGAGCTCCGGACAAGCGTGGGATCCGATTTGAGTCAGCGGATCGGGCGATTCGATAAGAAACTAAATTATTGCCCAATGTTGACCGTAACGGTCTTTGGTCGATCGATTCGGGCCCGCATGGTGGGAATCGGCTTTGCAGATATCTGTTATTGTGCGAGTGATGGTTTGTTTGCCTGATATATTGAGCTATCGGTGAAGTCAGGTTTTTTGGAGTAAGTATATTATTCAAATTCGAAATGTATAAAATAAATCTTCAGTGTAACTTTATCTCTTGAATTGATGCGGAGAAACTAAAAAAAATGATAAATTAATTTGTTTATGAAAAACATTGGTAGGTTTGGGGCAAAAAAATATATATACCTGTGTATGACCACAATCTCACCATGGTAAGTGATGATGTAGCTGAAGGTCGTAAGTACACAAAGCCTAGAAGGAACTGGCTCTCAAGTGCAGTTGTCGGAACACCGATAGGTGCTGGGCGACAGATTTTCAAAATGAGGGTGGTAGCCAATCAGATGGGTACTACAAAGTACCCTGCCACCGTTACCGTTTACTGTTTCCATTTACGTTTCTGTTACAGCTATGGTTACCTCCCGATGTTTTCCTTCAAGCTTAAGCTCATTGTAGGATTCGAACCTGGGACCTTCGTCTCGGTATCCGACGACACAACCACTGATCTATCATCGCCTTAAAATTATATTATTGTCCTTAAACGAAAAAAAAGGTAAACTTTGATATAAACATGATGAATAAGTAAACAAGAGCAAGATTATCTTATAAAGTTTTACAACAAAACTTTTTTATAATTCAGTAAATGCCTCAGCATAACTTCGAACAATAATGAAATCCAGCCTAATAGAAAAAAGTCTGGCTACCTTTCAAAGAAATCGTATTCTCAAAAGCTATTTAATTGACTTTTAAATTCTCGTCCCAATAAAACCTGAGAAAACGACCGACGCAACCGCACAATGTGTGTAGGGAGAAAAAATAAAATGGATTCGGGAAACACACACTCGTTGAATCCGACAATAAAAGAACAAACTTCTGTAAGTAGGTTTCATAAAAGGAAGCAAACGTTTGTTCTACCCTTCCAAATATTGCTTTCTTTAGAGCAACAATCGAAATCTTCACGAGTAATATTTGATCGTTCACACAATATTCAGTCTTTTATTGTGTCGTGAAATTGAAATGCTGGCCGCGGCATACGTGTTAGTTTATTAGTTGCTTCCACTCCGTTATCTCAAGAGGGTGCACCTTTTCTCGGATAATAAGAAGGATCGGATTTTAAATCGAAATTAAAATAATTGGAATGAAAGATTAATTATTGACCACACAAATTAAATTAAACATAGAATAAGTTTTTAAACTAGGTGAAGATATAAAACACAGTAAAAACAAAAGTAAAATAAACAACCTATCAAATAAAATAGTTTCCGAACAGTAAAATCCACATTAAAATTGGTTCAGAAGTTTCGCATGTTGCCATCGAATCGATAAACCCATAACAATAAATAGTATATAGGTATCTTTCCTTCCGGCATTCAACCCTCGACAACTGGCTTTTTTGGAAGGCGTACGTTGGGATAGTATCCAACACGTAGAGGCTCCTTTAAATTTACTTTTATGTATTGGGATGTGCACACCTAGTAGATACCATCTCTGTATTGAAGAGACTCGGTCAAAAATAGCACCTACTAAGTGCACGGACCATAGACATAAATCTAAATAGATAACGCAAGTCCCTCCATCCGTTTGAAAACCACGTGTGTAAAAAAATTTGTACCTTCCATAATGTCACAAGATAGTTAGGCTGGCATTAGATTTTTAACGTGAAAATTAAGTTATCCGTCAGCTAAAAATATCCCTCGCTACACATCTCTAGTGGACATGCAGCCTTATGCGAGTTCCCTATCCGCGCGAAACAGTTTCAGAAGAAGAACATTGTGCCCCATTTTTGCACACTCGCGTCATCTATTTAGATGTATATCTGTGGCATGGACTAAGACTGAAAATAAAAAGATAAATATGCTGAGTATATAGAGAGGAATCATGTTGGACCGGTTACTGGGATTTTGGTACCAGCAGCTAAAACTGTGAAAGGTATGCACTAGTTTTACCATGGTGAGTAAAATCGTAGCGGCATTTTTTTTTATTTTTATTCTGTTTATAGGCCTGTGTTTGACCGCAATCTCAACATGGTAAGTGATGATGCGGCCGAAGGTGCTAAGCACACAAAGCCTAGAAGGAACTGGCTCTCAAGTGCAGCTGTCGGAACACACCGATAGGTGCTTGGCGACAGATTTTCAATTTATCGTTTCTACGCAGATTCAATACTTCCTTTGAAGCATGTTTCTCTTGTACTCCTATTATTTAGACGCCCCTTCTTTTAGTAATTGTAGACTTATTTTCTTCAGAAAATCACGTTTCGATTTACTACTCAAATAATAAATTTGCTCTGTATCTTACAGCTAAACAACTGTTTCAAAAGTAAGAATATTTAATAGGTTTATTAGAGTTTTACCGAAGTTAAACACAATACGAATACATTAATTTAAACAAACGCTTAAATCTACAGTAACATTAAATCGCGTTTCCCATTCAACTTTCCCAACTTTTAATGTACGTTTAACATTTTATTTGATTCGGAACTTGCAGGTAAATACAATTATCTTACTTTTACAACTTTTAACGGCAGTTGATTCACAGTGCTACGAAAAGCTGAAATCAGGTTTCAGAAAATCAATAGGACAGTGAAAAAGACTGATTGAATGAAAATGTGAAAAAGGTTTACATCACCAATTGGCAACTAGTTGGCAAATTAGGTAACTGTGTCAATATAAATAATATCATTTATTTAGAATACTTTAAGTATTCTAAATAAATGATATTATTTATATTTACGTATATATATTTTTCTTTTTTTGATTCAAACACTATACATGGCGTCCATATTAATTGTACCATTTTCTTTATTAATATGGTATGATTATTACTATATACTTATTACACTATATACTTAATTGTAAATAATTTTGCGACCCATCTTTCTGATTACATATGAACTGATTATAAAATATAATTCTCTTACAAATTTCATATATAATGCGTAAGAATAAATCAACTTCATTTTATTTAGCAGTTTTTTCTAACTTTATTTTTGGCATTATAGTTTGTTTATGGAAAAACTTCTGAAGTCGGCTTTAAAAGTTTTTCATTCTTTTTATTCGTAAACCGGCTCTTTATTACAAGGGAAGTTTACTGCCATTGTTGAGTTGAGAAAGTTTGTGCGGAATCGACCTTAATTTTGTTGAGTACTATGGTACTAATTTTAGCCATTAGTCTAAATCTTCAGCCATCTCCATTCATTATGATGTTAGTAATTTAACAACTGTTTTAAAAGTCTGACTACAGTATTTTCCTAGTTATTAAAATAACTTTAATGTAAGGAGTACCTAATAAAGAAAAAATACCTGCTGATTATTTGTTTATGGGTTCTAGATTTAAAAGGAAAACCCTTTGAAAAAGCAAAGAGTATGAATCTGACTCGCGCACCGAGGGTTCCGACCTTTCTAGGCGTATAATTTCTTGGTTTGGGCCCTAATTGTAGAAAAAAGCCGGACCGCATAACTAAATTTGTTTGTGAAGGAATTTTGATGATTTCGAAAAAACTGTGCTGGTTGGGAACATCGTTCTATTTTTCCTGTAATATTTGCATCAATGTTTATCTACTGTAATTATTTCAGATTTTTGGATTTACGAACTTCGGAGATAAGAGGGGAATGGTATTGTTTAATTTTTCATCACAAGTCAAAAACTGCGCAACAAAAAAGAAAAAAAAAAACCTGATTTAGAATGTACATATTAATTTCTTTCATAATAATACCCCGTACTTCGGAGATAAGGGGGGAATGGTATTTTTGTCTAATTTTTCATCACAAGTCAGAAACTGCGCAACAAAAAAGAAAATAAAAAACTGATTTAGAATGTATAAATGAATTTCTTTCATATGATACCCCATTTAAACTTGTAGCCTTACTTTGAAATGTCGGTCCCTCATTCCGGTCCCTTTTGCAAAGAAAATAAAAATATTTCTTTTAAATTTTTTATTTGCATTGAGCGCCTGCAATATTTATAAAAATTCCAAAATTCAAATCAATAGCACCAGTGGTTGCTGAAACATAGAGCTGAGACTGACGGACACATGAACAGACGGACAGAGTGACAGCATAATGGTTCCTTTTTAGCATTTTGGTTCAGAACCCTAAAAACGAGTTTGTAACTTTTTGCTTTCGTTTAAAAATTCGTATACATTTTAATTCAATACACAAAGGAAATGTGAACTATTTTGTTCAAATACGATTCCGAGTGGCATATTTCCCGTAGTTTCAGTGTATCCAATATCACAAAAATAATGTAGCTTTATTATTTTTCCCGTGCGATATCGAAGTAGATATTGTGTTTATCCTTTTATGTGACAAAAACAATGCCACAAGATATGCCACCGACATCCTTGTTGGATGTCGTTTCTATTATTTACCTGAGTAAGGGCGATATTTAAACCTTTTTGTAAAGGCTTATGTTTTGCGATATTTTTTTACAATCTCAGTAAATAGGCTCATAAGGGTGTAAATTTTGATAAGCTTGAAGTTCCATCTTCATCCTTTCGTAGTCCAATGCTGGCCATCAGTTTATCCCAAACCACGCCACTGATTTGGGTTCCTTGCCTTTGCATCCAGTCTAGGCCAGAAACATTATGGGTTCAAATATCTGTTTAGCTAATAAACTTTCCCATTGGATAAACGAAATTACTAAAAGAAATTTCCCTCAGTTTAATATTTGCACGATGCTAAGGCTACTTTGTTGTAGCGCAAATCAAATTGAAAATCACTTTGCCACCTCTAACCACATCGTCACAGTTGAAATTGTGGTCAAACACGCAAGCATATAAAACTTTTTTCTGGACCAAACTTTTTTAAATTGAAGTACCAATTATAATAAAATCATCACATAATACTACACAAATCACGTTAACGAGTATAACAAGCTAAAACCATTCCCTATATTAAACAGATAACTACCGCTTCAATGTAAACCAGTTTTTTATCATCGTTCAATCACTACGGTATCGTGTTTGCGTGCGATGTCAGTTTGTTCGTTTCATGCTATATCCGGTACTTGTGACCAGACTTCTACATGTCGTTGAGTGCCAGTGGACCTGTATTATCGGTTTTCATACATTTTGCATTTTATAAATCGGTTTTGACCAATGCAAGTGGTTAATTAATTCGGTTTTCATAATTTCTTCCCGTTAGAAAAATGGTTGTATAAGTCCATTTTTACAAGCTTTTATTTAATTTCCCTGTCCGTTGTCTATAATCGAATCTTGCAAGTTAAGTTTGACCCACTTCCCAGTGTCCAATTGAGCTGAAATTTGGTACACATTAGTATATTGGATGAAAATGCAAGAACAGACAACAAAAAGTACAGACTCCACAAAAAGCTTGTACTAAAAATCAAATTTTTAACAAAAACTTTTTAAGCTTTTCAATGAAAAATAGTACAAAATGATTTGAACTCATTATATCGAAAACTTCTCATCAAAAAGAAATCTAAAAACATTTCATGTAAGCATTTATAGCACAAAATATATATTATATATCTCACCGCCATCAAAGAATCCCCTCAGCTTTATCCATTTAGAATCAGACTACGCCCATAAATGATTCACCCAAAATATTCATTGCTTCATAAAAAATGTATACAGTTATACATACATAATTTATCATGTAGACATGGACCCATCGACGTACATAAGTAATAACACGTTTCCGTGTTGTTAGAAAGGGATGCGATCTTGGGTTCAAATAATGACTTATTCACACATAGAAAGTAATTTACATAAATGTATCTACTTGCCTGAGAATTAACATTTGGAATATAGCTTGGGATTACAAGTCATATTTACCTTGTGGCATTATAATAATAATCTTACGTAAAAATGTATAAATGGTCAGCTTTAGGATCTAATCTGTGGTTTAAATATAAAGTTTATGTTACAGAACGCCACAACGTTACGATATAATATATAGCGAATAATCAAGTAGTTTAGTTTAGACATGTCAAGCCTTAACCACAATATAATAATTTTGGAAACAGATGTTCGAAGTTGTTGTGGTAGATATCGGAATGGGTAGTAAATTACCAAACTGGAAATTATATTATTCGTGAGCCCCTTTTTAAATATGGTTATTATTTACAACTACTTTCAGTCCTGCTTTTCATGAGATCTATAATGTTTTTCCAGGAAAAGTATACTATATTTTAATCAAGAACTTTATGTGTGTAAAATTTTATCAAAATCTGTTCTGCCGTTTATATTTTTCATTAACATCCATCATTCCCATGTATAATATTTGTGCGATAAATTTTTATAATAAGTAAGTGCAAGTATAATTTATATTCCATTCAGATAGAATATTTTGGCCAGCTAAAGACAACATTATTGCTATTCAAGTCACTCTCCTTGTGCAAACGCAGCTTTAAAAAAGCTGCATATATAGGTAAATGTCGTAGACGGGACAACCGAAGAAAGTAGGTTTTATCAATACGGTTATATAAGAAATGTATGGAAATGTTTAGACACGGGACGGGTTGCAAACACCGGTGACATTCCTTATGTCCTCACTGACATCTGGTCAATATAATGCTATGGTATGGCTAAGGTATTTGTGGGTTCCCTTGAATAGATTGTTATAAGTGCTACGAAGGTTGTACTTCATTAGAGAAGGACTGGTATTGTCATGTTGAAGGAGATACTTGAATGACGTTTGGTTTGGTTTTAACAACCAATTACGGTTTAGTCAGCCGTAGAGTGAAAGAAAAAGCAATTTAACCTCACTTTAGGCCTCACTTTTAAAATTAATGATATTTAACTAAAAAATCGCTTTTGATATCTTTTTTCTTACATATTTAGCAATCATTTATTCAGAATTAAATTTGAAATGAAATAGTCTTCAGTCTAGAGATCTAGAGATCAACTTTATGTTATGTTTCTGCGCGTGAGTAAGGTCACCAGAGCTTATTGGGGAGGGGGAAGGGTCGGTAACACGTGAGTGATGTCTCGTGCTTTGCAAGCTTCCATATGGCTACGGTAACCGCTTACTATCAGGCGAGCCGTATGCTAGTTTACCAAATTCGTCGTATAAAAAAAACGAATAAATGTCTTAAATCTGCTTCATTTTTGAAGAGACCCTTAACATAGTGCGCTGGTTTAAACCTTAGACCGAATTGCGGTTGAGGGAAAGCAAATTGTTTTCGGTCTCCTACCTTCCCCCGACCTTCCACTAGATTGCTTTGTAGCATTAACTTAAACTTTAATGTATTTAAGGCTTTTATTGTTAACATGACCTAAGTCTATGGACACGTTAAGCATCACTTAACCTTTTCGGGGCCAAAGTATATTGAAAGGTGACATTGATATTTTATGTCGACAGTACAATGTCTGGATACATTGATTAGTTAATTGTAGATCAGATACTGTACCTAATATCCTACAAATTATGTGTTTCACGTTACCTGTAGGCTACGGTTACAGTAGTACCCCACTGATATGGCTTACCGATGTACCTGTGCAGAAGATACATTTTCAAAGCGCGGGAATCTCTGTTAGTCGGCAGCTGCCGCCATGTTAGCGCGCGCCGTGCGAACGGGCGTTACTTGCGAGTGAGACGGAACTAACGGCTGCAGTGTATTATGAACCTTATAGTAGTGATCTAAGGTTGATTGTAAGTTTTAAGCATTCTTTCGTTAATCTTCGGGGACATACTTTCTTTTCTGTGCGAATGAAGATTCACGACGCGCCGTATCAGTTGGGTACTACTGTACCGCTTACTATCCGTAGCGGTACATAGGTATGTTTATTGCCTAAACTCTATTTTAATCGCTTGGTTCGCTGTTAAAAATATAACAATGACATCATTTGTTATAATAGGACGCGCGTCCCTCGCGAGAACCAACGGGTTAAATATGGCTGATACAATCAGAGAATGTAACCACTAGCTTTATCGTAAACTTGCTAGCTTTAAGAGTGATATCTCGTAAAAATCAAAATTATCGGGAACTTTGAAATCCTACTGCTTTTGAAATATCAAAGCTAGGATTTGAATATGTATACGTATTTTTTTCCAACCATTTCATTCTATAAAAAAAACGCTAAGACAGTTTCTTGATAATTAAAATTTTTCTCCATAAAAAAATAATATCTTAATTTTTACATCGATTGCCTTCTTAACTGTACTAATATGACTTATCAACTTGATTCTTACATTAAGAAAATATAACAAAGGCTATGCTACAGTATCGCCAAGAAACAAAAATGGGTTACTTTTGGGCGGGCGGATGGCGTGCATGCGCGGGGATAGTTATCTTCCCCGCTTCTCCGTTTGGCTCATTGATGCTCAAAGCCATTGGCGTGATCGTAAAACTTAATTTTATAGCTATACCGTTCTATGTAAAATCTAATTTACGTTAGTAATAAAAAAAACCTACTCTACAACTACATAAACTCGCTAAACCTTCTTATCTTCAATATACTATTGAATTTTACATTGAGTTAAGTATCAATTCTTCCATATTTTCGTCTCCTATCATTATGCACCCGTATCATCTAATAATTATAAGGTCGTTACGATTTCTTTTGTGTAACGATGCAGAAGATCAAGTTGCTTAGTTTGGCAGCAATCAATTTACAGAACGAATTCTCAGATTCAGTCTTCGTAATAAGATCGTGACAAATCTGTGTCATCTTTTTTACTTGATTTTGGGACGACGGTATGAAGAAAATAATATTTTGTAGGTACTCAGTTCCGTCTTGTTTTTTCCGGCTTTCCAGATATTTATTTATATCATAATTTTTGTTCATTTATGTTATTTGCTTGAAAATATTAATAAGTACCCCGTGGTTTCACCCCTGTTCGTAATTTATTGTGTTTGCGAGATACAAAGTATCTTATGCGTTAATCCGTATTTTATCTGTGTGCCAAATTTCATCCAAATCAGTTCAGTAGTTTTTGCGTAAAAGCGTACAAAGAACTTCACATCCTCACATCCTAACAAACTTTTACATTTCATATTAATATTAATGTAATATGTAGGTGTAATAGACCCAATACATTAATATTACAATGAATTTAGTTCGCGAAAGCTTTAAAAAGTACTTTTACATTTCAATTTTATATTTGTATAGATTGTATTTTATATAAAAGACAATCGGCCGTCAGTTTTTTTTTTTTTATACAACTAAGTCGGTAAACAAGCATACGGCCCGCCTGATGGTAAGCGGTTACCGTAGCCATATGGACGCTTGCAACACACGAAGCATCGCTCACGCGTTACCGACCTTTCCACAAATTATTTTTACTAATCGCTTAGTGAACAAATAATGTTTGTACCAATAAGTTTCACACCTACGCACGTCGCACAAGCGTGTGGGACTTGTAGAACGTAGTTCTTTGAAAAAAACTTATTTATTTAGGTGAAATAGTTTGACAAAATTATAAAATAACACTATGCCCAACGGGTCGGACAGACTTTTGGCCGATTGGAACAAATAAGACATGACAGACGCAAGAAGAACATTTATAGCAAATGGTGTATAAGAGTGAGAAAATAAATTGTTGTTTAAATGGAATATTCATCGTCAATATTTCAACCAGGAAACACCAGCTTGGTAAAATTAAAGCCTCCTTCATAGACTTCTATGGAGAATAATAATCAGAAATTTTAGTAGGTAGTTTCCAAGGACTTAAGCCCTATTGTTTATCAGTATTTTTAGAAATTCTAAGTCTGCATAAATAACAGAGTATAATTATAATATATCCATAAACATTTTCTTCTTATACTACTGAGCAAAGGCCTCAAATTCAAAATCATTTATTCAGCCCTATGAAGTTTGAAGCTACTGAAAGTATCACAGGATTGGATAGCAAGCTTCAAAATCGACGAACTGGAAAGGCTTTTTCGGCTTTTTGTACTTTTTAATAAGGCTGTGCCAATCGTTACTACTGCCTTCCCAAAACCTTTTAAATGTTGGCTACTAATTGGTATTAAGCTCATGTTTGAAAAAAGGGTGAATCGTTTATCCAAACAAACGTGTTTAAGATTAGATGAATTAATTTTCAGGAAAACGTCCCAAAAATGTAGCAAAAACAAACTGGCATGCCTAACGATAAAGTTACACAAATTTATCACTCACGTAATTTTTCATCTGTGTACCTAAAACAGCCTTGAACCTTTGTTTCAGTTCAAATGAAAAAATGCCCGCCGCTCACGTAAAAGGAGCAAATTTTAAAATTTCATGACGATGAAATCTGTGTGTTTGGAATTTAGAACCTATTTTATAATGTAAACGTTTAAATTATTTATCGCAATGTGAATTAATTTCCATTTGTGAATTCAGATTGTACCTCTTATCAAGCCTATTGTTTCAATTTTGGATATCACTATTCTGTTTAAGTTATGCCATTTAATACCGTACGTCATGTCTTGTTTTATAAAATCGCCAAACTACTGTCGAACTGCGCTCTTTCACATCTTTTTGTTAATAACCGAGATTTGCTCGAAAAACGTACTTTCCCAGGCTTGAGACATATCTAGATCCATTTTTCACCCCCAAAAACCCTCTTCTAGAAAATGTCATCAAAATCGTTAGAGCTGTTTTGCGAGCCAACGGGTCAAAATAGGTGAATATGCTGAAATGAAATGTTTTATTTGATAATGCGCATAATGCGCTCTAAAATACGCAAGGTACACAAAAATAAGTTTTATTAAAAAAACGCACTAGTGGCCAGTAGGTACGACAATTGACGACAAACGACCTACATGAAAAAAGAAAAAGCTGTATAAAAAAAATTGGTGACACCCAATCACGCAAATCAACGCAAATCTTCGTGTTGAAAATTAAATGTGGAATATGTGCATAACGTATTAAATATCGTTATAAAATATCGTAGAAAACCTATAATACCTCTGATTTTACATAGATATTAGAAAGCTCTATGTCAAAATCCAGTTTTGAAGAAACAGATCTTTTGTGTGAATATTAGTGATGTAAAGTAAAATTCTAACTACAAGCAGCTTTGTTTCCTTTGCTTGTTCATACAGAAATATATTTCGGACGTATATGATCACGTTCCTCCCTTGTAAAACAATCTACTATGAAGAGTCATCTGCCTAATAGGGACATAAAACCCATGATGACGCTGATTACGAATAATAAAACCCGTAACCTCAACATTTCAATCAATAATTACACAACATAATGTGCGCTAACATAAGTGATTGAAATGCAGGACGGTGTTTCTAGGAACGTTATTACAGCGTAGTGTGCAAGCGGACGTACGCTTTGACAAACTGTTACGCAATTAGTAGCAGTTGCGTATTACATAATAAGCCTGTGGGAGGTCGTTTCCTGACTTTCACAAAGCTTTAGGGCGGAATTACAGGGTGTTGACGTCATAGCCTGAAAACCACCCTTATAGATATTGGAGCACGCTTGCTCTTTTTCACGAATATTTTGGTTGAAGAATAACTCTATATTTTATTTGGGCTTAATTTTATCAGAAGATAAGAATTCTATGGTTTCTGGAGCAAATAATGTAGTGACTACCCTCAAATTGAGAATCTGTTGCCAAGCACATATCGGTGTGTTCCGACTAGGCTTTGTGTAATTATTACCTTTGGCCACATCATCACCATGATGAGATTGTGATTAAACATAGTTTATAAAATAGTCAAACTTAAAATAGAATATGAATTTATTATTTTTGATAAAAAAAAAATTACTGTTTATAGGCCTGTGTTTGACCGCAATCTCACCATGGTAAGTGATGATGCGGCCGAAGGTGGTAAGCACACAAAGCCTAGAAGGAACTGGATCTCAAGTGCAGCTGTCGGAACACACCGTAAGGTGCTTGGCGACAGATTTTCAACTTGAGGGTGGTAGCCAGCCCGGCGGGTACTACAAAGTTCCCTACCACCGTGCTATGGTTTCCTCACGATGTTTTCCTTCACCGAAAGCTCAAGCTCATTGTAGGATTCGAACCCGGGACCTTCGTCTCGGTATCCAACGTCACTACCACTGAGCTATCATCGCCTTACATTCCTAAGAAACCGTTTAAGTACACAATAACTTACGGTGTAACACTTTAAAGTTCGAAAATTTTCACGACACCATAGAAAATGGCGTAAGATATAACCTTGATATAACTTTGTATATAAATAATAAGTTGTCTCGATTTCTATAGGTATAAACCAACGAGTATGTATTCATAGACATGTCTTTGTTACCTTTAACGCCTATTTACCAGTATCTGGGTTATCGAGTTACCTTGTCAGTATACAATACGTGGACGTTGGCTGTCTCTCCCTTCCGACCTCCGTACCTTTGTATTGATACGTAAACACAACGTACATTGAATATTATGTCTGAGACACAATTTGCATGAAGCAATTTAGAGCGGCATTGTATGTTGTCATTAATTTGACAGGTGTTGGTTCGGTTTTGGTGTCAAACTGTTTGAAGTAGTTAAATTTATCGCTTATTTTCAATGGAGCACTCTTAAAACTTAAATAATTGAAAACTTTTCTATAAAAAATGTTAACCGACTTCAAAGTACACCAAAAAGTAATCAAATCCTGACCTGATGATAATGGGACCAAGCGGGAAGTTTACCCTTACAAACAAAAAATAATTTTCCAAATAGGTTAATAAATGCCGGAGTTCTGCGGTAACAAATATAAAAAAAACATTCAACCGAATTGAGAACCTTCTCCTTTTTTTAAGTCGGTATAAATACATCACTTTTAAGGTGCCGATCCCGCAGCGACTGGTCTATTAGAGTTCTGCCGTCAGAGCTCTAGGTACATTCTCCTTGACCGCCAGTCGCTATGTGCAATGATCAAAAGCGCCGCATAGTTTACAGTGAATGCGGAACGCAGAGCTCTAGACCTCTCGTTCGGGGCCTAAAAAGTCGATAGAAGGCCGACTTCCGAACTGGTGGTAACTTCAGTAGGTCTGACCTTCATAAGTGCCCTACTAGGGCCTAAATTGAATATATGGCTTTGACTTTGATTTTCATCTATTCGAAATACCTCGAAACCCTTTACTAGACCACTAGATGAGCTAAAGACATGAAAAATATATTTTATTTATAGTTTACCATAGTTGAAATCCAAAACAAATTACTGAAATCCAATAATGCAATTAAACTCCAAAACCCGAACTTAAAGTGTGTGAAAAAAGTGACTCAATAATGAGGTGAAAGTGTTAAAATTCAAAATGGCGATGGTGATATCACAGACAACGAAAGCTGCGATCGGTGGTTTCCTAGCTCTGATGATACTCGGCGCGGTACTTGTAGTTGGTGCTGCCTTCGGGTGGTTCGACCCTCGGAGGGAAGATGAAGATACTCCAGCAAAAGTTAGCGCCAGGCTTCAAGGGCGAACTTCGTTTGTTACTCATCGGGCAGCTGTGAGTATTCTTTTTAATGTTTTTATATACAGGTCGTTGTTTTGGTCAGCGACGAGCGACTCAGGGTCGATAATACAAATGACACTGGTGCTAAAAAAAATATAAAAAAAATACTTTATTTTTTTTAAATAATAAAAATAAAAATAAAAAAATTTTGAAAATCATGTAATAAGCTAAAGTGTAGACATAATACTCAACGGGAGTACGAAGGAGTAAAGGGGTGGGCCGATGGCGGCTTGCGCCTAGCTCTAGTCTGTGCACGTGCCGAGTAACCATACTTTGCAGTAATTTTATTTCAAATTGAATAAGGTATTTCTCAACATATTTACAGTATTTAATGGAATTAAGTCCATTTTTGGGGAATATATATTTTGTACTTCCGCTCCTGGGTCGCTTGTCGCAGACCAAAACAACACCCTGTATAGTAGACCAATTTTTTTAAGATTAACTTCAAATAAAATGTAATAATGTAATGTAGGACAAAAGATTCGTCGAAATATAATAAAAAAATCACCAGTAAGGAATAAAAATACAACATTATATAATTTTGGTACCAATCATAAAAGAATAGGTCCGCTTTTTAAACTAAATTCTATTCGAGTGTTTTTTATTATTAAATATAGGTATATGAAAGATTTCATTAGCATATATAGAACGAAAGAAAATCCTGTTCTTTTAGAATAAACTTTTCAAATATGTTAAATAAAACGTGTAGGTATAAAAGGTCTAAAACATGAGATACATTGTTCCCACGGCACACTGCTGATTGTGAAAAAGATAACAGTAAGCGAAACAAGCGTTTCCTACATGTATTCACACTTAAAACAGTTAAATTTTGTATGCTGACCGCAATCTGCCTCGCCCGTTTCAAATAAAAGCAAATTTTAATTAACATAAAACAAAAAAGAATTTTAAAAATTCATAACGAAGCTCTCGTAATGCTTTTAGTTTTAATTTAATTTCGTTTAATAAAAATCAAAAGCCGAAATAAAATAAATAATTTTATTAGACCCCACTTAAAAATCTTTGGTTCATCAAGATCTATTTATTAAACGTAGGTAATTATTTTTTTATAAGATTTTACCTTATACTAGTTGCGCGTCGCGGTTTCACCCGAGGGATATCCTACCCTAACCTACCGTTAAGTTTTCTTAAATTTTCAAATTTCATACTTAATTTTTTTTTCCATAAGAACCTTCTCCATAGTATTAGAAAACTTAAAAAAAGATGAATGAGATCGGTAATAACGTCGTTCTCAAGTTATGGCGTGACCAAGGGAAATAAGGATATTTATATACAGATTTTCTTTCGAATCTTTGATCGTAAAAATAAATACTTTTCGATCTCTCCGTAAAATATTTTCATTTGCTAGTTTCAATAATGACAATCGGTGTTAAAAAAATATTAATTTTAATAACATCTAGAAAAGTTTTTTATGTAGGTTACTATAGCACATTCAATTTCTCAGTAAAGATTTTGCTATGAATAAAACCGAGTCTAGTAAAGGTTATATGCAAATATTAAACCTTCTTAGTAACTACCATCCGTGTAAAATGATCGTTAGGGCATATCGCAGACTACAGGGCGCACTCGTAACTCCGTTTACATAATATTATTATGAAAAAATTATTGAATATTAACAACATCAAGGGAGGTAGAGCGTAGCGTTTATTCGTTCAAAGAGCAGCTCGACTGGGGAAGTACCTCCATCTTATAGAATACCGCAGCCAAATAACTTTATGTTGTGTAAAGTTGTGTTACTGCGCGTGAATAAGGTCGCCAGAGCTCATAGGGGGAAAGGTCGTTAACGCGTGGGCGATGCTTCGTGTATTGCAAGCGTCCATATGGCTATGGTAACCGCTTACCATCAGGTGGGCCGTATGCTTGTTAACCGAGTTAGTCGTATATAAAAAAAAAACAATATTAATGTTGATACTTTTTTTTTTAATAATTTACGTTTCAAATTTAAATAACGTTGTATGTACCTACTTAATCATGTAGATATAGATTTATAACCGCAGAATATAATAAACTAGTACTATAACTGAGAATAAAATTATGCGATAAAAATCCTTTTAATTTTTTTACCAAGTCACTCCAGAAAATAAACGGCAGGAAAAAATATCGAAATAAAGCTTTCAAATAGAACCATTATAGAACAGTCTTAATATTGTTTTAATAAAATTATTAATCGACGTGACGACTAGTCTTGCCAGAACAACGTGCGTGACCTAAGTCATTAACTGTTCATGCATTTTTATAATGTAACGGTAAATAAGTCAAAGTCACGGGCCATTCAAGTTGTACTTATAATGTATACCTAGTAGTTATGTTGATCACTAACGGTGATAGGGTTAAGTAATTATTAGTATTTCTACATAAGTAAAGGTCCGCTGAGTCATTACTAGTGTGTACTTGATAGTATATTAGAGAACCGTTTTTCATTGTTGTAGATATATTTTTATATATAAACTTAAGGGTTGTATTAATTTATCTCTTACCGCCCCGCGGTTTCACCCGCACCCCCTTTTATACCTCCTTAGGAACGGAATTTCCAATAATCCTTTCTTATAAACATAATAACCCCTTTTTTCCCCGTTAGAGTTCAATTTTAAAGTAAGGTAAAGGGTAGCCTTTATTCGCTCAAAGAGCAGCTCGACTGGGGAAGTACCTACACCTTACAGAATACCGCTTACCATCAGGTGGGCTGCATACTTGTTTACCGACTTCATCGTAAAAAAGAAAAGAAAATCAAGAAACCCTAAAACACATGTTTTTTTATTTTCTATCCAAAGTATTAGTTTGTTTCAAGTGAATCAGACCGCGCGGTACCTACCACCACCCTCTTTTAGGGATAGTTTCGGTAAACTAATCTTGCTAATCTAAATCGTGCCAAGTTTCAAGTTTATAAACCCAATATTTAATTTTTTTCATACAAACCCCCGTTGCACCCCCTTAAAGGTAGCATACACAAAAACGAATGAAGAAGGGCATGGATGCCTACGCTAGGAAAGGAGCTTGTGTGCAAAGTGTCAATGTGGTCGGTTTATCGGCTTTAGCGGCCGGCGTTTAGCGGCTCTTCGTTGATGAATCAGTCAGTCACGCTATCGTATTCAAATATTTAAAATATAAATTAGAGTTTTCACAATATTAATATAAATAATATATAAAATATATTTTAACAATATTAGCATTTAGAAAAAATGGTAATCCATTTAGCTCTACATTCAGCCTCAGTCAGTATAAGACCACAACACGCTTTCTACCTAAACCAGGCCATTTCTAACTCCCTTTTAGGTCAGAAAAAGGTATTTTCATGAAAAACAAGGCAACAGTAGGATAATGTAATTCGGCGTGAAAATGTTGATAGGCGAAAATGTGCGAGTATGTTGGTTAAATCCGAGAGGCGTATTCCAATGGAGGATGTTAAGGCTAAGTGCTTAAGACTATCAATTTAAATATTTAAATTCAATTTCAGATCAGACGACTGAATCGAGCATGTGCTCTCGTTTTTAGGTTAGAAATTTATTTAAAAAGATTCAGATACATATTGCATTTATTAAAGATATCCGGAAAGGAAATATTCAGAACTGAATGTCGTAATTAAAATACTTGGAATATTTGATTCGGTAACTTTACAATTACTAATAAACCGTAGAATAGAAACATTACAGTTTGCGTTGCGTTAAATTGTGAAAAATACTGAAAAATATAAAATACTTTTTACAAATGAAACGACGTAACGTGACAAATGAAAATATGTGGTATGTATCTACTGTAATGGGAACAGGCTTGACAATTTATCTATGTACTTTGTTAGAAAATATGCTATATTATTATTATTGTAATACCTTATAAAATTCAAGCTATATTCAAAATTCTATAGATTTAAGAGCTTGTTTTTCTCTTTTCAGTTAATTTATGTTTTACGCAGTTGGGTTTTTAAAAATGATTCAAATAAAAATAAAATAAAACTTAAATAATAAACACTACTCTAAACTAAACCTAATCTTTAAAAATAAAAACTATTCTAAATCCGTGCCAGTGGGAACGTTACCCTTCCCAGAATACTGGCAGCATTGCCACGTTGAATGGCAATGCTAAGCTGCTGACCGATGTATAGTTTTCTGGGAATGTTACCCACTGGCACGGATTTAGAATAGTTTTTATTTTTAAAGATTAAAAATGATTTGAATTTATTAGGAAATAATTTTCTCCGTATTAAGCCTAATATTTCATGAATACCAAAGTCATATTTGCATACAAATAATATGATGATTTTTTTATCATTTTTATACGTAGGCACTTAACGCATGAATAAATGTGAGCTAAAACATCGTTACGTGATATTAATCATCGAATAGCGTGACGGGCGAAGGCAGTCGAAACTATCTTTTTTCGCATCCGGAACAATAATGGTGATTCATATAATTGAACAATTAATTTTGCTTTATCATGTTCATTACCGTGCCTTACTTTATGGTTATAAACTCGTTTGCCATAGACAATTAGGTTTTTCACCCGTAGGTATAAGAGCTTTTATTTTGCAATATACCTACAAATACCTAACAAAAAGATTTTTATAAACCTTGTGTAGGTACTTTTCTACATACAAATGAGATTTCATAAGCCGCAACGTAAAGACATTCAGAATTTTTTTTAATACCTACCTACATAATAATATATTTGTAAATTAAAACTTATTACTTTTTATTTTATGTAGTAACATAAACTCGTAGACCAAAACAGTGTTTTCGTCGACAAGTAAACATTTATAGAGGTAATAGATTCACCGTCAAAAGTTGTATATGATGAGGGTAGACCTAAAATTAATTAAAGTTCCATGTCATAAATAGAGAAACATTGGCCCTGATTCTGTTGTTCACAACTAAACTAATTTTAATGTCACTATGTCTCTTTCTAACAAACGCATAAGAAAAGGATGTAAGAAATTTAGTCCTGTCAAATTAGTCCAATGCTTGTTTTCAATATAATTTTAGTCGCCATCTATCGCGGTCGATAATACAAATGATACTGGTGCTAAAAAAAATATAAAAAAAATACTTTATTTTTTTTAAATAATAAAAATAAAAAAATTTAAATATTGAAAATCATGTAATAAGCTAAAGTGTAGACATAATACTCAACGGGAGTGCGAGGGAGTAAAGGGATGGGGCGATGGCGGCTTGCGCCTAGCTCTAGTCTGTGCACGTGCCTAGTAACCATACTTTGCAGTAATTTTATTTCAAATTGAATAAGGTATTTCTCAACATATTTACAGTATTTAATTGAATTAAGTCCATTTTTGGGGAATATATATTTTGTACTACCGCTCCTGGGTCGCTTGTCGCCGACCAAAACAACACCCTGTATTGCTAGAAAAAAAAACGTCTTTTAATGGTGACTCGCGAATAGGGCGCGCGTCTCTATAACTGAAAACATAAAAAAATAGAAATACATAAACTGCATTATAGTGGCATTTACCATAAGAATTTTTTAAAGTCAACGATTTTAAACATTTTTGGGTACAGCGTATCATTGGTACTCATTATCTCGAAAATAATTTTGTTAAAAACTTCGCCTTAACCGAAAACATCCGAAAAAGCATACGAAAGCGGATTGTTTCAATATCACCCGTATCTATCTGTATGAATTATTTATATGTATCGTTGAGACTCAGCCCTGTATGCTTGAGTAGAATGCTTGCTGGGCGTGACTCGACTACGGAAGCAAAAGAGTGGGTTTTTTCAAAATCTATTGAGAGCGCTCCTCCATCAGGCTGATGGATGCTCCGTTTATATGCAGTTTCACTTTCCTTTGTTATCTCATTCTCATTCCATATTTCTGAAGATATCTTGAAATTCAAAACAATCTGGAGTCTTGAATTATCAGAACGATATTGATCTTCCTAATTTTATGTAACTCGATTAAATTATAAATAATGCCGTAGTGTAAATTAAATTTTACTTCAGTTCAGTAACAAAATTCAAGAAAATTTTGGCATTTCAAATATTGGGAGCAAGGATATACTCGTAAAATAAGAGTAGGATCTTGCGACCTTATGCTTTGATGAGAATATAAACCAAATCGTCGTGGCTGTGAGTTTAAAATCTACGATTACAAGTTTGTAATTATGGGATTCGTTCCAAATGATAATGGTAAGTTCTTTGTAGTTAGGTATGTTAAGTACAGTATACGTCGACTGATTTAGCTAGCCATTTTTATAGAGATATATTTTGTCTCTTTCAGCCAAGTCATTACTTTCCGAATAGCAATTTCTATTTTGCATTTGAAATAGGTAGCGTTATTTTATGAAATGAAGAAATAATGAAATTAAATACAACATATTAACCCGTTGTTTCTCGCGAGGGACGCGCGTCCTATTATAACAATTTATGTCATTGTTTGAGGCGTGCAGGCGTAACAAACAAACAAACTCACTTTCGCATTTATAATAGTTTGGATTGACAAAAACTGAAATAACCTTATTTATCTGAGTTCAGACTATAATCAACAACATCAATTTGGTTGGAGTTTCAAGTTACTGCCATAATCCCGCAGTTATGGGCGAATACCGTTATAATTATAAGATACTAAAGTTATTTATTACATTAAAAATGATAACCTGTATTTTTGTTCATTAAAATTTTAATTCGTTTTAATTTAACCTTTTTACTTTGTTTAGTTTTTTTTTGTTATGTAAACCGTAACATTAAATTTTAAGGATAATAATGGAACTCTGTAATTGGCAAATTAACAACACAAAATGTTATGCTAGTATTATTTGAAATACTGTAGATCGTTCCTTTTGATTAAATACATAAGGAAATTATAACTATCAATATATTCAAACTTGAAGAGAAAACTTTGTACGCCTTTTGCATATTGCGTGGATAGATGTGTGAGATTTGGTATAATTATTAGTTTATGGAAAAGGAGTGCAGAGTTTTTTATACGTCAGAACGCTTTTATGAATACGTCGTCGTGTAAAAAAACTGACTTATTTCGACCACTGAGGGCTGCTTTGCATTGAGGTTTCATTTCTTTTGTCAAATTCAAATTCAAAATCATTTATTCAAATAGACCTTCGCAGGCACTTATATAAAGTCTGACTCTAATACCGGTTCGGAAGGTTGCATTTGCTGAGAAGAGCCGGCAATAAACTCAGCAATTACTCTTTTCAAAACAAGCTTAGATTCATTACATAATATTTACATTCTAGTCGCACTGACAACAATTGCGTGCCCCGGTGCGGCGGCAAAACTACAAAGTAGACTGAATCTATATTTAATAAGTAAATTAATAAATGGCAAACCTAAGCAGACCAGCCCCACAAGCAGCACCTGTTCACAAGTATGACGCGTGTGGCAGCCAATTTAATAATTTATTTGGTACTTGGTACTATTTTATTTGAAATTGGTCACTGTCAGTGTCTGAAATAAAGATTTGTTGAGTTGAATTAAAAAACCCAACTAACCATGTTGTTACCTTACCTCTAAATCTTATCAAATAAAGTCGATATTTCTATCTCTCTGTTTCTGTATATCTTTTAAGCTAGGCAATAAATGCTGCAGGCTGTACCATCATTTAGAATAAAAAATACCGGAAAGCTTATGTTTATAAAATATTACCCGGGTAAAACCTGGGAGATCGCTAGTTAAGACAAAAATAAAAGATCTAATATTATAAAAATGTCGAAATTATTCCGCATTATAGTAATAAATTCCTATCGAAAATATCCAGGAATATAAGCTTGTTACATAAATAAATCTTTTGAATTCCATTAGCTACATTTTAAGATAGAAGACCGCTCTTCGACCCGGTTTTCTGCATGACTTATTATCTACATTATTCACATCACTATCTGATTGAATGAACTGGAGCGAGGTTCTTAGGTTTTTTAGATTTTTTACTATAATAAATACTTTCTACTACCGTTAAAAGTAACTTGTTTTCCATTATACGATTTTTCCATCGCATCGTGGTGTAGCATGATTAGGCAAAGTCAAGCTTCTACCGGTGAGGCCGGTACCTGGATGGGTGACCGCCTAGTGGTCTTTCAACTCGAGTGTCTTCCCTGCTTCGGAAGGCACGTAAAGCCGTTGGTCCCGGTTATCACTTAATTGTGATAGTCATTAAGCTATTTAGAGGCCTCCTAGGCGGCTTGAAACTCCAATAGTAGATTGACTACTAGCATACCTCCACCAATCCGCAGTGGGCATGCGTGGTGTTTTTTTTTTTTTTTTTTTTTTTTTTTATTTATTTATTTATTTATTGTTTATAGGCCTGTGTTTGACCGCCATCTCACCATGGTAAGTGATGATGCGGCCGAAGGTGGTAAGCACACAAAGCCTAGAAGGAACTGGCTCTCAAGTGCAGCTATCGGAACACACCGAAAGGTGCTTGGCGACAGATTTTCAACTTGAGGGTGATAGCCAGCCAGGCGGGTACTACAAAGTACTCTACCACCGTGCTATGGTTTCCTCACGATGTTTTCCTTCACCGAAAGCTCTTTGTAGGATTCGAACCCGGGTCCTTCATCTCGGTATCCGACGTCACTACCACTGAGCTATCATCGCCTCAAAATTGATTGTCCGTGCTCTTTCACACACACATGTGAAAGGAGGCCTGGTGTCAGTAGTGGGATATTATAGGCTGATGATGATGATGCGGGGCAGAAGAACGCCTTATCACGCTATACTTTGTGGGTCTACGTTTCATATTTTTAGATAATCTGACTATTTTGTCAATTTAGAAACATTATCGGTATAAAAATAAAAAAGAGCAATAATTGTATGTATTACGCGACTCTGGGGTAATTACGCTTCTTCCATCCAATCAATATAGTTTATATCCAACTTTCTCATTACATTGAAATCGAATGTTTTCAGATACAAAAAAACTATTATCAATCTACTCCTAAGTTATATTTAACGAATGCCAAGGATTTAGTATGGAATAATATTCTTTAGTTTACCTTCAACATTACGTAAAAAAATAAATAACACTAATAGCCAAGACCGACTACGCCCAGACACGGAAAAAAGTCATTAGTTGTCAATATACTCTATAATTTTGATTGGGAGTGAAAAGACACTCTGATTATGATTTATTACCACTACAATTGGACGATGGGAGGGTCTTCAGAAAAACAACGTATGTGAAATAATTAATTCAAATTCAAATTCAAAAAGCATTTATTCAATTTAGGCCCTGATAAGGCACTTGTGAACGTTAACAAATGGCTCTACACCGGTTCCAAATACAACTTGAACTGAGAAGACTCCGGCAAGAAACTCAGCAAGTCTTTTTTTTTTAATATGTAAATAGAAGTATTACAATTACAAAATATATATAACAATAGCCTGCGAAGCGAACAATTCATTCAAATACATTCTTGTCATCTACAAAATCAGAAACTTTATAGTACCCTTTCGTGCATAACTTCTGTTTAACTATCTTTTTGAATCTATGTATAGGTAGCTCTTGGATTTATTTGGGTACTTTATTATAGTAACGTATACATTGCCCCTTGAAAGAGTTAAGGACTTTGCTGAGCCGAGTTAAAGGTACAGCAAGTTTGTGCTTATTTCTAGTGTTCAAACTATGAGTGTCACTATTCTTAGGAAAGTTATTTAAGTTTTTCCTCACATGAATAAGATTTTCATATATGTACTGTGACGACACTGTCATTATATTAATAGATTTAAACTTGTCTCTCAAAGAATCTCTAGGCCTTATTTTATATATTGCGCGGACAGCCTTCTTCTGCAGTATAAAAATTCTATTGATTTCGGCACCACTACCCCAGAGGAGGATACCGTAAGACATCAAACTGTGAAAGTAACTGAAATAAACTAATTTTGCCGTAGATTCGTCAGTGAGAGCGCGAATTTTTCTCACTGCATAAGCTGCAGAACTAAGTCTATCCACCAATTTACAAATGTGAGGGCTCCATTGTATCTTATTATCTAAAGTGATACCTAAAAATACAGTTGTTTCAACAAGATCCAGTTTTTCGCCTTTAATTACAATATTTGTGTCCGAATGTCTCACATTGGGTAGACTGAATCTGATACATTTTGTTTTTTTCTCATTTAGCAATAAATTATTAATAGTAAACCAATCAACGACTTCAGAAAGAGCATTGTTCACATCGTCAGAATTAAAATCATGTCTATTCACTTTGTAAAGAAGTGAAGTGTCATCAGCAAACAATACTATCTCATGTTTTTTTTCTACAAGATATGGTAAGTCGTTGACGTAAATGAGAAATAGAAAAGGTCCAAGGATAGAACCTTGTGGTACACCCATGGTTACTGATGACCCAGGGGATACTTTACCATTAACATCAACCTTTTGAATTCTGTCACATAAGTAAGAAATCAAAAGATCAAGTGCAGTGTCTCTAACGCCGTAGTGATGTAATTTGCTGATCAGTATTTTATGATGGATGCAATCAAAAGCCTTGGATAAGTCACAAAAAACACCGAGGGTGTCTCGTGAATTTTCCCAGGCGTCAAAAATATGTTGAATAAGCTCAACACCAGCATCGGTTGTTGAGCGACCCCTAGTGAAACCAAATTGTTTACTGTGAAGCAGTCTATTACTATTGAAATGTACCATCAATTGATTAAGTATAATTTTCTCGAATACTTTACTGAATGTCGGTAGTATGGAAATTGGTCTAAAATTTGTGGGGTCGGATGTACTACCGGATTTAAATAAAGGCACTACTTTACTATGTTTCATAAGATCAGGAAACTCACCACAATCAATACATTTATTAAAAATAACAGAACATTAAAAATATTACGGTATATTCCAAAATATTAGGTTTAAAGTTTCAAAAACGAATACAGAGCATTATTTCTTACAGTTTTTATAAAATCGAACAATGTCAATCTCGTTTTATGAAACACTAACCCCCTTATTCATTATCAATTTTTAACTAAATCAATGTAATAGTGCCTCGTCTCACTCTTTCGATCACCAAATGTCACCTGTCAGATAAACCCTTCGGAATTTTAGCGAATCAACGTTCGATAACTTTATTATGAATAAGGGGGTAAGTATACCTTTCACTTATGACTTTTAAATATGAAAACTTTGATAATAGTCTTGCTCATAGATGAATTAAATTGCGCTATCAAAAAATGGCGGTGATTTAATAAAAAAAATTAAAAGTTTTTTCTCATAAATTGCCCACTCCAAGCACTTTTCGACACTGCACCGAATGTCGCAATTTGTAATTACAGTTGCTGCCAGATAGCTTTGCCAAATACCGTAGTATTTCTTCTGGGATTTATCACACAGCGCCGCTTTTGTACGTTTGGAACCTTAAATATCTTTTAATGTTTTAAATAAATTTTAGTTACAATTTTAATTAAGTTTCATAATTATTTTAGAAATTTACTGTATTTTTTTTGACAACTGTACTCCATTGATTGATTTAAAGGCGGTTTTGGCCATTTATATCCAGCTTATACTAAAATACCGGATTTAAAGGTCACATATAAATAATGACATAAAAAATTCATCAAAATATTAGTACCATCAGGGAAACAGCTGTTGTTATTTATTATTAAAAAAAAAACAATTTCCAATAAGCCGCTTCCGAAGCGCCGAAGGTACAGATTGCTTCTAATAATTCAGGATCAACAGGCCTGAACAAATAAAGTAATTAATAACCGAAAATTCTCTACCACCCTAGATCAAAGAAGCGACATCCATTAACGAAATACAATCTATTTCGGTAGCACCAGATTTTAGGACGAAATTGGTGAAGTGAAACGGGTTTTTCGTACAAATGAGGCATTGAATGTACAAGTAGGTCATCTATTATCGTTCCTAATATGGCTTGAGTGTCCCAAATGTGGTCTTAGCGAATTATCACCATACTACTGGCATGAAAGAAATGGTTAGAAGGCGATGATAGCTCAGTGGTAGTGACGTCGGATACCGAGACGAAGGTCCCGGGTTCGAATCCTACAATGGGCTTGAGCTTTCGCTGAAGGAAAACATCGTGAGGAAACCATAGCAAGGTGGTAGGGTACTTTGTAGTACCCGCCTGGCTGGCTACCACCCTCAAGTTGAAAATCTGTCGCCAAGCATCTTTCGGTGTGTTCCGATAGCTGCACTTGAGAGCCAGTTCCTAACCTATATTTTGTTAAACTGGGATAACTTTTGTACAACGAAAGTTATCCCAGTTTAACAAAATATAATAGACACTCTTTTTAGATTGATAAAAAAAATACAAAATACAGTTTTTTTTTATGTTCGTTTCCTTTTTGTGATTTTACCCAAGCGTCTAATATTTTCCGTGCCAAATATTTATCTAATTCATTTCTATAAACAAGTCTCATCTTTATATTATTGCTTGAATTGATAAATTATAGTATTCTTAATCTTCCAGCCAGACACGCTTGAAGGAAAATCAATTATTTGATAAGATTTTAGTACGAAAAACAAATTAGTCGTTATTAATCTAATAAAAATAGTCCATTTTTGTTCAGCAATAAACGCGTATTAGGTACTTATCATGAAACTTATGTATATAATGTTACCTACTCCTCCCTGAGGAATATTACCCACCTGTAAAGGTCGTACTGAAAATGTCATACTTACGCCTTCGAAATTTGTTTTATTTCTTTATTTTATGAAACAAATGATTCATAGCTATACTTCTAAGCATTCTTGGACTTGGAATTCAGATTATTATTAATTAATAAAAATCCTAGGGGACATAAAAGGCCATTAGACATAATATCTAAATCCAAAAGTCTTTTAGATCTAAGAAGATAAAAATCTCTATGAATATACAACCTAACCTACAACTATTTAAAACTGCTTTTACAATACTTATCAAAATCAAAATATAGCATAACATAAATATTATTAAATTGCCTACGCTTAATACCCATGCAGTATTAGAGAACATTTTGGTAAACTTCATGTAATATGTTCGGCGGTGGCAACAGGAAATTCTGCCAATTTAACAAAATGGTGTTCTATTCCAATGGAGCAAAAGTTTCAATTGAGAATATGTTATTGCAGGTAAACCCGGAGGAGAACAGACTGGCTGTCGTATCGCACTCCTCGCCATGTAAGTTTATTTCGGTATTTTTCCCCAAAATACATCAATCACACTTGACGCTTTTCCATGTCGCTCGTGCGCTTTTAACGTTCCATCCAACCACTGATTTAGAGATAATAGATAGTGCAAGTGTTTGAATAAAATATGTATGTCTCATTTATACCTACTACGTCAAGAGTGAAAATCAATGCCTTCTTAAAAACTTTTATTTAGTTACACCTGTCCGGTGTTTGTAATCGAATCTTAAAAGTAAATTTGACCCACTTCCCAGTGTCCAGGGGCCCAATTCTCACTTCCCTCGAACTAGCCTTCGAATCGAACTTACGGTTCGAGTCCTATTCGACTGTAAAATTTCGAGGGGCGGAGTCAATTCGAACGGTCCCGACCAATCAACGCTCTAGCTGACTGGTTTCCCTTCTAAATATGCCGGCCTTGAAATTGCCAGAATAACGTAACGTTCGTAAAAGTTAGAATTCGTGCTTTTTTCGATCGATCAGTTTCGATTGGGTGAGAATTGGGCCCCTGTTGTGCTGTAATTTTTAACAAAAACTTATTTTAATTTATCTTACTTATTACCACAGTAATATTATGAAGGAAACATCACGAGTAAATCATATCACCGTGCCATGCTAAGGTACTTGTAGTACTCGCATGGCGGGAATGATATATAATTAATTTTAACGACGACTCGCTGCAACTGAAGTGTCAGTTCAAATAAATGAGGAAACATTTCAACTAAGTTTGACGCAGTGACACGTCTAGTTTTACTTAGTCGGTATTTTAACGATAGGTCCATTTTAGTATCGTTTATCGTGAAGTGGTTGGTATACACAAGTCGGTATGTTGAATGGTAATCTTTATAAGAGGTTCAGTTAAATTTTCCGTTGAGACAGTGATATATAATTGGCTACTTTCCTAAAAAATGATATTTAGTCCGTCAGTTAGATTATCTTTTTTTCGTCAATCAAACAATTTCCGCGTGACGTCACATTTCTATACATTTTTTTAATAATGAAATGTGACGTCACGCGGAACTTTAACGGGCTATATCTTCATCATTTATTGTTTGTTTGATTTACCGACGGACTAAATAGAATTATATATTTTTTACCCAGGAAAGTACCCAATTATTTAATCAATATACATAGGTTTCAAACATCAATGATAGAATTTGTGATTGAATTCAAATAATACGAAAAAGAATTGTCCAATGCATATATTTATGAGCAATATTCTTATACATAATTTATTTTCAGTTTTCGTCGGCGACAAAGGAGACAACAGCGTAAGTATTTTTTCTTATTTACAACATTTCGTATTCAGAAAGTTACACAGCGTCTCTTTAGGCTCACACGTCTCACGGTTACAACAAATTAAGTTGACAAGAACTTTTGTTCCGTCCATAATCCTTAGTCTTTTGAGATTTGTACGCGTATCATGTAACTTCCCAAGTGAGCCAAGACTCTTCTAATCCAAAAGCTTTTGTCACCCAACACTTCCCTTGTACATTCCAGTCACGTATTCCTATATATCACATGTCAATATATAAAATTCGTTTCGGGAAAACTAAAACTGCGCAAACAGTTCGTAACAAAATTAGGACAGCCTTGTTACACCGGATGGGGATGAGACATCGTTATTTCTCATTAAAATGGCTGTAATGTTTAAACAGGGTTCAGTAGACGACATTGTGAAGCCAGGCCCATCCGGAATCCCGGGAAGGTACGGCCGCAGAAGGCTATAGTTAGTATGGGTTTCACGTCAGCCTATTCACTAGATTACATTTAGGCGTATTGTTGGTTGTTTTGAATAACAATAAAGAGGGTATAATGGGAGGATAGGCGGAAGGACATGAATTGATAAAAGAGTTGTTTAAGATAAATAAATATTGATGCTTTCGGCGCTATACGCAACCTTCCGAGCTCATTCTTAAATATTTAATATAGAGCAGCGCTTTTCACATTCCCGCGGTATGAGCGAACTACATAATATGTAATGTAATGGTGCGTCCATGCTACGCGAAGCGAGCACGAGCCGAGACTCGAACGAACAGGATTCGTTCATTGTTCGCGTAGCGTGGACTGACTTCCGAGCCCCGAACGATCATTCGTCTCGCCCTCGACTGCGCTCCGCCCAATTGTCAGTTTTTTCACGTACACAGGGATTCGCATCGTGCTCGTTGTTGTCGTTTTAACGCCCACACTTGACATCGCGAGCACCGAACGAATTCTGTTCATTCGTGGCTCGGCTCGTGCTCGCTTCGCATAGCATAGACGCACCATAACATACCTGTAACTAAATATTGACACATTAAGAACGGTATAGTGGTTCTTGTATTTTACCGAGTAAGACAGTAATTTGAATACGCTTACATACTGTTTTTATATCGATTTAATTATCTAATCACAGCAAATTAAGTTATTATTTCGAGCGATAGATAGTAATCTACTATATTCATAGCTTCACGCAACATAATATATATTTCAGTGTGATTTAAATTTATGTAATGTGTTTTTTATTTTTCCACTGATACCCAACTGATATGGCGCGACGTGAATCTTCGTTCGCACAGAAAAGAAAGTATGGCCCCGAAGATTAACGAAAGAATGCTTTAAATTTACAATCAACTTTAGATCACTAGTTAACTATAAGGTTCATAATACACTGTAGCTGTTAGTTCCGTCTCACTCGCAATTCACGCCCCTCCGCACGGCGAGCGCTAACATGGCGGCAGCTGCCGACTAATAGTGTTTCCCGCGCTTTGAAAATGTATCTTCTGCGCAGGTACATTCGGTAAGTCATATCAGTTGGATAATACTGTAATCATAATATTCACAGGTGGCACTACCAGGACAATGCAGGTGTAGTTTGAACGACATCTCGCTAATATTGGAAGCAATGCCAGAGCTCAAGGGGCCTCCAGGACCACAAGGACCCACTGGAGTCGACGGGACTACAGGAGCTCCAGGAAAAACGGTAATTCTACCAATTTTAATTAATATTTGAAACAAGGAAACGTCGTATTTTATTTTTATTATAATTATATTTAATTTATACGGAAACTGGGGGTCGTGTAGCAACAAAGTTACAATACCAAAGGACACAATTTAATTGAAAATAAAAAGGAAATTGTCCTTATAATGTCGGCTCATTGTCACTTTATTTGGTATATTTACTTCTTGATTGATTGATTAGAATATCCCGAAAAAAATAGTCATAGAGTTTGTAACAGAAAAATCGACTATAATACTGTGTGAATATTTCATCTAATAATTATAGAATAGATAATTATATGTCTCTATTATAACAAGAAACCTTCTTACCTCCGTAATTAATGCCTGGTATGTATTTATCCCTGTCATTTCCAGCTATTGTCACAATACCTAGAGCCAGCATGTACATTGTTTGCCACTGCGGCTGTGTCGAGGGAAATCTAGCGCTGCCTTGGCACAACCAAGAATTTTGTATATCAAGATAACACGATGATAAAATAATGTAATTATGAAACCCCACATTTTCAGTTAGGTATATTACAGCTACTAACTTCGTTATACTAATGTTATGAATACATTTCAGCTTAAATTGCTACGTTGTTTCAACTGGTTGCTAAGTTGAATTAGGATGTTAATTTTGGTAAAGTTTTAGTTAGGTGGTAAATTCAGTCCTAAATTCTCGGAAATATAAAGCCAGCGGATAAGGAGCATGGGGGTAAGATAGTTGGTTGTTGATTTGTTGGTGAATTGAATATATTATGGTGAATAATAATATGTTATTTTAAGACATGCTTGAAACTACCAGCTAGTTTTATGTGTAACTTTAAATAATTTTCCAAGACCGGGGTAAATTATCTGCAGTCATTCTGACATCATCATCCAACTGCCCACCTTGGGATCCAAGTCTGAAAAATTATAAGAGCTCGGCGCAATACAGGGTGTTGTTTTGGTCGGCGACAAGCGACCCAGGAGCGGTAGTACAAAATATATATTCCCCAAAAATGGACTTAATTCCATTAAATACTGTAAATATGTTGAGAAATACCTTATTCAATTTCAAATAAAATTACTGCAAAGTATGGTTACTAGGCACGTGCACAGACTAGAGCTAGGCGCAAGCCGCCATCGCCCCACCCCTTTACTCCCTCGTACTCCCGTTGAGTATTATGTCTACACTTTAGCTTATTACATGATTTAAAAAAAAAAAAATTTTTTATTATTAAAAAAATATTATTATTATTATTTTATATTTAAGTATTATTTTATATTTTTTTTAGCACCAGTATCATTTGTATTATCGACCCTGAGTCGCTCGTCGCTGACCAAAACAACGACCTGTATGTACGCTTCTTCCATTCAGCTCTTCCATTCAGCTCTTCCATCCGTCATACCAGCATTTACTCCTTTCTAACCCATATAACCATTATAACTAATGTAAATCCCATACAAATTATAAAATTTATCGTAAATCCTAAATATTTACCCCATATGCTCTTTTGTTTACATTTCTCTTGACGTTTGGGCAAATTAAGTCTGTATTAACTTCGTCGATGCCATTTAAAACCGTATAGTAGCCCTTAATTGGGCGTCCCTAAAAAGTTTGACAAGTGGTCGCGTGGGGTATATAATACCCCCGTCATAAAAATAGTCCAAAGAATGCGATTAAATCTTCATACAACACAGTTAAAGTTAAGAAAACTAACAAGAACCTATGCGAACATTAAATTAAGGGTTAAGAAGCCACTTTAGAATTAATTTGGTTTAATTGTTAAAGTGAGTGAATAATCTGAATTAATATAATAATACTTCGGTACTTACACCTGTATTTTATTGCTTCTACAATTATTTTATGAACGTTCAGGTTCTAGCCGAAATAAACACAATCTTATTAATATTACTCAAAGAACCATTATAGCTCGCAATGGTCTTGAATAATAATTACTTTTAACTGGATTTTCGTAATGATCCTCTCTCAATGCACCCTAAATAATTTTAAACGACTGTTATTAATTTTGAGCTAAGACAATGACAATTTAGAAAGGGTGTGATTTACGAGGTCATCCTTTCATAAGGGTTACATCTTATACGTTGAGGCAGATGCTGGTTGATGTTTAAATATATTTTAAACTAAATAATTTCATCAAATGCGTTTTATCACATTATATCATCAATGTATTTTGCACAAAATATGAAGGAAAACAGGTCAACAAAAAATATAAACATGAAATAAATTCTTAGTAATTGCTTCGACTAAATAATGTCGCTATCACTACACAAATTATATATAGTAATAATATCTTAGCTACTGCTTCTATCACTGTCTTGTATCTGTTAAATTATAATTGAAAGAATGTGACGGCGACAAATCGCTGAGCTTAGTAAATTTTTTTTCTCAGCCAGCATCGTCAATATATGGGGTGATATATAGGGTATAAATGATTGATGATCTTTTTTTTGTTAGGGATCATTAGGAGACCCAGGTCCACCTGGTACTACAGGAGCCAAGGGAGACAGAGGGGAACGTGGTGATACTGGTTCTTCTGGTCCCGAAGGACAGCCTGGTCCTAAAGGGGAACCCGGGGCAGATGGGACTCAAGGACTTCAAGGACCACCGGGGCCACCAGGACCTCCTGGACCTGCGATTTCTACAGCATTGGCAAGCTTATTTATATTGATCATTTGTCTTTATTGTTAAAGGAGTAAACGTTTAATTGACGCGGACGTCTAAAATTTTAAACAAATCCGTAGAATTCATCTGAATATTATCAAGTAACACGTCTTCACAACATTTCGTAAATTACTTATTGAATGTATTCAAAACCAAAATGTATGTGTTAGGTAATCAAGTATTGTGTTTGCTTAGTAAATATTGTAATGTATTTTAATGAATTGATAATTCATTAGTAATATGCTACAGTGCTTAACAATACTTATTTAGTGTGAACGAAACCCTATATAGACTGATTGGAATTAATACCTCACCCAAAGGCTAGAAACGGGTTTAATTCAATTAGCACAGCCGTCACATGTGAGCTTGATATAGGCTTACTCAGTCATGAATCGAGGTGTACCTAATGATTGATTGATAAATTGATTCCGATTGAATCCTTCAATTGACAGAATTATTTTCAGAATTTGCTGTTGTAAATTAACAATATCATGAAAAAAGTAAATAAAAGTATGGACAAAAAATTGGGTTGATAAATTGGCAAGTAGGAGAACCTAAGAGAGCAACCTACGAGATTGGTAACTGACACGATTTCTTTAATTAACTCAGGTCAGACCTACTTTTTCTACAGATAAATTTGTAACCCTAATTCTACCACACGGTAGAAAAAGGCGCATAGGTTCTGTTCTATTAGATCAAAACTAATCTAACCAATTCTATACGTTATCACTGCCTTCATCTTTATTGTTTCACATATTTACGCGTAAAGTCTTAAATCGCATTTTCTTGCACAGGAAACAACGGGATTATACGGGTCTAGTAATCCCGGGATCGTAGGGACTATGGGTGAGAGAGGGCCGATGGGTCTCCAAGGTCCTCAAGGTGAGAGAGGATATCCCGGAAACAAGGGAGAGAGAGGATTACATGGATCTAAGGGCGACAAAGGAGAGAAGGTAAGTTTGAATTGTTTTTTTTTTTTACCGAGTTTGACGTATTTTGGTTGGGTATCAGAAATAGAATTACTAGTTATAGAATCAATTAGCACAGTGGTAATTTGTAGTTTCTACCCATTCTCATGTTGAAAATCTGGTGTTCCGGTAACTTGAGATCCAGTGCCCTCCCAGTACCCCTAGACAAAATACATTTCATTGCGTTTGCGCGAATGTAAAAGTTATAAAATGTGCGAGATTGTCATATGGATACGCTAGATCCTAGCGTAATCAAATAATAATAATAAAATCCTGGAACATTCCTCATACACGGTCATCTGATCCCAAACTAAGCAGAGTTTATGTTCTTTGTCTAGGGATATGGGAGGGCACTGGATCTCAAGTTAAGGTAATGTTTTGTGACAGATTTTCAACATGAGAATGGTAAAAACTACTGTGCTAAATGTCAATCTCTTACATTTTGTATCGTTTCTATTCGCGCAAACGCAACGAAATAAATGTACTTTGTCTAGGGATACTGGTTTTGTGTGCTTACTACCTTCGCCCATGTGACGACATCATATGCTATCCAAAGTAAAAAAAAAAACCTGCGAATAATACATAATAATTTTGATTGCTCAAAATGAAAATTAATTAATCACTTGGCTCGCGATATCAAAAGGTAAAACAAACAATCTTCTAGTTACCAGTAACCAGAAATAAAATGTTTGAAAGGAATGACAAAATAGCCTATCTTGATAAATATAAATTAACATATAAATTGGTTTAGCGCTAGTCCAACTAAAAATAATTTATAACAGACTAGAGATTGGCCACCTCATTCGGAATTAAGTTTGAAATTAATGATATAATAAGAATCATTTAAAATGATAACGACGGGTTCACATTCGGATAATACAGCATACAACAAAAATATAAATGGTAGTGGAATCGTAAAAAAGCAAAGACGCTTTCTTGTAATCTTGATAACTATATTATGGTCATTTTCCGATTGTTTTGACAGCGGAGTTTAATGTGTAATGAAAAAAGACAAATTTAAATTATACCCCGTGGGGTATTGTAATCAAAAGTGGAGATTTAATGAGTTAGACCCGATTAAATCCATAAAAGCAATTTTATCTAGGTTTGCTTACAATAAAAAAACCGACGCGATAGCAACTCAGTTCCAAGGTGCCACGTGTTAAGTTATTTGTGCTTAGAGCATATTATAATGCATTTATCATAAGACAACAGTTGCTTGGAACGCTCGGTTCCCTCGATCCCACAGGTTTAAAGTCTGGCAAGTGTTTGGAAATTAAAATCAGGCTGTAAAACGTATGAATATATTATATTATCTGATACAGAATCAGTTTTTTTTTGTTATATTCATAGAATACATATTAATGTTTACTCCTGAAATATGATGTAAAATAAAGAATATTTATATTGAAGTGTATAATGAACAATGTGTGAATTTTACAAACATTTTGATATTAAAGTCTACGTTTAAAATTTCATGGATTTCTGTAGAGTACATAATAATATCAGTGATAATTTGTGTAATATTGTATGAACTGAAATAAAAAATATGTTCTACAATTATATGTTGTGTACAGTGCCAAATAAAATTCAACAGGAAGTACCTTCAACAAAAAATAAAGGGCAGAACAAACAATTGACATAAAAAACACAATCGGCTTTTACGACAAAAACCAACTAAATCAGAATAAAATCACGGCCAGCCCGTTGCTAAATTAGTGGGTATTCGGATAATAAACTTGGGGGTAATGCAATAAGCGGTGATTTGACCCTCGTAACGCGACGTTATGTTACCTTCGACCCGTAAGCTTATAACTGTGTAACAGGGTTACGTGGGTCTAAGAGGTCCACATGGCGCAAAAGGGGAAAGGGGCCAGTCGGGACGGGATGGCACACCCGGCTTGCCAGGCGCGCACGGCCGCCCAGCAGAAAAAGGCGAGAAAGGTAACAAACTAAATCAACCATCAAATTTTATGTTTCACTATGACCCTTATTTATTCTCGGGTAACGCGTTCGCTAGATTTTAGGGCTTCATAGTAACGATTCGGAAAATCTTTATTTCTTCGCGCACTGGACCCCTTAGGATTGCTCGGCGAGTACTGCGTTTATTTATTATTACCGTTCTTTTTACGATCGGCTTGAGTGTTTTTATTTTATATCTGTATCAGTGTGATCTAATTCATATTTTTTATTATTGCTACCATAAAAAAATAGAGTGCATCTTATCATCGGATATTCTTGTTTTATGTACTTTGAGACGTGTAATTATTATGGTTATAAGGAATTATTCATCACATCAGCCTAAAGATATCCACTGCTGAACATAGGCCTTCCCCATTGACTTCCACATTGAACGGTTTTGGGCCGCTTGCATCCAGCCGCGCCCAGCGTCAGACCAGTTCGTCGTCGGTCCACCTGGTAGGACGTCGTCCCACTCGGCTCTTTCCAGTACGTGGTTGCCACTAGAGAACCTTTCTTCCCCGGTTATCGACTCTTCGAGCGATGTGGCCTACCCATTGCCACTTCAGCTTACTGACTCTGAGATATATGTACGTCGGTTTCGTTCTCCTATGAATGTCCTCATTTTGAACCCTGTCATGAAGAGAAATTCCGAGCACAGCTCGCTGAGTGACTCTGAACTTATTTAGAAATTATTATTTAGGTACATTTATAAAATAACTCGTTTTTATTTATAAGGTGCTCGTGGTCTCCCTGGACCTCCTGCTCCACCGATTCCAATGACGATAGAAAATTCAATACTTAATGACGTCACACAAACAGGTAAGCCTTACATATTCCTAAGTGCGTATAGAATACGGCTAATTTGACAAAGTATGTACTTAATTTAATAAGCTAAAACTTGTAACTAAATTAATTTGATTACATATAATTTGCTCATACGCGCATAGGGTTTAATTAGAATTAAGTTATTAGTTATTCCAGCCGGAGTTTTGTTTCCTAATTTGGTATCTGGATTTAGTATTAATTAAAAGGTTATGTTACAGTTATGTAGCTTTAAATTTATACATTTGGCAACATTATGTTTTTATTTGTTAATTACAATCTAATGTGATAATTAATTATATTAATATCTATAAAGTCTATACCATGTCGGAAAGTCCAATTATACGTGATGTGTTGATGAGCTTTATCGTTCACAGACAGAACTGGGAGGTAATTTCAAAATATATGTCATACCTGACATAAATTTTTATAATTATGTTTTTTTCATAATTAAATAAGTATTATTAGACAGACATTTTTTTTTATGTCAAAAAGGTTGACAAACAGGCAGACGGTCCACCTGATGGTAAGTGGTCACCGCCGCCTATGGACATTTGCAATACCAGGGGGATTGCCGATGTGTTGCCGACCTTGAAGAGCTCTTTTTACGCCCCTTTTGAAGAACCCCATATCGTAGCGCTGTGGGAAAACCGTAATGGGAAGCAATGGGGACATAAAATTCTATAAAACATCGGGTTTCAATTTTAATTTATTAGACTCTATGAGAAGAGTTTATCTAAATAAAAAATAAATTTTCTTGTCAATGAAATGAAACAATTACAGCGTCCACGTAAGATGTTTTTAGGGTTCCTTTCCCAAAGGGTGCCAAACGGGACCCTCAGCTGCCCATCCGTCCGTGCGTCTGTCTGTCATTGGGCTGTATCTCTTGAACCGTAATAGGTACACTTCTGAAATTTTCACAGAATATGTATTTCTATAGGCGCTATAACAACAAATACTAAAAATGAAATAAAATGTATAATTAAATGGGGCCCCCATACAAGAAACGTCTTTTTTGGCGTTTTTTTTTCATTTGAGTTAGTTAATATTCTTACAACTCGTACTTGGTAGGCTTTTTAAACAAACGGTATATTTCATCCAAATCCGTTCATGCGTTAAGGCGATGATAGCTCAGTGGTAGTGACGTTGGATACCGAGACGAAGGTCCCGGGTTCGAATCCTACAATGAGCTTGAGCTTTTAGTGAAGGAAAACATCGTAAGGAAACCATAGCACGGTAGTAGGGTACTTTGTAGTACCCGCCTAGTTGGCTCATGTTGAAAATCTGTCGCCAAGCACCTTTCGGTGTGTTTCGACAGCTGCACTTGAGGGCCAGTTCCTTCTAGGCTTTGTGTGCTTACCACCTTCGGCCGCATCATCACTTACCATGGTGAGGTTGCGATCAAACACACAGGCCTATATATAGGAATTATAATATTAGTGATAATGATAAAACGAAATTAATATGATTGAATATGATTAGTTTTTTAGTCTAAATATCCTTAGACTTTAAAAGGATTTAATTAAAGATAAACTATTAACGAATTCTATATTTGCATTACCTACATACTTTCTCGCATACAAAATTATAAAATAAGTTAAAATGTAACAAAAAGTTTAAATATAATAATGTACTGAGTGGTACATAGAATATGAAGCTCAGAACATTATTTTCCGAAGTTACAATTTGCCATCATTAAACATAACAAACAATGTTTCATTTCACATCATAACTTTGTGTTGAGGGCACGAAAAATAATTACTGTTCAAAACTCGTCGAGAAACAACACTCATTTCCAACTCATTAATTACATTACCATTTTCCTTAGAAAAGAGGTTATGACTTAACCCTTGTATGAACACTTATTTGCTTCCAGACTAATAAATCTTCTAATATTTAATGTATTTTCTAACGATCTTTGAATATAAATGAAGGTATATTTTCCAGACGCCACACCCTTTAAGGTGGTAAAGGGGGATCCAGGAGAGCGAGGGGAGAAGGTAATTACTTCCTAGTGTATATGAATATAAAAACTATTTTCGATAACATAAAATACGCATCGTGCTAAGCGAAGCTGAAATATTCTTGGTATTAATACCGTTTCTGGATAGGAATTTATCTATAAGCAAATTATTTGATTAAAACATCTCTTATAAAGTTGTTATGGGTACTTAAGTATCTTTACGGGTTTTTGAGTATACATTTTAATTGCGAAGGTTTATGATTAAATTAATAGATTTTTAACATGAATTTAAATCACTCTGTTTATTTTTCACGTATTTTAGCTTATTTAGTGTGGAAGAAAATTGAATGATTATTATAGGTACTAGCATACTTAATCATCTTAATGATAAAATCATTTAATTAATATCAGGTAATAGAGGACCTGGACCTCAAATAATTATGTTTTATCAATTCTTAGGGTGAAAAAGGCGGCCGCGGTATCGATGGAATTCAAGGCTTTCCAGGAAACGATGGAAAACCAGGAGAACGTGGTGATATTGGTCCATCAGGATTACCTGGTACTCAAGGTCCATTGGGTCTAAATGGATCCAAAGGGGACAAAGGCGAGCCAGGCCCACCTGGACCAGTAGCACTATCAAGAGATGAAGCTTTGATACTTACAAAGGTTAGTATAAATCACGTAGATATTGTCTATGACGTAGCGTTGCTACGAAATTCGGTCATGCCTTTGTTCCTGTAGTCATAACGTCTCATATTTGATAAGAAAACCATTGAAAATATATATTAGCCTGGTTTAAATTAATCAATAGACGGTACATCTATAAATATAAAATTCAAAGTCCTGACTGACTGACTGACTGATTGACTGATATATCAACGCACAGCCTAAACCGCTGGTCCTAGAGACATGAAATTTGGAGAGTATATTCTTTGTGAAGAGTAGGTATCCACTAAGAAAGGATTTTCCGAAATTCCACCCCTAAGGGGGTAAAATAGGGGATGAAAGTTTGTATGAAAGTCCGTCAGTTTCGATGTTAGGATCTTCAAATTTTGTGTTAAGGCTGAAGATTAAAAATTAATTGATACGTGTCTCAGCGTTTTTAATAATTCCACCCTCGAAGGGATGAAAAGCAGGATGAAGTTGTGTATGGGAACTCACTGATTGATATATCAATGCACAGCTTAAACCGTTGGTCTTAGAGACATGAAATTTGGAGGGTGTGTTCTTTGTGAAGTGTGTCTACGTATCAAATATGAAAGGGTTTTTCGAAATTCCACCCCTAAGAGGGTGAAACGGGGGCTGAATTTTCTGAGAAACATGTTATTGCATACTTGAGTTTTTGGTTTTTTCATACGTTTTTATGATTGCATATTATACTTTATTTTGTAAATAAAAAAAAAGTATGAAAAAAAAGCCAATATATTATAGTAATCATCAGTCAGAATATAAAATTCCAAGTCCTGACTGACTGACTGATATATCAAAGCACAGCCTAAACCGCTGGTCCTAGAGACATGAAATTTGGAGGATGTATTCTTTGTAAAGAGTAGGAATCCACTAAGAAAGAGTTTTTTGAAATTCCACCCTTAAAATAGGGGATGAAAGTTTGTATGAAAGTCCGTCAGTTTTTAAGTTAGGATTATCAAATTTTGTGTTTAGGCTGAAGATTGCGGTCAAACACAGGCCTATAAACAGTAAAAAAAGATTAAGAATTATTTTTTAAGTGTCACAGCGCTTTTGATAATTCACCCTCGAAGGGATGAAATGCAGGATTAAGTTGTGTATGAGAACTAACTGCCTGATATATCAACGAACAGCCTAAAGTGCTGGTCCTAGAGACATGAAATTTACAGCGTGTGTTCTTTGTGAAGTGTAAGTATCCACTAAGAAAGGTCACGTGTATCACAGATTTTCCGAAATGGGATTGCCTAACAGAGTCAATAGGGCTCACACAAGAAAAAAAAAACAAATGAGAGGGAGAGAGGGTACTTATAATGTTTGTTTTTCAAGAAAATATGTCATCTGTTTCCTATAGGCCACGCGGGCGAAGCCGCGGGCAGAAGCTAGTACTATTATAATAGCCTATATTTGGTATTATTAGAACTGAAATAGAATATCAATATATTATGTAGTAATAGTAGCTTTCTTTAATGTAAACGCAGATTTCTGTCGGTAACACAATATCCAATTTAATACATGACGATAAGATTTTTGTTATTTGCTAGAAAAATTACTGTTAACCGCTTTCATTCTGAAATAATTTTGATTATTATATTTTCAAACAGGGCGATAAAGGTGAAACGGGACTGAAAGGAAAGCGAGGTCATCCCGGACCCCCGGGCCCCAGGGGGCCTCCGGGTCTGCCAGGTCCACCCGGCACACCAGGAACTAATGGAGTTTCAGGAGATATTGGACTACCTGGATGGACGGTATTTAAATTTAGAACTTGAACATTAAAACTCATATCTAAATATGATTGTTGTAAACCTTTTTTTTATACAGGGTCCTCCTGGTACTGCAGGCCAGCCTGGTCCCCAAGGATATAAAGGCGAAAAAGGAGACCCAGGTCTTAGCCTACTTGAACTAGAAAAGGTAATAACCATACATAAGGTAGGCAGAAAGTTAATTAAGCTCTCGTATAACTAAGCCAAGTATACAAACAAGAGAAGCGGACTTACCGCAGCCTCGCGAGATACCTGGCCACTGCAAGTTGCGGCGTGCTCATTACCTACCCCTTTTGTTTTTGTGAAAGCCATAGCTTTGAGAACGAAGCCTTTAATCTCATTGCTACCTGCAGGTATGTACCTGAATTATACGTACGTGAGTTAACAATTCTCTACCGCATTTAAGTGTATGAATTTGTGAATTGTTGTTTTGTTCTAAAACCTAATAAGATTGTACGTATTGTAGTTTAAGAGCTAAGCCATATGATTTAACGAACTAGAAAATTTGATTTTAATCACTGGTTACTGTTACTGTTTTCAGGCAAGATTAGAATTGCTGATTTATTTTTATTAATAAAAAATAAACTAACTCATTTATTAGGATTATATTTTCATTTATTAAGAGTGTTACATCAAAAATGTGAAAACAGACTATTCAACACTGTATATATCTTGTTCAATTAAAGAAAAAAAAAATACACAAATCAAATTATATGTGCAAGAGGTAATCAGAAATAAACACATTTTTATCTTATTTTCGTCACTCAGTTGTGCTCGTTTATACTGAGAGTAAATATTTTTTTAAACTTAAAACCGCTATAAAATACAGACGAAGTATAGTTACAGAGTATCTTCTTGATCTATGACTATGTAGGTGTACTAGGTCACAAGAATATTAAATGCTATTTTTATATATATATATTTACATTTTTATGCGATTTGACATAAAGGGATCCTTACGCACTCTGGGAGAGATTGTTTCGTAATTGGTTTCGTTTACAAAGCCTTATTGCTTCAAGAAAAATATGGCTTAAGAAAAAAGCCACTAACTTATCATGAAATATTTCTGAAACCACGCAAGATAATACTACGTATAAAAAAAACGAAATTGAAAAATAAATATAAGAACGATTACGAAGAAAGAACTTTATAATATAAAGCAGTTTGCAATGGCTTTATTATATTTCAACATCTCGAGATAAAAGCAAAAGAAAAACGATTGTCAATTTATCACCCAGATAAAAGGCGCAAAAGGCGATCGAGGCTTTGACGGTACTCCAGGTACCCCAGGCAAGGATGGTCCGAGGGGTCCACCGGGACCGCCCGGGACACCAGCAACTAACATCCAATACGTCTCTGTACCTGGGCCCCCGGGACCACCTGGGGTCCCGGGTACCCCTGGGGGGTCATATGCGAACGAGGTTACAGCCGATACGCTGACCGATAGCCCGGGTATTAATCGAAGAGAGCCCAGTACGGGTGAGTGTTATGTCTTTATTTTAATGCATTATTATGATTTTTATCAAGTATATTGAAATAAAACTACCATACTATTGTTTTATAGACACGCACACATGTACAATATTATTGTTAAAATAAGTTCTTGAAATATGATCAGTGATGATGAACAAAAAAGGTTGTTAGCCTCTAACTGAAGGTGATACAAAAACATAACATAAAAAAACATTAGTTTAATTAAATGCAATTAAGTTTCATCTGTATAAAAATAATACTGGCATAAATTGTATAACAGACACTCTCGAAAAGAAATATCGCTTAAAATAATAAAAGACATACCCAAAAAAGAATACAATCGTCGGTTCATGAGAGCATGCCAAAAAGGTTGACATCATTGCAACGTTGAATGACATTGGCCATTTATCTTTGATGTTGTTCAACCACTCTGGAGGCTAGATAGTGAAGACCTCTTAAAATAATAAGCATTTTAAATATACGTATACATATACATTTAAGTTCTCAGGTAAATACGTGACCATTTAATCAGTATATTAGAGCATTTTATGACTAAGGCCGTATAATATTAAGGTATATTTTTATTAAACAGGAAAACAAAGGGACCCTCTTCAAATCCTGAGGAGTTTGAATCACTTGGTGCAATATCGTCCAGAACCTTATGGTATGTGATTTTTTTTTAATTCTCTAATAGGGGCGGTTGGGTACCTAGTATATACATATTTAAGCAGTTTTTGATGTTACGAGATTTATGTTTTAATTAATCAATAGTTTATAAGAGCTTATAAAACATACTTAAAAGTTATAACAACTTTTAACAAAGAGATTAATCTTTGGAACAAATTAGGCCTTACCTTAATTCTAGGAACACTCTTTCAAAAGTTTTGGTACAATATTTGAAATATTTTAATGTATACCTTTAGGCTATCGAGATCCATTAGATCCTCTTGGGGAAAACACGGAATTTGATGATGATGAAGACGGAAGGACAATAGTTGGAACAATTTTATTCAGAACAACGGAATCTCTTATTCGTGTAAGTTTTTTTATTATAAAACAAACTTTTTTTATACGATTAAGTCGGTAAACAAGCATACGGCCCGCCTGATGGTAAGCGGTTACCGTAGCCATATGGACGCTTGCAACACACGAAGCAACGCTTATGCGTTACCGACCTTTTCCCCCTCCCCAATGAGCTCTGGCGACCTTACTCATGCGCAGGAACACAACTTTACACAACATAAAGTTATTTGGCTGCGGTATTCTGTAAGGTGGAGGTACTTCCCCAGTCGAGCTGTTCTTTAAGCGAATAAACGCTACGCTCTAGACCCATAAAAGTCTGGTATTTTTTTTAATCATTCTATTAAGATCAACGAATTTTAATTTTATAAAGTTTCAAATACCTACCAGCTAGAGGCCCTTGGCTCAATAGACCATCATGCAAGGAAACTCGTTGGAGATATTTCGCTAGCTTAGGCGAAACAAACGAGCCTTGAGCATCGACTTAAGGTTTCATGTTTGTCGTTCTTCTATAGGATATATTTTGGAGAGTGTGCTACAGAACTATTAAATTTAATTCCTCCATCACCATTTCTCCATCGAAACACAACCCGCCGGGAGAATTCTAACCCACATGTTGTCGACATACCGCTTATATGGACACAATGCTTCGCTTTTTCATTCCTTATGTGAACAGCAAAAGAGTGGAATTCTCTTTTGGAGACTGTGTTTCGCGACACCTTTAACCTATATGTCTTGAAAGCCAGATTAAATAGGCATTTTCTGGTTATTCGTGCTACATCATCGGCCTCGTCATAAATCACACATCTATAACTAACTAAATTACCATGCTATCGTTATCGAATTTAGCTGAAATAACCCTTTTCATTATAATGAAAAGTCTTGTATAATTTATTTTATAAACTTAGTCATATTTTTTCCAACAGCTTGGCACGAACAGCCCTCTAGGCACATTGGCATACGTCATCCAAGAACAGGCGCTACTCGTTCGTGTTAACAACGGCTGGCAATATGTGGCCGTGAGTGAAATATATTTTAATATTAGCAATTTCCGTTGCCAATATACTAAAGTAAATATGTTTGAAATTAATTTCATATTGCGACTACGATTAAAATAACTGGTCCTAACATTAATCAAATCTTGCTGTGTAGTATTAATATTCAGGTTTTAGGTAAATAATATACTGGATGTAACGGAAAGGATATATACAGGTGATTTTTTTTTCAGCCAGTGAGGGCAACTTGCGAGAGAGAAAAATGCTGAAAGGAACTCCGAGCTGAATTTTGAAGAAAATAAAAATGCCGTTAAAAAAATGAAAAATAAAATGACTTATTTCAGACATAATTTTGTTCATATTGTGAGGTAGAAGCAGAACATGGAAAAAAAAATTTTTTTTTAAATATCCATATCTCCGAAAATACTAATTTTTTATAGCATTTGTATTTTCATCAAAATTCAACTCGGAATTCCTTTCAGAGTTTTTCTCTAAGACCTGTAGTTCAGAAGTTGCCCACACTGGGTAGAAAAAAAAAAACAACCTGTATATTACAGTAATCCACTTTTTTGGTACTAGGCGCACAGATCGTGGAGGAGAACATTTTATATTAATATTAGCTAGAGACGTAAGTTGATAACGAACCTCATTGACTGGTGACATGTTGGTTATGATTTCAATTCAATAAACTTGGTTGCAAAAATGTATGAATTTTTAAATATATTATTTTGAGCTAATTTTTTTTATATAGAGTCTGTACCTGATGTAGTCTTCACCCCCTTCGGATGGATATACCCTTTTCTTTACACCCAGTAGAGATATTCCCCCTTACTCATAAAACGTTATTTAACTAATATACTGTTTAAAGGGTCACGTAAATAACGTCACTCTATTGTCATTATCAAATAATGTGACATTATTTACGTGACCATTTAAACAGTATATTAGTTAAATAGCGCTTTATAAGTAAGAGGGTTAGTGTGTAAAATAGACGACAATAATTGGACTGTTTTACAAAAACCTTAAACCGACATCAAAGTACACTAAGAGGTAATCAAATCCTGATCTGATGACAATGGGACCAAACGGGAAGCGTACCCTTTCAAATAAAAAAAGAATTTTCCAAATCGGTTAATAAAATGACGGAGTTACGAGGTAACAAACATAAAAAAAAAAAAAAAAAAAATACATTCGATTTGAGAACCTCCTCCTTTTTTTGAAGTCGGTTAAAAATACTTGCGTCATTATTATTAGCGTTTATAAGCGTTCCAGATTTTAGCTTTTTTCCAGTTCCAGTTTATAGCGTTCATAAGCGTTTCCAGATAATTATTTTTAAAGTACAAAGACAATTCATGGAATTTTTTCAGCATTTACATTTCCCAAGCTTTATCTTTTTATTTCAAGTTCCTGTCTTTAACTTCAATGCCACTCTCTCTTTTTCGGTCAACAATACGAATATTATTAAAAAGCTATGTCGCTACCCAAATATCAGTGTCATGAGATTGTCATGTTTAAATATTCATGAATGTAAAATAAAAAGAATGGAGGAAAATTTCCCTTTTACGTCCTACAGGGATAGCTATAGCAAGCTCTTTTATTCTGCCCGTGTTATTCAAATAGAACTTACTCCTTTTCCCACTGGGTAAAGACCTGAATAAGTTAAAAAATACTTTGTTTAATAGAACAACGAAGGGTATTGAAGTCTTATCTCTATTTTAAATGTAATAAAGTTTATAATTAAAGATAGAACTTTAAGTGGCCTATAGTATTTACATGGTAATGAATAGTCCATTGTTTTCTTCTTCGCTGACTCCAGTAAAGTGTTGAATGACTAATAAATGCGATATCAGCGCTATTATGTTAATTTACTTTGTTTGTGAACAAATCTTAAAGAGTTACCTATAAGAAAGTCATAAAATTAGAGTTTTATTTTTTCTTAGGATTCTGTACCTCAAAAGAAATGCCTCTCTGTCAAGACTTTATTGCCTCTCTGTCAAGACCCTTTTTCTCAGGAGCGCGTGGAGGTATCAAGCTGAAATTAATATCAATTACTCAAATCTGCAATGCCTTGGAGCAGTGAAAAAATTAAAATTCTAAGTCAACGCAATCAAAAGATATGGCCGTTTATGCCGCATATTTTGAAGCTCGCAAGGGAATCAAAACTTATAGGGTACTTCCTGTGGACCTAGAATCATGAAATATGGCAAGAAGCAATGCCATGTAGCACAAGTAAAGGGAAAAATCTAAAATCCGTAAATTTGTACTTACATCGCCAAAAAATAGCATAATCGAAAAAGGGGGAAAAATCTTTCGAGACTCGATTCCCGTGATGAACGAACTATTTACATACCTACAAGTTTGTACGGACGGAACCCTCGGTGCGCGAGTCCAACTCGCACCGGCCCATTGAGCTATTATTACTACGTATAGAGAAGACGCCACACATCACAACTATGTTCCGTTCAAGTGAGGCCATCCGGCCACCCTTGTTGTTGTAGAACGATGAACGAAATGCGTGAGCGCGGTGAAAATCACGGTGTTTGCGAGAAAAATACTCCTAAAAGCGTTCTGATAGCGCTAAGAGTTTCTACTTTAGACGACAAATTATTATTTCAGCGCTAAAGAGAACATTCTTCATTTCTAAAAAAATGGGACATAACCTTTTCTTATGATAGCTCCTCTATACGTAGTAATAATACCTCAATGCACCGGTCACGGCTTTTTCATATACATAGCTATTTGTATTCAATTTATTTCTTTGGACATTCATTTACATGTAATTGATGCTTTAAAGCCATATTTCTAAACAGATGGGATCTCTACTAGCGATCCATACGCCACCAGCTAATGTCCCAACACGCACACCTCTGCAGAACATTCTAGAAACTTCTAGTCTGGTTCATCACAAGAATCCTGCTGTTGAAGGACCAGTGGTAAGAAATCAATCGTCAAACTTAAATTATTTGATGATTTTATTTGGAATGAACCAACTTTTGACTAGTTTGAAGTTTATAACTTAGTTGTGGTTTTTAATCGCGATGTCCTTGCTTGATTTACATTGAAGTGTAAGTAATAAGTTTATCAGATTCTGTTACATTCACTTATTTTTTTTTATTTGTCTGTTGTCATATGTCTATGTAAATCTTAATCCATTTATGTCTTTGCTAGTTATATACCTACACTCTACGGCCCAAGCTCGAAATTTCATGCAAAAGAAATTCTTTGAGCAAAGATTTTCTCTACTTTGATATTAGCTTTTTGCGTTTTAAAGCTAAAAAAACCAGACGGTGTTGTCATTTCAAACGTGGAATCGTTTATTTTTGCCATTTGAGGTGATTAAAATAAAATTTGCTCCACCAAATGCGATAACAGCGCCTCTCTCACCGGGCCACATAAGTCTGTGGGACTATAACATTTTTGGCGTATACTAGAAATGACACAATAATGCAAATGAATTTTTTAAATTGTGACTTTTCTATCTTATAAATGATACCAAATACAGTGTCTTAAATCAACATTAAATAAGAGAAAATCTTTGCTGTAAACACCTATTTTGTACGAGCTTGGGTGGTGAGTGTATTTTTTAAATCCATTATTTATTAGACTACCCTCATTTTAAAACAGCAATAATGTCATTCTTTAATTTGTTTAATATTATATCTATTAACATACAATTTTAATGTTACTAAAGCACACTTTAGCATACACCTAGTTTATTTATTGGAAATATTTCCTAGCTGCGCTTGGCCGCACTGAACGAGCCGCATACAGGCGACATGCACGGGGTCAGCAGCGCAAGTTACGAGTGCAGAAGACAAGCACAGAGAGCCAATATGGATGGCACCTTCCGGGCGTTCATATCGTCTAGGTAAGCGTAATAAACGAGGTCAATTTTGCTATAAAGTATGAGACTTATTCAAACAAGTGGACTTAGAAAGGTCTTTTGGATTATCAAATTTCTAGTTTTTGGTCTTTGTTTATTTTTAGGAGACATATTTTAGCCTCTACCAACTTTAGTATTCCGAATGTAACATAAGGATTGCAGCATTGCTTTTTATTCAAATTCGAAATTCAATTTCAAAATCTTTTATTCAATTTAGGCCCTAACAAGGCACTTACGAACGTTACAATTATTGATTCTACTACACCGGTACACTTAATACTCTTGAACTGAGAAGACTTCCGGGCTTTTTATATACTCAAAATACGTTTTAAAATATTAATAGGTACTTATGTTAAAATAGCATGTGAAACGAACAATTTTTTTCTTTTATACCTGTAAGGTGGCAAACAAGCATACGGCCCGCCTGATAGTAAGCGGTTACCGTAGCCTATGGATACTTATTTTAAATGCGTTCTGTCTTCTACAAAATCGGAAACTTTATAGTATTGCAAATTGCATTGCAAATTTTGGATTTTAAGCCCTGTTTCGTTTCTCAGGGTACAAGCAATTGACTCAATAGTCAGCTGGGTGGACAGAGAGATCCCAGTAGTGAACACGAGAGGTGACGTCCTATTCAACTCTTGGGGTGAGATGTTCGATGGTTCAGGTGCATTATTTGCGCATGCACCAAGGATCTACAGCTTTAGTGGCCAGAATGTCTTGATGGATCCTGGTTGGTAAGTAGAGATCTTATTTATGAACCTTAGGAACATCAAAATAAGTAACACATTCAAAGTAATTGATATAACGTTCCAAAAAGAGTACATACACTCAACAAAAAACTGTGAATGAAAATCTTTATGTAACTTAAAGTTAGCGCCTTATTAATACTCATCACGTTATATCTTTTGAAAACATTGTTATTTTTATTATTGTTAAAACAGCTTTTAATGAACTTGCCCTTTAGCATGGGTTGAATCTTGTAACTGAATTTTAAAATAGTTATCCCCAACCGATTAAGCTGAAAAAAAGTTTATAATTACATTATATATAACATCATACTCGATAATTTGTGTACTTCCTAAATGTATGTTACAATAACAACTTGTTACAACAACTACGCAAACTGTATTTGCCTAGAATTTCAACCCGTGTTTCTGACATTTAATTTGGAGTCTAAAACAGGGTGGAATAGTGTCTAAATAATTACACTAGACAACAGAGGGGGTTCAGGGATTTGGGCCGCATGAGACGATTAATAAAGTTTAATCTCGTAGGTGTAGTCTTTGCTATTCCCGTGAATTAATCCATAGTTTTGATAATTAAAAACTCCAGTTGTAACTCATATTAAATTGAATGCCTAACTTTGCGGTTGATACGAGTATGAACAAACCTCAGTTTCCACGTTTTTGATTTCACAATACAAGGATTTCATTTTAGTTCAATAAATAACCAAAGGCAAGCATGAAAACTTAAATCAAGGCTCATACTAAACATACCAGCTACGTCATAAATTCGTCTACGCTACGCGAACTCGGCACCAGCCGAGGCGCTCTTCGTTCGTCGCTCGCGATATTTAGAGGGTTTACTAGCTGCGAGGAAATTGAAAAATAGGTATTTGAAGAAACTATTGCCATCGCGCTATGCCGCTATGCTATGCGCTATGTGCGATAAGGACATCTGCAGCTTAAATCGATTCATTCACAAAAAAAAAATACGAAATCGACATTTCGTTTTCCCCATTTTCCTCCTCGAAAACTGAGCCGATATTTTTTTTTTTATACCACTTAGGTGGCAAACAAGCATACGGCCCGCCTGATGGTAAGCAGTTACCGTAGCCTATGGATGCTTGCAACACCAGGGGTATCACTTGCGCGTTGCCGACCCTGAAGAAACCGCTTCACGCCCTTTTTGAAGAACCCCATGCAATTATTTTTTACATTAAAATTTTAAGGATGGGGTTATTAAGTATAGAAAGTAATAGGGACCTACCCTATTACTTTCTTTTATGTTTAAATATTTTCGAATTCGTCTGGTAGTCCTTTTAATCACGGCGGAAAAAATAGGGCATTTATTGTAATTTTTGGAGGGCCATCATTTCTTTAATAATTAGTTGCTGAAAAAATTGGAAGTAACAGGGACGTGTCCAAAGCAGAACTTGATTATATGAAAAAGAAAATGATGACTCTAGAGGCATTATTCAGGAAGAAAACAGGGGAATACGTTTGTATGGAATAATCGCAGCCCGACTCCCGTATTAAGTGAGGACGTATAACGAGCCTAAAACACGAGAGCGATGTGAATCCCTGTGTTCGTCAAAAAACTGATAATTCGCGGAGCGCAGTCAAGCGCGAACCGAACGCTCGTTCGAGACTGGCATCTATACTAGGCAAATTCGTGCTCTACGTATGCTCGGCTCGTGCTCGGTTTGCGTAGTGTAGACGCACCTTTAGATTGTGTCCTTGACTTTCTATTGATTCGGTACTCAGAAAGACTTGTAAACTTATAAATAAATGTAAAGCCCTTTAAATCTGTATACAAATAAGAGTTTGGAAGTGTTAATGTTCATTACAAAATCAGGAGTTCTTACTACTTTTATTAAACCTTTAGTAAACTGAAATAATGAAAAAATGCCTTACTAATGTATGAAATATAATAAATGAACAACGATGTAGTCGATAAGCCATAACATTCAAGCTATTTAAAACAATAAAAAATCAATTTCTGTACACTATCCATTACCCTCAGGCCTACAAAAGCCGTTTGGCACGGCGCTAACCCCAATGGCGAGCCATCGATGGATGCGTACTGTGATGCATGGCATAGCAGCAACCCGGATAAATTCGGACTGGCATCTTCTCTACAGTCGAACAAATTGCTTGACCAAGAAACGTAAGTTAGCAAAGATAATTTAGCATTATTTTTTCCAGCGATCAATATTATGTTCAATTGTGTTACAATGTTCCTAATATTACAAGATCCCCGGGCCGCCAGACCTTCCTTATTTTCTGATGTATAAAATGTGCAGAATTGAGTAGTGTTAGTACGTTCGTCAAACGTATGCATACCTGCTTGTTGGCCCGACAGCCAATTTACAGGTACCAGGTATGAAAGGTATGTCAAAACATTACGTGCTTTAATTCTGAGAGCTATTTTTTTAATAACTAGCTGTCCCCTGCGGTTCCACCCGCGTGCCCGGGATAAAAAGTAGAATAATATGTCCTTATTAATAATACCATAGGCAGTCTCTATCAAAAATATGGATGAAATCGGTAAAGTCGTTCTCAAGTTATGACGTGACCAAGGAAAATAGGTATTAATATTTATATTATATTTAGAATATGATACCGAGGGAACGATTTAAATAGATTTTCGTTAGCAGCCAGACCAATCGTAAGAGCCAAACATCTCTTGCATCCTCGCGCTAGGACATTATTATAATGCAAATAAGACCACGATTGTCATTTTCCGGAAATAATGGGTGGACGTCAGATGATAATCAATACAAAAAAAAACATCAATTGACACCTATAATTTTTAAATTAATAATCATCAAATTAATACAATTTTTTTGTTTTGATTATAAATGAATAAATATCCTGGAACATTCCTCACACACGGTCATCTGATCCCAAACTAAGCAAGTAAGAAACCAGATAACTGATATAATACATAATATACTACTTTTTGTTTGTAAATACATACTTAATATACATAATTATACCCAGACTCAGGTCATACATGTTCATGCATACAAATGCATGTTCTGTGTGGGAATCGAACCAACGACCTGCAACGCGTAAGGATTATCTTCCAACTCAAGTCCATTTAATTTTTTTTTTTTTTAAATGATCACACCTAGAGGAGCATTAAAACTGGCTTACACCGTATTTAAGATGTCAACAACATCAAAAGTTTCCACTTTTGTTGTTAAAAAGACGCATCCTTATAACTTTTATCTTGTTTATTTTGTTGAGACTTGCAACTTTAAAAGACAAAGTATGCATACTTTAGTAATAACTTACGGTTAGTTCCAAGAAGCCATAAGGCTCAAAAGTTGTAAGCCTTGATTCTCTGTAGTTACCTAAAGTTAAATTTACGTAGTGCCATTTAAAACTACGTGAATTTAGGTATATTTACGTATATATTAGCTTATTTATAAATATTTTAGCTTATTTATTGTTTTGAAACGTTGGTAATTGTTTTGCGCAGTCCAGAAGCAATTTGTGACATAGACAGAAAGGGGTTGCATTTACTACTTATGTAATCTAGGATCTCGGGGGTAGTAAAGTCAAATGACCGAGTCTTAAATAGAATGACACCATGGATTCACCTAAAATAAGCTTGAACGTTCTGTGAATGAAAACATCGTGAGGAACATCATACCACTATGGCGGAATTTTTGCAGTTACCAGAACGTACATAATTTATCAGATATTGAACCGGTTTCTATTTGACAATGATTGAAATTATTGCAACAAAGTAACGTAATCGCCCCACTAGTATCTATCAATTGGCCATCGGGCCAAGCTAGCAAGTATATATTACGTTTGAAGTACACACTAACACTCTCAATTCTACACATTTTGTCAATCAAAAAATAAGTAAGGTCTGGCGGCCCTGGGATCATGGACAATTTTCTAACACCTGTCTGGCTGGTTAACACCCTCACGTTGTAAATCACTCACCAAGCACCACTAGTATCATTACTAACCATGGCGTTATTGTAGTCCAATAGAAGTTTATTCAATATTAAAAGATGTCGTACTATATACATACAGGTCATAAAGGGTCAAATCCTTGTACGAGTTATTTGCACGTTTTGTTTACAACAATAGACATTTTGTAGGATGTATTTTTACTGGCTAACATAATGCCAACTGAAATTATTTTTTTGTTTATAAAGCGATCCCACATAAATTTCATATTGCACTGCCAGTAACTATACATAATTTTGTTCATATTGCGACATAGAAACAGAATTTTGAAAAAAAAAAAAAACCATACAACTATTACAACAATTTTTTTTTAAATAAATTTTAATGGCATTTTTATTTTCTTCAAAATTCAGCTCTGGGCTCCTTTCAGCATTTTTCTCTAAGATCTGTAGTTCAGAAGTTGCCCTCACTGGCTGAAAAATAAATACACCTGTATAGGCGGGGGTGTGTTGGACAACAATCTCATCTCAGAATTACCACGTGCAGCTGAAAATAGGACGGGAAAATCTTTAGCTCATATAAAGTTAACGCCGCCTTGGGCCATGCCGTATGGTGTCCAGTACAAAATGCATTACAATCATAATAAAAATAAGATAAAAACTGCTCGAGTAATTGTATTACGTGCTATGTGTGTGCTTATTGTTGCAGATATTCTTGCAGTAGTAGGCTAATAGTTTTATGCGTCGAAGCAACACCTGTGGGCACTGTGAGAAGAAAAAAACGGTCCAAGTAAGTACAGAATTTGTAATAATGGTCGCTTTTACTGGTACGCTCGCCCTCGCATTCTTTTTGTGTATTCGGAATACGAAAATAACTGACCCGCTTTCTTAAACAAGACTGTAAAGTAACTGAAAAAATAATTGATTGTGTTATGAAAGTGAGTCACATAAGCAGATAAGCTAAGGCGTCAATATTTTAAGTTCATTGTTAAAAAAAAAAATTTATACAAGCTTTTTTTGGTGAATGTACTTTTTGTTGACTGTACTCGCATTGTCATCCAATATACTAATGTATACCAAATATTAAGTCAATCCGACCACTGGAAGTGGGTGAAATTCCACCTGCAAGATTCCACCCGAACAAACATACATCGTACATTGCAAGTTAAATAAAAGCTTGTAAAAATTACTATAAATCTATGAAGCTATATTTGACATGACGTTCTACTTGTCATGCTATATATTTGTCTCTGTTTTGGTATATCGATGTACCAAAAGTGACCTACTATGTTGGCCCCAGATTAAGTACCTATCAAGATCTTGGTCTCAAGGTCTTCACATGATAATGTGTTTTGTTTTTTAAATAAAATTTTGTTTCCTCTAGATACCGTGCAGCGGAAAATCTACAATTTCTCAAAGATGTCGCAGAAAATCGAAATGATTCGAGACAAAAATGATAGACATTAAATTCTTGAAATTATATTTAAGAAAAAAATGTGCAGACTGTATATAAATTGTATGTAGTTAAAATGTTTTCATAAAGCAAATGATTCCGGTGGAACACATCGACAATATTCGAAATAAAATAATCTTTTCCTTCTGATGATTATTTTCCGAAAAAAACGTTTTTAGAAAAATACAATTCTGAATTCATTTGTAAGTTTTACCTAAGTGTGATTGGGAGAGTTTAACATGTACGTAAACATTGGTAAAGTTTGGTAGACACAATTTTATACTTCTTTACGAGAATAAAGTTTTAGCCGAAGGCCTAAAATTAATCCGACCCTGTGTTAGTTTTTTTATATTTCTTCCATGAAATATTACTTTATTGCTGGAAAAATCAACGTACTAATTAATAATTATTCATATAGTTTTATTTTGTAAATAAACAAGCTTTTATCAGTATTTGTAAGCAGAGAAGTAAAAATTACCCAATTAGATTGCTAATTGTAAATATATTAAACGTACTTAACTATAGTTATACATATTTTCCAACCTTTCGAAAAACTACCGTTTTATGTGATATTTGATTTTTTAATAATGTTTGTAAACGTTAAAACCGACTTTTTTTAATAACTTAGGATAAGTTTATACATATTTCTTCCGTACAATAATTTAAAATGTAAGCTGTTTTTTTGTTAAATAGAAGCGCAATTAATTAACAAACACAAAAAAGAAAAACTTTTTTATAAATTATACCACCATTTTGAGTATAAGTAACCTACTTGTGTCATATATAAAACAGACTGCTCTCACACTAAACCGCAATGCGCCAAATAATGAATTGTAAATATACAGAATAGCAAAGAAAAATTTAAAAGCGCATTCCGTCCTTTGATGGAGATCTATCCTATAATAAAATGTAGGTATGTAATCATTGCTTGTTTAGCACAACTGTGTTTAGTTTGTAAATTTCCTCCCGTTTTTTTTAATTCTTGGAATTTGTAAATATACTTTAGATAGAACTTTTTTAGATTCCAAGTGAAATACTATTACATATTTCACTTATGTCTGTGAATAAAACGAGATTTAAAGGTTTTTTCTAAATAATTTGTTATAGAATGGTATAGTCTTGATGTTGCTAACAAAAATGTAGCGTAGTGTGAGAGCCGTCTGCCTGTTTTGATAATGGTTTAAGAAACATAAATGTTAACTCTATTATTTGTATTACAAAGTTTGTGTTTGTTAAACTTTAATTAGACGCATCCATTGTGTCAAGTCAAATATACATAATAATTGTAAGAACCTTGTAATTTTTCATTGTTAAAAAAAACGACGCTAGGTAAATTTTATTGTACTTAATAAGTACAGATTGTTTTGAAATAAAAAAAGGATTTTTAAAATGCTTGTATTTTATTCTTCTGAGTAAAAAATGCAACTATGTTAATAATATGGTAAACAAGTAAACCTGCATTTTGGGATTTTCAAATTATACAACAAAAGCAAAGAACAACTGCAAATAAAACACTGAATATTCATTAGTCGGTCACGCAAATAACCTATTTTGGCTACGAAAACTAGAGTGGAAAATCTAGTTAAGTATTACTAAACAGTGCTGAGGCGATAAGTATAGATAGATAGATAGACAGATAATACTTAATTGTTACATCGCAATTTTACTTATACAAAGAGTGTTATACGGGCGAACAGAATATCAATAATTTGTAAATAAACTGTCACTGTAATCTAGCATATATTATAGTGCGTCCACAGATATTTAAAAAAATCGGATATATTCTCGCTAACAAAAAACTGTGTCACTCAAGTCGGCCACCACGCTGTACGTACAAGCCGGCACGCACACATTCACACATTAGTTGAGCGCGAGTAATCGACTCTGTGTAAACGGCGACAGAATCTAATTTCCCGCGGAATAGCCAACTAAGGTGTGCGTGAGAGGTGGCCGACTCCATAGACACAGTTTTTTGTTAGCGAGAATATGTCCTCCGTTGTCTGTGTCGGTGCGTCTATACTACGTGAACCGAGCATGAGCTGAGCCGCTCTTTGTTCGTCGCTCGCGATGTCAAGTGTGGACGTACAACGAACCTACAACACGAGCGCGATGCGAATCCCTGTGTTCGTCAAAAAACTGACAATTGGCGGAGCGCAGTCGAACGCGAGTCGAACGCTCGCTCGAGCCTCGCAAGTCCGTATACGCGAATTCATGCTCCACGTGTGCTTGGCTCGTGCTTGGTTTCATTAGCCGAGACGCACCTTTCGCAAGTGACATTTTAATACCAGACTATCGATCGTTCCCCGAAAATTAAGATTACGTCATAGTTTATTATGACACGTCGAAAGTAATGAATTTGGTAAAAATCGCAGATATGCAAGTCACCTATCGACCATTTATTAATTCGACCAAAGCTAGCCTTGTCGCACTTGTCTCGGTAAAAGGTTTTACGTGGCTTTTGATGACTAATATTTTTAGAAGTTCCTTACAAATTGCTATAGCGATGTTCAATTTGGGTTATGAAATGGGGAAACTTTTATTAATCATCATTCATCATTGTCAGATATATGATATCTGATCATCGTTTTGAAAAAAATATTAACCAGTAGAATTGCAGCAAAACTGACTCGTGTATCCGTTTTTCCTAGTAGAATTCCTCAGAATCGAAGGAAGTTGTTGAGTGCACGCGTGTCAAGCAAGACCGTTTGCTATGGAAATCGATAATGGAAGGTGAGTTTGATGAAGAGGATGAATAGAATAACATACGACCATGTTCGTTGGCATAGTTTGAGTACAATACAAATTAACGACAGCGCTGTAAGTACTAGAACAGCTAGGAAAAAAGCAACATTATCTATATAGTGGTATGAACTATATCACAGCTCAGTCTTTAGCCGTGCCTTCCATCTTCATAAGACAGTTTTAGATCTCACATTAATTATTCTTATAGAAACGGTAGAATATTTAGAAATATCCGACAGAATAGGTGCATTTACTGCTATTTAACAACTGACAATCCCAAATATTGTTATATCACTTTCACTAACGGAAACCCATTTCAAAACTAGAAAATGACTCATGAATACGTTGCTTATGTAAAGCTTCAGCCACGTCGTGGGAGTCGAGTTAAGACTTTGAGTAGTTTCCCCGGTATACTAGAGAAGAAAATATTTAAAAGTATTGGCTAAACTTTTCTAACATTATTTTATGATTCATTTTAGACGTGACCTGTTCATTTTCATGTCCAGTTTTACCAGTTTCCTTATCTTTAAATTAATGTTGTGAGTGGACTCTAAGATATAGTTTTGTTTCCTGACTGAAAGGCTGACTTCGGAACCGGTGGTAACTTCACTAGCTTGGACCTTCTGAAGTTCCTAGGACCTACACTGAATTAATTTCTTTTACTAGAATTTAGTAATATTAAGTTATTTAGTTATAATACAAAAAAAAATATTTTTTCGAGTCGAGTTAAGACTTTGAGTAGTTTCCCCGGTATACTAGAGAAGAAAATATTTAAAAGTATTGGCTAAACTTTTCTAACATTATTTTATGATTCATTTTAGACGTGACCTGTTCATTTTCATGTCCAGTTTTACCAGTTTCCTTATCTTTAAATTAATGTTGTGAGTGGACTCTAAGATATAGTTTTGTTTCCTGACTGAAAGGCTGACTTCGGAACCGGTGGTAACTTCACTAGCTTGGACCTTCTGAAGTTCCTAGGACCTACACTGAATTAATTTCTTTTACTAGAATTTAGTAATATTAAGTTATTTAGTTATAATACAAAAAAAAATATTTTTTTTTATTTTCTCCCGTTTACAATATTTAACAAACTATAAGAAAAATAATTAATGACATATATAGCACTTAATTAAATATGTAGCGGGAGACAGGAGTCCAAACTGAGTAGACCCCGTACTATGGATCCCCTGGTCTCCATAGTAAGTGAATTTAAGTAATGCTGCTGACCTCTTACAATCAGAATAGTACTACAACAACGTCACATCTGTTTTAAAATAAGGCAATGTGACTCATAACATCATTGTTATTAAAGTTGACAGCTTTGGGATTGTCATAGTGATGCGAGAAAGGGGTGATATACTCGAGTAAATTCTATAAGTATATAGTTGACATCGGATACAACTCGCATGTTATTTAAACCAAATCAAATCTTGCTATTTGCTGCAGTTGACAGGTTAGCCGAAAATGACCCAGGTTGGTTAAGAGGAGGTCTAAGCTCAAATTCACAAAAATGGTTTTTTTTTTTTTTTTTTATACCTCTAAGGTGGCAAACAAGCATACGGCCCGCCTGATGGTAAGCAGTTACCGTAGCCTATGGACGCTTGCAACACCAGGGGCATCACTCGCGCGTTGCCGACCCTGAAGAAATCTCTTCACACCCTTTTTGAAGAACCCCATGCTGTACTCCAATTTTGAGAGTCGAGTATAACGTAACGCAATGAAAATACCTAACATAAAAAATACTGTGGACAGAAGAGGGTTTCGAGAAAAATGTTAACCGAATATAATATTAAATAAAGTAAGTTCCAAAACTAAAACCCGACTACGTTCTAAAAGTATGAAACAAGAAAATATTCTGATGTGAAATTGTTATGTACACACTTTTCAATATTTATCGTCTATTAAATAAACAACTTACACGTAATATATTTTAATGCAATTAATACATATTCATAGTGATGTTCAGAGGATAGCCGTGGTCATATGCCACTTTGCCCTAAAGTTACGTCTTAATCTGTGCCTAAAGCTTATGATTACTTAATTACTACTGTTAGAGTAGGTATATTCTTTTCTTGGGGTAGGTGGCATATGACCACGGCTATCCTCTGAACATCACTATGAATATGTATTAATTGCATTAAAATATATTACGTGTAAGTTGTTTATTTAATAGACGATAAATATTGAAAAGTGTGTACATAACAATTTCACATCAGAATATTTTCTTGTTTCATACTTTTAGAACGTAGTCGGGTTTTAGTTTTGGAACTTACTTTATATTTAAATTATTTTGGGGCTATTTATTTAGGTATATTATTTAAACATGTGTACCATAATCCATGAAGAAAAACGTATTTATTACATTTGTATTTAGGGTAGGTTTGGAGAGAAAATATGTTTGGTTCACATCCGAGACGGGATTTTACAATTTATTCCCAAATTATGGGGTGCATGCAAGCAAAGCCATCAGCGATAGCTAACAATATATTAGGTTGGCAACTAATAAACCCGCCATCTTTGTACAATTTTTTTTTTTAAGTATGCAAAATCAATTTTTTCTCAACTATATAAGCACTGTCGTTTTCTATCACCTGTCGCTAACGCGCTGGCAGAAACATAATGCCTTCCTCGAAGAAGATTTTAGGCTTTTCTGCCATCTGCTAAGTAGTGGGCTAGAGAAAGAAATAGATGATAATCTGAGGGCATAATGTCTGGAGAGTTCGGTAGGTGAGGAAGGACGGCCCAGCCAAGCGAAAGTAATTTTTCACGAGTCGCTTTTGCTACATGTGGTCGAGCATTATCGTGCAAAAAGTATACTTTATTTTGATTTTTCGGTAATCTCGTTGCTACTTTATCCAATTGGTCACAACAAATATTGGCCGTGATTGTAGTATTTGATGGCAACAGCTCCCAGTATATAATTCCGTTTATTCCCCATCATACACTTAAAATAACTTTTTTACTCATGTCAGATTTTGGCGTCGGTACTCCCGCTTCTCCAGGTCCAAGCCACTGGCGCTTACGCGATAAAATTATGTACATAACCCACTTTTCATCTCCCGTAATTACATTCCTCAGCCACTCATTGGTACGATGATAACTAAGTAGTACCATGCACACGTTAGCTCTCTTCTGAAGTTGAAACGGCGTCAACTCATGTTGCAACCAAACTAAATATTTCCAGGTCTTTTCTAAAGCGTGGAGTTGTTTTTCTACTGCAGTATGAGAACACTGAAGCTGCTCTGCTAGACAACGTGAAGTGAACTTGGGATCCATTTCTATGAGTCTTTTTTAACTCATCTATATCTATTGTAGGAGATCGTCCTGGATGAGGTTCATCAGATAGGTTATAATTTCCATCCTTAAAACTTCTGAACCAATGTTTGGTGGTATCATAAGAGAGCACGCCTTCACCCATCGTTGCACATATATTGCGCACTGCTCTGTCACTTTTCGACCTGAGCGAAATTCGTGAAGTAAAAGCAACTGAAGTTCTCTACGAAAAATATCCATAATTTACTGTAGTTTTACTATTCGAGATCCAGTTGTCAACTGATCTGACATACAACTCTTGCTTTATTTATATACTACTCCAAGAAATTCGAGATAGTTCTATAATGTTTTAGAAATTGATCGAAAAACAGTGGCGGGTTTATTAGTTGCCAGTTATTATATTGCTTAATTATATTGTATTCATTCAAATTAAATTTATAATTTTGAATGCTATTCTGTAGCGAAATGTGTAGACCCTATTTTAAGATAAAACTAACTAAATTTTACGACATTTCTGCCGAAATAAACAATTTCATTTCATTTAATTTTCAACCTAATACCTATATATTTTTGAAATGTGCTAATTAAGCCCTTTCATTTGATACCCAACACGGCATAATTCAAACAAATATTTTTTGAAGTTCATGACTTTTCTTCCTCTAGAGGGCGCCATAGTCAATTTAACGTAACGTCACATAGCCTATAACCAGCGGACGATCAAGACGCTTTCAACAATACCTCATTTGTCAATTTGTGATAAGTAGTTAAGAAGTTATGAGGGAACAGATGAACATACATACCCACATACATACATACATACATACATACCGGTCAAAATCATAACCCTCCTTTTTGCTTCGCCGTAGTCGGGTAAAAAAGCTTTGATATTCCCAATAAAAAATTCGTAAGTTACGTCTAAAAATCATTCGCGTCGAAATTCTCCGTATTTCCAGCGCAAAGTAAAAGATACAGAATTGTATTAGAATGTTAACCGGACACTTATTCAATTTAATGTGTATATTCTGTATAATCTAAAGAAAACCCATAAATAACAGTCCATTTCATAGGGTCGACACATTTATGATTTACCATTTTCAAGCCTATTCCAGTGAAGAACGAGTGCTGTCAAAATCGTAGTCAGTCCGCGCCTTAAGAGTAATCTCCGACTTATTTATTATAAACTAAGTAATTGACAGACTGAAGTTATTACAACTCACAAACAATTACATGGTAAGGTCATTAGCCTTTTCTTGATAAGAAAGGCGCATGTTCTAATTTTCAGATTGAGTTAATATGCCCAAAATGAAAAACCATTAACATTTTACTCGATATTTGACTATATTACGAATCAGTACATAATATAACTCGAGTTAAAATATTTGATTCGCATCACTAGATGTCCAGCCATGTGTTAAAATAATCTGTCTAATAAAACAAGAGTGATGGTATAAAAGGAACGTGCCGTCCGTTAAATTAAATGGGATTTGGAGTAAATTAAAGGTGTTAGGTTTTCATCCGAAGTGGAAGGATGAGGGCGTAAGGGTTATGTTGAATAATAATATCAAGAGATATAAGTTTAAATTACAATTGGTGTTGAGTATGATGTATAATAAAATACTGTATAATACGGTTTTAATGATGGTGTTTCTAGTGTAATTTGTATGTTTTTATACTTTCACCATGAAGCAAAATAATAATAAAGGTATTAGAAACAATATTTAATTTGTTTACCAACTTGCATCCCGCGATTTCATCTGTCAAAAAGTATCCTATATTATATTCCACAACCTAAAGTAGGACCATGAAAATCCATTCAGCTGCTACGAAGCTGTATTAACCAGCAAGGCCATACATATAAAAGTTTTGATTTTCTATAACTTGACATTTGAACAGCGTAGGGGTTAAGCATTTATAACTTTAGTAGGATGGAATAGATTTCTTATGTCCGCTTGTACAACGGACAGTGTTCTGAAGAATTGTTTAAGATTATGCCCGCCCATAGCTACCTTCTACCATCGCAACTCTCGCCATCGACGGGGAGTCTATTCTAACATATTGAAACCAGAATTGTTTCGAACTGTGCGGTCTCAAAGGAGCTTCCTTCCGCGGACGCTCAGATTGTGGAATGAGATCCCCGTCGTGGTTTTCCCAATGGAGTACAGCATGGGGTTCTTCAAAAAGGTTGTGAAGAGATTTCTGCAGGGTTGACAACGAGACACCCCTGGTGTTGCAAGCGTTCATAGGCTACGGTAACCGCTTACCATCAGGCAGGCCGTAAGCTTGCTTGCTACCTAAGTAGTATAAAAAATAAAAAAATCGTAAAAAAAATTTTTTTTTTAGGGTTCCGTACCTACAGGGTACCGAACCCTATTTATATAACCCCGAAACGGGACCCTATTTATAAGACTTCGCTGTCCGTCTGTCTGTCTGTCAGTGGGCTGTATCTCATGAACCTTAATAGGTAGCCACTTGAAATGTTCACAGAATATGTATTTTTATTGCCGCTATAACAACAAATAATAAAATGAAATAAAATAAAAAATTAAAGGGGGCCATTACTAGAAACGTCTTATTTTGGTGTTATTTTTTGTTGCGCCTACTGTTCATTTCATAGTCAATTTGAGCAAGTTAATATTATTATTATTTTACGGAACCCTCCGTGTGCGAATCCGACTCGCACTTGGTCGGTATTTTATTACTAACAACTACAAAAATAAAATTAGCAAATTTGTTTGTCTTCAATTGTCATTGAGATCCATCAGGGCAGGTCGAAATCCATGGGGTAGGTACATACAGCAAATACATTATTTAAGTTTTCTTCTAAAAAATAAGCAGGTCAACATAAAGTTTTATTTTTGTGATAAATTTCTCGTCTCATTCCTGGGACTAAACGTGGGCGTGTCCCGTATTAAGTCGCGTGTGGTTTTATTCATTAGATATGCAACTTTTATGGTGACTGCGTTATAAACAAGTTTTAATGTGTGAAAATAACCTGAATAAGCATTTTTAGCTTGAATGACCGCATACTTATGATAAGGTATGATTTGTAAGTACCTAGTTATTATTTTAGGTCGCAGAGTGCCTGGGATAACAAATATTTGTTTTATTACATTTGACGACATTTTTAAGGGTCAGTTCACAACGAGATGATAATAAATCAGTGGTTGTGACGTCGAATGTCGAGACGAACGTCCTGGATTCGAATCCTATAATGAGCTTGAGGTTTTGGTGAGAAAACCATCGTGAAGAAACCATAACACAGTAGTGGTGTACTTTGTAGTACCCTCCTAGCTACCACATTCAAGTTGAGACTAGAAATTTGTTTCAAAATAAAAATATTATTGCAGTCTTCGATCAATAAAAGTAACCATAATATAATGAGATTAATTATTTTTTTAATAAAAAATAGGCCAAAAAACAGAAGAAAAAATCCCAGGTCTTGTTTTATAATGCAAACAGAAAATCTGTAGGTACGTTCAAAGATTCCGCAAAAAGGTCGTAAAATATTTACGTAAAAACAGAACAGAAACGTAGATAGCTTTTGTAGCTTTGCTAAAACCTAGAACCAGACAAACCTTGGAATATTATATGACATCTTGTATGCTATATGATATGGGTTGAAATTTACGAGTATTGGTAAGACAATAATAATAACTCACGTTTCACGAAATGTTTCAGCTCCATTAAATATCTAAGTTTGTGTTATGGAGAAATGTCGCAGTTTTAAGGGCGCAAAGCCATAAACTAGTATTGATGTCCAAATAATATTATTCGATTTTTTACAACTGCTTTTCTATTGATTGATGTTTCATCTACTAGTTTGTGATATTGCTAAATAATATAATTGAAGAAAAATATGTTGTACAGGCCAGTAGGGTATCTTATCTGTCACGCCACAGGTTACGTAGTAACTATTTAGTAATCTGTGCCACAGGTTCCCACCTAGGACAAGTATAATAATATAAATACTGGTGCCGATTCTGTTGTTGTACTTACATCACATCTCTTTCTTACAAACATTATTGAAAAAGGATAGAATATATTTAAAGCTGTCAAACAGATTACAGCTGTCAAATTAGTCATTTGCGGAAGAACGATAGACGGCGACTAAAATATTGAAAATAAGCATTGGACTAATTTGACAGGACTAAATTTCTTACAAAGGGTGTATGTCTTATGTTCCTTGTTAGAAAGAGATATAGAGAGACTTTTAGTTTAGTTGTAAACAACAATATCAGCACCACTGTCTACTTGTCCTTAGTCTAATTATCTATTTAAGCCTTAATTTTGTATAGGTGTTTCATAAAAGATATACCCCCTTACTCATAAAACGTTATTTAACTAATAAGCTGATTAAGTGGTCACCTAAATAACGATAAATTGTTTGTCAATGACAGCAAGGTGACGTTATTTATTAGACCATTTATTCAGAAGATTTAGTTAAATAGCGTTTATGAGTAAGGCCGATAGTGTATGGTGGCGACACAACTTATACATACAACGTTTTTTCCTCGACACAAAAATAACTTTTTCATCAATCCGCGAACGCTCAGAATGTGGAATGAGTACCCCGGCGTGGTTTTCCCAATGGAGTACAGTATGGGGTTCTTCAAAAAGGGTGTGAAGAGATTTCTTCAGGGTCGGCAACGCGCGAGTGATACCCCTGGTGTTGCAAGCGTCCATAGGCTATGGTAACTTCTTACCATCAGGCGGGCCGTATGCTTGTTTGCCACCTTAGTGGTATAAAAAAAAAGTAGGTACGGTGATTTGCATAGAAACAAAAAACAAGTAATATAAAAAATTTCAATCAACTTCAAAATACACTAAAAAGTATGAAATAAGTAACTCTAATCTGACACTGAAGTCAGCGAAATATTTTCAATGGAATACGTCGTGCTTTTCCTCTGACTTCAAATCAGTGTCAGATTAGAGTTATTACATACATACAAACACGTATGAAATTTTGTATATTTGTTTGGTAGCCCTAATAGATTATCATAATGTTAATATATTGCAGTTCCAATAATATTACATACATACGTGTCGAATTGATAATCTCCTTTTTTTTAAGTCGATTAAAAAGACAAAAGTCTCAGAACGAAAGCTGTTCAGTTTGACGCGTTTTGTGATCATCTTAAGGTTTCTGTTATATACCTTTTACGAATCCCCACATATATATGTATGAACAAGCTTCTTTTTCAGAATAATCTGAAATCAATTATTCCACAAAGTTTCCATGCAAGTACTTTGTACGGAAAAATATGAGACAACTTTTTAAATACAATATTCGAAAATAAAAAGCTTAAAAATATTTCTGCTCAATCTGGCACGTTCGTTTCCGCAGCGGGAAACCCTAACACCGCCAATAATATTCCCTCTCCAATAGATAAGTAGCTTCATAGATTTTATTACTACCCTCTCACACAACACGTAACGTGCTCACAGCTTGTTTTCTTAGCACACCTATTACCTGACTAGGTTGACGGCAGCTATTTGCTGGAAATGCTTCAGACTAAATCGTTTACACACTACCTGCCTTACTGCCTTGAGTGCAGCGTTACGTGACTTAGAACATACTACAAGTTAACGTGAATATTTTCAGGAGGTAATGAAATTTTTATGGGAATTGGGATAAGTTGTCATCGATCTCTTTGGTGGATATTTATGGTTTTTCTAAATAATGACACAGAAAAAACACTTAATACTAAATTTTATTACCTAATCATAAAGATAGAGAATAGTAATTTGGGTATATAAATCCGAATAGAAAATTTTAAATATAATTATATTCGGTAGGTACATTTGGGATATTCGTCTTTTCACAAACCTAAGTTGAAATTTTCATGCTCATAATCTGATCAACTATAAAATATCGTTTTTTTCGTACCTACACTTTCATTGAGGAGGGTTATATAATTTTTTGGGATTTGAACCTGTACTGTAGGTATACTCAGTACGAACCATGTCTTATTTAAGAGCCCATAAGGTAGAAAAGTGGCTAGATTGTTACGTGCATTGCAATTTCCTTACGTAACATTTATTTTCAACGTTACCATAATAGTCGATTAAATTGATTGCAAATAGCTTTAGTCCGGAGCTCGTTTGATCATCTAAAATTGCATACAAACAAAATAACTAGATTTTGATAAACTTTTATTCTATAGATAGAAAATTTTATAAAAGTATAACATTGAGAATTTAAAAACAAAAGAAATTCGAGAGGTATTTTTTTTTTTTCATTTATCTTTATTATATAAAATTCTTCTGCACGTGTGTATGTCACTGAACTCCTCCTAAACGGCTGGGCCGATTTGAATGGTTTTTTTGTATTCGTTTGGGTGGCGTCCTGGACGGTTTAGATTCACAAATCAGCCCGGCAGATGGCGCTGCAGTCGATGTAGGGTAGGGTAGGGTAGGGTAGCACCACAGGGTAGGATAGCACCACGCGAACGAAGTTGCGTTGGGCAGCTAGTATATGTATATTTTACTTTTATTCTCTCAACGTCAAGAGCAACTACCGCAACTCTATGGTATTAAGTATAAGCAACAAGGATGATAACTTGATGTTCCTGTAATATTTTCAGGCTATCATTGGGTAAAGTCGTTTTCAGAAAAAAACCTCAGTCAATATCAATTTTAGACAACATCACAGATAAAGTACCTACTCGTGATAACTACAGTATACTACTAACTGAAGTGTGATCACAAAATAATCATCTATAATCTTATTGCCAAAGCCATCAACAACACATAATCTGAACAATCTCAAACATTATATCTTTTGCTCATACATAATTTAAAATGATTAATTTATACATTTTCAATCCAACAGCTTTTATTGAGCAAATGATAATATTTGAGTTCAGTAGATGAAACATTATTTGACTTCTTTTTTCAATATTAATATTTTAACGTTGAACTTAAGAATAAAGATTGTTAATCTCTTTTCAGTTCAATTTTCTTGAATGTGTCCTTTATATAATGCCGAATTGAGTGCACTATACAGTGTGTATGAATGTCATCTAGTGTAGCAGATAATATTACCGATAAGCTCTTTTAAAATAGCTATTTACTTTTAAAAGTCACACTATATTTAAATTTAATACAGCCCTATTACCAAGCCTCAGCTGTGTCCGTCCATCTTTTTGTCAGTGGGTATCTCATAAACCGTCATAAGTAGACAGATGATTTTTCTAAAGCTGAAAGCTTATGATTTTATTAATTGGTCTAGGAGTCAGAAGCCTGTCATAAAAGGCGACTAAACGGGGCCTTTGGGGTCGTGGGCAATCAAAGCGGGGACTCTGTGCATCCAGAAGCGACCCCAAGGAGGACGATGAGTCGATGTGGTCACGACTCATCGTGCGATAGCACAGCGAGGGTGCTGGGGGAGGTGTCAGACTTCCCCCGGGACGAGCTATCAAAGCGCCGCGCTTGGAGGAGTGAGCTGGTACGCGTTCAACACGAGAGCCCGCCCCCCTCTCTACAGCGCAGATGGCGACCACCGTGGGGTTTTGGCCGGTAAAAGTCCGGCATAACCTGGCCGCTACCCCCGGGGCGGTAGGGTATCCAATGAAAATTTCCCCACGAGAAAAAAAAGAAGGAGTCAGAAGCCAGGTACAGTCTATCGAATGCACATACACAAATCAAAACTACTCAGTTTACAGTCTATCGGACAGAGTTGCAACAGCAGCGGCTTCCTCTTCTGTCCCTGTAGGAACCAAACCCATATAAAAACACACTGGGGTTCTTCAAAAAGGGTGTGAAAAGATATTTCAGAGTCAAAGTTGAGTGTATGATATCCTGGCGTACTATAGCCTATGGCAAGTAACAGTTCTATAACAAAAATAAAAAGTGCGAGTCAGACTCACACACATGAGTTCCGTACAATATTAACAAACTCGACTTAGCAATGAAAAAAAAACCTAAAGAACTTTTAACTTATTTTTATTTTTTATTATTTGTTGTTACATCAGCAATAGATGTACATATTCTGTGAACGTTGCAACTTTCTACCTATTACGGTACAAGAGCTGTATGCCCACTGACAGATAGACGGACGAACAGACGGAAGGACAGCGGAGACTTAGCAATAGGGAACCTTAAAAAACAAACATATTCCTAAAAGGCTTACCAGTAGTTTCCCATTTGTTTGACATCGACGATTAACCTGACACCAGCATTTTGTTTACCGATAACATTTTTGCCTTTCAATGGACGAATGTAAACCAATTTCAGCTGTATGCCGGGCGGTGCCCGGGCGGTTAGAACTCGTCGGCGCTTCATCTCATGCTGTATCCATCTAGATTCACACACGTTGGTCGACCGAGTGGGCTGTTTGATTTGATTTCCTCGTTTAGAACTGTGCGATGGAAAAAGGTTTTTGGAAATATTGCGACTGCATTTCGTTTAAATCTATATACCACGAAGTATGCTCAGTATTATTTTGGATTAAGAGCAATTTTTGTTTAGACTTTGTAACCGTAGAGAATTATAAAATATTTATTACTGGCTTTTTGAAATTCCAAAGACATTCCAAGTTAAACGTAATATTTGAATTAGAAACAGCACAGCGAGATGCAAAAATTAATGGTCCGACACGAGACGTAATATTAACTTTGCAACATTAACGCCTTGAAATATCTTACAGCTATGATGATAATGCAAAATTCTCAAAATAACACGCGGAAGGGTAGAATCTCTGACGTCACGGTAAATTCCTGACGTTCCTTCATCAGGAGCTCAGTGGAGTGATATATAATTGGTATGCCTTTGAAGACATGCTGGTATTCGCCTCTCATAATATACAAATGCATATAGGTATGTTATTATGTTCATTGTGATATTGCATGTCACATCGTAGTACAATACATCGTATTGATAGTGCAGAAGCTTAGATATGGGTCATTAATAATACAAATAGTATTCATTGTACAGTCAAGTCGTTAAACATAATGTTCCAAAATACCCAAGCATTACTATTTACTATAAAATACTAATCAAAGTGAACAACAAAATATCCCTCAAAAGGTTAGTACTGAAATAGCGGCTTAAAATGTTTTCTTTGAAATTAAAGAAAAATACATTTAAGATAAGTATCTAGAATTCTCAACAATACTTTTCGTATAAAACGCTTTCACAGAATAATTATAAACTCAGTACATTCTTCATGATGGATTAACAATATTGAGTTTCCGGGAACTGAAAATTTGCTTGCAAAAGTTGACATTTCTAATTATGTCGGTAACTGGATTCTCGGAATGAGTAATATAGTTACTGTAATTTGTTAGCTCAGCTAAATTATAAATCTTACTAATATCACAAATGAAAAAGCATTTGTGGATGTTTGTTTTCTGATTATACATGATGTATATTTGGTTTGCTTATTTGATAAATTATATACTGGAATTACATTAATCCTTCTTGAACGCGAGTGAAACTGCGGGGCTAAAGCTAGTCCTAAATATTATATAAGTAACTCTACATTTCAGAAACAAATTATCTCCTTTGAATGTATATGTTATTTGTCGCCAGTCAATAATTTTATGAAGAGGCCTTACATCCCGAAACTCAATTACTGGGGGAAAATAGATCAATCTACAGATAAAACTGGTTTCTCAACTAGATTTTCCATCAATTTTTTTGGCGTTGTCTGTACTTGTGTCTTGACTTACAAACGAATTAAGGTTATTTCTCTTCAAATTGGATCTTGCCTGGTCTAACAAAATGTAATTTCTCAATAGGCGGCGGTGAGCTCTACCGCGTGATCGAGCAAATCTTTAATTTTGAGCAGATTTTTCAGGTAATCCGTTTCAACGGTTTTTCGTGGAAGCACGGTGCGCCGGACTTCGCCGGTTGGGCGGTACATTTGTAATATGGGTCAGCAGTTAGTTGTATATGGAGGTGCAGGGTGGATGACACCTCCATTGAAAAGGGAAGATCTTCCGCCAGGCTGGGTCATCATGCCTGGGGACCGCGGTCCAACTGTACATGTCGGACAGTTGTATATATGCAGATTTTCGAGAAAACTTCTTAAGTGCGATGCAGGATGTAGGATAATGTGGCGCCACGCCATCTATCTTTCAGTGTGTGAACTATCTTAGTGTTACTGATAGATGGCTCATAGATGTCGCTACATGTATATCATTATTATTTACATAATAACCAAATTGATGCTACCGATACTGTCACTGCAGTATACAATATATAAAAATGAAAATACTCGTATCTATATTATGATGTCTCCGTACTAGAAATCCGTACAACGCACGTCAGTGAAATAGAATAGGTATTTAAATCTTGAAGATAGCATTAGCTAGAATACTATTTTCTTTACACTTAATTGTAACATTAAAATCTGAAACACATAATTTGTTTTCCGAGAAGTCTATGAAACACCTAATTACAAGAATTAGTATTTGCTTTACATGAACTTAAATTAAACTTCGTAATAGTAAAATTACTCAATTTATAAAGGGAATGGCATTCTTCAATTTCATTTACATTAGATTTTTGTTCAAAGCAATAATAGAAGAATAAAGTACATTTTAGAAGTAGATTTTTACAAAATCTTATTTGGATTTTAATATGTAAGCATCTAATCAAAATTTTTGTAACAGTGAACTATGTTTAAGGTAACTCAGAAAAGACTGCTAGGCCAACTTTATTTTAGGGTTCCGTATCCAAAGGGTACCAACGGGACCCTATTACTAAGCTTCCGCTATCCGTCCGTCCATCCGTCCGTCTGTCCGTCTCTCGTAATAGGTAGAGAGTTGAAATTTTCACAGAATAAAACTGAAAGGGGCCCCCATATAAGTCATACATTACATACGTCTCAACGCTTTGTAGTGCGAGTAGGACACACACTTGGGCGATTTTTATACTTTTAATTTGTAGACTGACCGCACTTTATCAGATTACCTGACGTCAACTTGACTTTCCGGTGAAAAATCTCCTCCCGCAGAGAAGTGTAAAGGTGCGTCTACGCTACGCGAACCGAGTACGAGCTGAACATACGTGGATTACGAATTCGCGTAGCGTAGATGGACTTGCGAGCCCCGAACGAGCGTTAGACTCTCGCTCGACTGCGCTATGCCAATTGTCAGTTTTAGACGAACACAGGGATTCTCATAGTCTCGTTATACGACCACACTTGACACACCGCGAGCGACGTAGGAAAGCGGCTCGGATCCCGTAGCTAGACGCACCATTAAAAACTCCGCTGTTACAAGCGATATTTATTATGAATGTAGGTAATATTAATAAATTATTATTACAAGTTATTATTACAAGAGCGAATTTAAATAAATTAAATACGAAATGTTTCATTTCGCGGTAATTTGATGGGTGATTTTGGGTTATCCACTTTTATTTCAGGATTGAAACGAGTGCATCAATTTGTGGTGACATAACAACGTACATAAATGTAATTGTATTTGTTTTATTACACACATTTGTGGCTTAACACTGTTTGTATAATTAAAATTCAATTTGTTTACTGAATGTTAATTTTATTTGGTTGGTTGCGAGCGATTTTACTAACAAAAATGGTTTAGTCTTCATTCTATATTCATACATATGCTTAGAGATGAATCATAATATTTACTTCATCGGTGATGAATGTGCGTAGCCAGAGCTCATACCTCATACCTATGCAGATTTATGTTTACCATCTAAGCGAGGAGAATATAATAGGAATTAAATTTAAAGTTACTTTTATTAGGCAGTGAAGACTGCATTTTACAAAAGAAATTCATAACTTTTAGGTGCAACACAGATGACAGACTTTTTGCGCGAAGGAGTCTGCGGCACACCAAAAAGTCCGTCACGGATTTTTCACAGATTCAAAGCACTTTTCTACGATCTTCGATTATTCTATCGGTGGAACTCTAGCGACGTACACGCGTTAGAAATGTAGAGATTTTGTACTTGAAATACAGAAAAAGAAGATGAAATGAGAATTTTGGGTACATCTGTTTCGCGGCTTTTTGCGCGTCGTGTGCGTTACTACTTAGAATTGTATAGGTTCTATTTGTACAGACTAAAAAGTGCGGCACGGATAGTCTGTCGTCTGTGCTGCATCTCAAAATAACGAAGTATCACGAATAACAGCGTCAAGACTAATTGACACAAATTGGACTGTTTTGCTGAGTGGTTTCTGTCATTAACTTCATTATTAAATAACAAGCTTGCATAAAACTCTCGACGCGAATCAGTCTGTATAAGTACTTGATCTGTGTTAGATAAATATTAAGTTTTTTTAATGTTATCAGATTATTTCGGTTCGGCCAAAAAAGCTGAAGCTAAATTAAGCTGAGCCCAACCTTAGTTTAGTCAGTTAAATACTTTGAGTAGGGTCGATGCTCAGCTGTTTAGTTACATAATAATAAAAACGGGAAATTCCTTGTCACTTTAAGTAGAAGTTACCCGTAAGGTTGTATAATAACTTTTTAACAATTAAATATTAATATTAAATATTTATTTATACTAACCTACACATCTTAGTTCGTGTTTATTATATAAATTCGATAGGTAAATAGAATATCAAGTTTGGGTTGAATTTACGCTACCCACGGCTATGTTCCTAAACGCTTTATTTGAATGCAAGGCTTATAATTATATGTACTTATTGATTTTGTTATTTCATAGGGTGACATAATCGTATATAAGATTAACCCCTTAACTAAAGAAAAAAAAATAAGGCTTATTCTTATTCTGAGGTAAAATAATTGGACTGTTTTACAAAAACCTTAAACCGACTTCAAAGTACACTAAGAAGTAATCAAACCCTGATCTGATGACAATGGGACCAATAGGGAAGCGTACCCTTTCAAATAAAAAAAGAATTTTCCAAATCGGTTAATAAATGACGGAGTTATGAGGTATAAAAAAAAAAAATACATTCGAATTGAGAACTTTTTTGAAGTCGGTTAAAAGAAGCACTCTGGTTACCAGACTGATATAAATGTTTTTTCTTTCATTCTTTCTTTCAATGCCCCAGAGTTTGTAACCCAAAAGGCACAAATAATTGGCTTTCGCCAAGAGCCGCCCTGCCCTTGAGCTTCATTCCCTGGAAGATAATAATAATAAAGCATTTATTTATCTTTCATAATGGTATACTAAACAGTATTTCTACTGGGTGGTGACTTTGAGATGGCATATTTCCGAAACCTATGTTGGGTTGGTCATGCTGAACAACTTTTACTACGGGAACAAAACTGAATTCTCAAAAAACAATGTTAACTCTTCATAGTAAATGTCAACCTTGCTCGATCATAATATATAAAAATATTATTTTTTTTGAGAATTCAGTGTTGGTCTCATAGTAAAAGTTGTTCAGCATGACTATCCCAACATAGGTTTCGAAAATATGCCATCTCGAAATCTCCACCTGTTATACTCTGAGACTAAACTAACAATATAGTTGACATACGAATTCCTTTGTGAGAGATTGATCTCTGTATTACAGATTACCAGGCCACTTAGACAATTACTGTATTATGCTGAGGTAATTACCTAATAATAATTTATTGATAATAATTAATGTAGTGCTCAATTTAATATTTAATATTAGATAAACTGAAAGGGCAATATGTCATATGTTGTATTCCAGAACAAAGGCCTTCCTTGAATCCAGAATTAACGTTATCAGTTCGTATTGTATGTATAAGCCGGATAGATATATAGGTACATCAATTTGGCCTGACCTATACGCTCTGTATAGGTCTAAGGGCTGTCATTTAAATGGACAGACATGATCTGGATGTTCATTTGAAATTAGAACAGTTTTTATAAATACTTATCAGAATAATAATCCAGCCTTATTCGTTTTTTTTTCGGTGTTCCATAAAAACGTTATTATATTTGTTTACATTTGCTGTTCACAATCGCACATACATTTAACAATATCATCCTTAATTGCACCTGTGCGACTGCCTGTGAATTCACGTGAACGCCTTTCATTGTTTATTTTTATAGCCAGGACCAAATTCACGGCAAATAAATGTGAAGTAAGCCCCCGGGACGTTAATTAAGTTCTTGGTTTTACGGCAATAGTAACCTGCGGTGTAACTCGTAATGAGTATCGTTGCTTTGGTAATCTACTGTATTGATTATGCTAACCTGGTACTTTTGAAATGAAATGAAACTATTTTATTTGCGAGAATAAGGATGACAAAATAGTGATGGAGAAAAAATTGACTGGATTTTTGGAATATTATGACATAATATTTGTTCACAGTATTTTAGGAAAAGATAACATAGTCTTTTGGGAACGTTGAAAAGGTTTTTTTAAAAAACAAAATTTAAAATAGGACAACGTCTAAACCGATGCTAAGGTGAATAACTAACAAAGGCAGTGGCCACCAGCCGATGCAACGACTGCTGACTTGCAATAACAATTATAGAAATTGCCCACGCAAATGGACCACACACGGCTGGCGATACTAAGCCAGCATTTAATCTAAAACATAGGGGATGGGGGATCCATAACTACATTCAAAATAAAATATTTATGTCCTAATTTAATGCCTGAAAAAAAGTTTTAATACTTCGTACCATACTTTTCGTAATTAAATTAATTACGGATTTAGAATAGTTTTTATTTTTAAAGATTAGGTTTAGTTTAGAGTAGTTTTTATTATTTAAGTTTTGTTTTATTTTGATTTTATTATTACTATTATTGAATAAATGTCCTAATAAGATTAAAGGTAAACTACTAAGTCAGTACTTTCATTCCCGATTTTCCTTCTGTTATAAGAATGAATAATCTCTTCGGCGAAAATGAGAATGAATGTATAAATATTTTTCTGATAAGCTACCTATTATTTATTTGAAAAGACTTTCCTAATCACTGTTTACGACTTCTTTGGGACATTGTTCTCCTTTGACCTCTGGAAGTGAAATTATCTTATTGTGTAGTCCTAATGGTTGCGTTATCTTTAAGGCTTTTGTGTCTGACCTTTTGGGAAGAAAGCATGACCGATGTCTTGAAACGTAATGTTCACTTGTTCACAAAAAGTTGGGCAGTAATTCTTATTTTTGTAGGCAGTAAATAAACTCAAATAATATAAACAATTAGATGCATAAATAAAGTTGAAATCTGTTTAAAACATAATCTTTAACTCGTTGGTTCTCGCGAGGGACGCGCGTCCTATTATAACAATATTTTTATCCGCGAGCCAAGGTATATTACGATCCTAATTTTGATTAAATTAAGAACTTACTAGTGGCCCACAATACCGGGTTTACCGCTTTTTATTATTCAAAATATGCGATTAACTTAAAATGTTACAGCCAATTTCTGAACAGCACCAAAATAAAATGCCGTCACAAAACCTACAAAAAACATAAACTGAGTACCTACAAAAAGCTTTTTAATTTTCTTTTATCAGTGCCGGCGTCGTTCCGCAGTCGTTGAACATTATCTCTTTCGACCCTACCACCCTCTGCTTACCACAAACGCTCGTCACAACAACCACACACCACTAATTACTGTTAACGCTTCAGTGGACTTCAACATTAATTGGATACATTTTATTTCGGCTACAACTTTATTCGCGACTGTTGTAGTGACTGCAACATGGAATTACAAAACTGCAAAATAAAAGATATATAATTAGCGTTCACGGAAAACAAAATAACGAGCTACTTTTTTTACCACAATCTCACCATGGTAAGTGATGATGTGGGCGAAGGTGGTAAGCACAGCCTAGAAGGAACTGGTACTTTTAATGAGATAAACATTATTTCCAGTATTAGCAATGGAATCTTATGAACACACAATAATTTTAGGTGATGGTAGCTCAGTCGGATGCCGAGATGATGGCCGTTAAGAATCTGTCGTCAAGCACCTATCGGTGTTTTCCGACAGCTGAATTTGAGAGCCAGTTCCCAGTTTGAGAGCCAGTTTTCCCGAGATTTCGTGTATGAAAAAATGTCCCAGGATATTTATTTCTCTTTTATAGTACCTACTCGTAGAAAAAAGTAACAGATACTTATTTTTAGTAAGCACAAACAAATATTTATGAAGGCTGTAATTAGATAAAAGCTTAGTACAAATATTGGTGCCGATTCTGTTGTAAATCGCACTAAACTAATTTTAGTTACGTCACATCTCTTTCTTACAAGCATTATTGAAAAAGGATAGAACATATTTAAAGCTGTCAAATTAATCTTTGTCGTTAATATTTGCGGGTATTTAGACGTAACCGCGATAGATAGCGACTAAATTTACATTGAAAACAAGCATTGAACTAATTTGACAGGACTACATTTTTTACATCCTTTTCTTATGTTCTTTGTTAGAAAGAGACATAGTGAGATTAAAATTAGTTTAGTTGTAAACAACAGAATCAGGGCCATTATCTTTTGTATTAAATAATAAATTGACGACGATATTTTCTACTATCGCTCAGTTCAAAATGTTTCAAAGTATCGTATTAAAGTGAATATAAATAGCGCTTTATTTTGTTTGACTGTTCATCAATAAGCTACGTAATGGCATTTTCCTGTCGAGCCAAGCAATAGAGGAATGTGCGATATTTGAATCACATGAAAAGTTACGGAATTTTCGCTATTTTGAATAGTTAATATTTGCAATATTGCCTTCGTAATTTTGAACAACATTTTCACATTAATTGCTGCTTCGAATATCAAACTTGCTTACAGTACACTAATAGTACTTTTAAGGTTTTAATTCAATACTTCTTACTTAAAACGTTATTACGGCAATACATTTTCAATCAATAAAAAAATTCACAACTCAAAGCGTGGGGATATAGACCCAACACGTTGATTCCTAATTTGTTGCGATGTGTACGCCTAGCAAATAGGTACTATCTAGACACCCGCCAAGAACTTAATACCTACGTATTTTATTTTATTTTGTGTCCTTTTCTTCAAGGATAAACCTCCATAGTATATCCTGTCGATGCGATCTTCATTATTGTATGAGATGACAACATTCGCAACCTCACACACACACGCACGACGACCGGTATTCTACCCCACTCGACCATAGATTTTTGCATCATTTTTGGTACCTATACTATTTTCTATTAAACACGTTAAATCTATCGAGACAGCATCATTTAATCACCATCACCGACTTCCACTTCGCTACATGGGAGTCAACCCGGTTCCGAGAGGGCGGCGAGGTTATGCTGGACTCGTATCGGCTAAAACCCCATGGTGATCGCCATCTGCGCTGTACTTTTTGCTTGATCTAGTTCTCATACCAGAACCCCTTCCATCCACGATGCTGTGATAACCTGACCTGGGGTAATTGTGAAACCAATCTCTCATCAGCACCCTCGCTGAGCTATCGCTTGATGAGTCCTGAGTCGTAACCACAACGATCCATCATCCTCCTAGGCGTTCTAGGCCCGGGGTCCCATTTATGTACGAACCCAATTGATTTGGACTCCAGAGTCATGACTGCTTTATTGCAATAGTTGTATAACGGTGTCTCTATCTCATTTCCTCGAAATTTCCAAGAACAAGCAATATATTGCTATTATGATAAAATACCATACACCAAGCCATACACCTATTGTTAGTCGAAACAAGCTATTCAACCGTCGCCTTTCTATGGAAAATTCTGCATATAAAAACGTACATACGTGACCCGTGGTATCTTTGCATGTCTGGCAACACTTCGTTTTCAATTCGTGACCACACTGACAGCTGTGTTTACGGTACGCGCTTCCAACAAACGGTTAAAAGTTTGATTGCGAAATTTTCCAAGGCTATTTCGTGTATGATACAACTGTATAGGGAAAAGGTTACTGTAACTGTCCAATCAAAGATTATTTATAATGATAATTCGTAACCTTAAAAGTATAACATGAATTTTATAATAAAATAGTTTAACTAAAAAAGTTGAGCTCCCAAAAACATAATCATGTCAGTATTTCTATAAAATAGTACATTATGATACATGTGTGCAAAGTTGGTCATTAGACACGAGGCGTTATTAAGCGAGAGCCGCAGACGAACGCGATTAGGGAGCCGAGAATAAATTACCATGAGTAAGGACTCTTACCAACTTTGCACACATGTATCATAATATATATCGGCGGACAATCGCCGTTTGTATTGAAAACACCGTTATTCATATTAACCGTATCTATTTATGAAACGGGTACTGTAAATAATTAAATTAGAACACGCACACACATAAAATATTTCAACAATATAGCAAATATAACAATTAAATATTAAAAAGCTTGTACTTAACTCAAGGTTGTTACTCCTTCACGTCTGAGCACAGAATGAATTTGCAAGCTCGGCTCGCTATTGCTTTTATAGTTTTTATACGCCTGGAATCTACCCTCCACGATCAACACTTTTATTTTGAATAAAATTGAACGACTTTCGGTTGATTTAAAATCATAGAGTGAGCTGTCAATTAAAATACTGAATAGTTTGTAATAATTAAATAATGATTATGAAATATGAAAAGGTAAATAAATATAGCCTGAAATAATTCAAGAAATCACAATCATTTGAACAATAAAATTATAATAAACATATTCTTGCCTATTTGAAATCTTTAGAATAGCATTAAATAAGTCAGTTTTAAATATTACTTATACCGACATGATGATCGGAATTGTTTGGCGCCGACACGGCCATTCTGTTCCAGCGCGCTCTCTGCGCTGTGATCCCTTCGTAATAAACAAACTCCTGAAACATAGTTTTACTAATTCGGAGCCTATGGATTCAAAAATAAGCTGTAATATTGTATGTCAATAAATGGATTATTATTATTATAATAAGCTCACCCGCCTTGGATCTAGCCGTAACGTTTGGCATCACCCAACTGGTATCTAGCCACAACGTTAGGCGTCACCCGCCTTGGATCTTGCCTCAGACCAGGAAAGGATACGCATAGTGATCAGCTAGCGCTTAGGGTTGGATAGTTGGATATAGAAGTTATTTTTAAGATATGCAAGTTTACACCAATTCAACATTAGGCAAAACCCATTTTGGGTCTAACCAAAACACAACGAACAACGCAATCAACTAGGCATCACCCATCGGGATCTAGCCTCTCAAGACCAGGAAAAGGATACGCGTGGTGGCCAGCCAGCGTTTAGGGTGGGAAAGGTGGATAAGTTAGTAATCAGATATTTCATAAGGATTATCTGCTCGTCCATCCTTAACCTACTTACCGATCTTACAGTATTAAGATCTACTTTTTCATCATCATCAATATGAAAGAGCTTGATACACAGCAGAGTGCATTGCTTGTCAAATAATAATTCCATGGTCGTTTTCCCTGTAATTTGAATACAGAAGAATTATAATTGTAAATCTTAAATTGTAGAATGCCACGGTTTATCAAGTTTTACCACCAACACGTTATATTTTTATAATGCGTTGAACCAGACATTATTTTGGGATTTCGGCTAAAATAATCTGTATTGGCATAGCGAAATTCCTTGCCAAACGTCCGGATCAGGTCCCCTTTTACTTGATCCAAGTGGCAGCCCATATTTTTGCTCTGCCTTGTAGTTATAGGATTACTTTTATGCAAGCTTCCTGCACTGTACACTGAAACTAGCAAAGGTCTTGTTAACATTGACACACCAATCTCAAATATCATGGGAGCGTGTTTCTAGCACTGAATGCAGCTTGTTTAGTAATGGATGTAACTAAGCTCATCACTTGTTTTAAACAAAATCTTGGTTCTGTCTGGGTCACAGATTGAGCTCAGGCCGAGAAGGCCTAGAATGAGATAACCTCAGCACTGGTGAGGTAGATCCCACCGCTGCTATCGGCGGACAATCGCCGTTTGTATTGAAAACACCGTTATTCATATTAACCGTATCTATTTATGAAACGGGTACTGTAAATAATTAAATTAGAACACGCACACACATAAAATATTTCAACAATATAGCAAATATAACAATTAAATATTAAAAAGCTTGTACTTAACTCAAGGTTGTTACTCCTTCACGTCTGAGCACAGAATGAATTTGCAAGCTCGGCTCGCTATTGCTTTTATAGTTTTTATACGCCTGGAATCTACCCTCCACGATCAACACTTTTATTTTGAATAAAATTGAACGACTTTCGGTTGATTTAAAATCATAGAGTGAGCTGTCAATTAAAATACTGAATAGTTTGTAATAATTAAATAATGATTATGAAATATGAAAAGGTAAATAAATATAGCCTGAAATAATTCAAGAAATCACAATCATTTGAACAATAAAATTATAATAAACATATTCTTGCCTATTTGAAATCTTTAGAATAGCATTAAATAAGTCAGTTTTAAATATTACTTATACCGACATGATGATCGGAATTGTTTGGCGCCGACATATACTATTACCTTTTGCTAGTAATGTATTCTAAAAATGGAAGACCCTCTTTGGCAATGACTTTACCTCTTTATAATATTGGTATAGATTGTAGTGTAGATTAAATACATACGGTCATTTACTATATCAGTTACCCTAACTACAATTTATTAACTCATAACTTGAATCCTTTTGTGTGAATTGTAACGTTCATAATTCACAGAACTTGTAGAATGGAAGTTTTACGCCTATACTCGTGCATCGGAAGGGTTGGAATGAGTTTTATTATATTGCTGTGGGAAGCCTACCTCTTGTATTTTGTAATTGTTTGATGTTCTCGCTCAAGTTAAAACGTTACTATTTGACTGATTTTGTTTTTGGAAAGGGAAGCTTATGTGAATGTCTATAAAGTGTAGAGGCGGTACTGAAAATACAACAAAACAGTTAAAGTTAAGTCTTTTCTTTGGAATTGAAAATAAGTTTTTCTATGAATTTACTGGAAACTTAAATTGCCTTTTTGTGTTATCTACGTGGATTTATGTTCCATAAATCAGAAAGTTTTAAACATACAAAATATAACTTAATATAACTTAAACTTTTAAGAGATGTAGAGCGTATCGTTAATTCTCAATGAGCAGCTCGACTGGGGAAGAAGCTACACCTTACAGAACACCGTAGCCAAACAACTTTATGTTGTGTTCCTGAGTGTAAGGTCGCCAGTGCTCTAGGGGAGGGGGGGAACGGTAATGCATGTGTTGCAAGCGACCATGCCCTTTTTCACACGAGTCGATAACGACACCGTAAAAATATCGTCATGTCACGACATTTTTGCGGTGTCGTTATCGTCTCGTGTGAAAACGGACATGGTAAATGCTACCATCATGGCGGCACTAAGCTTGTTTCCCAACTTCATCGTATTAAAAAAACGACAGAACTATTTTATACCTCTGAACACATCTTCACTTAGTTTGTTGTTAAAGATAGGAATACAGGCACAAAACCGAATCGACGCAGAATGTAAATCAAGGCCAGATAAATATTTATTGGCGTGACAATATTCTCTCAACATTTTTTTTTCTTTTCTTTAGGAAACCAACAAAATTTTAGTTCAGTAATAATATTATCTGCAAAGTAATAAAATATCCTTCGTACAACATGTTTACCCGTTATCAATATTTGAAGTACTACTCTTGTTCCCAGCCAAGCTAGCCAAACGTCGAAATTAAATTATGTACCTACATCTGGTTCACAAAATTATTTATGCTAACAAGACGAGAGACCCTTCAATATAATAGATAGACCTTTGTGTTACTTCGTCCTTACCTGTCTCCTCAAAGTACGGACATTGGAATACCTTAGAATTAATAAGCCCTTTAGTAGGGCAAGGTTCTCGAAATATTTACCACAGGAGAATATTTGGTCAAAAGGTGACTTAATCCACTTGGTAAGCTTGGAAGCTGCGGTATGTTGCCCTGACTGTGGCTTTGTCGCGTCCTACTTACATATTTTCAACATACCTACCAACTACCCTTGTTCTGAACAATGGCTGTGTAGTCTAGTTGTCTTTTGTAATAACCTAAGTTAGACAATTTCATATTTCCCTGTCTTGTAGAAGGTGCAAATTTCTAGATCTTAAAATAACTAAATCTCTATATATATATGAGAATGAATCCCTATATTACCTTGGTCACGCCATAACTTGAGAACGACTTTACCGATTTCAACAATCTTTTTTTAAGCTTTCTAATGATTTGGAGCTTTTAACGAAAAAAGAATAAGAAGGTTGCGTAGAAAATTTAAGGAATCATAACGGTAGGGTAGCGTAGGATATCCCTCGGGTACGCGGGTGAAACTGCGTGGCGCGACTAGTAAATCAATAAAAATATGCCCATCTAGGCTTATTTTGGTAATCAAGGGTAGTAAGGATTTAATGGTGCATTATATCAGTGATTATTATAATCAGACATATAGAGCATAAAGTTACATAATTTATCAATAATTATATCCAGGATTATGACTTCTGTGGTTGATACAATGAATACATTCACGTTCTTAGCTATATTGACAAAAATAGGGGACCGAAGAGAAAAAGAATTTAATTTTTATTCTATTCTAATTCAATGAGTGAATTTATTGAGTCATTATTCAGGAAAAATAAAGCGCTTCTTCCGATCGACGCCATTTATTTCGCGCGGACACCGAAAGGTCGAATGCATTTAATTGGATGGTACCTTTTTATTCGATTCTCTTTCCGAATCTCCTCAAAATTGATTGCAGTTTAATTCTCCTTCCGCTCTCAAAAACCGGCAACATTAAACCGCTCTTCTGATGTTTAAACTTTAATTAGACTTAACGGTTCTACTTCAGGTTTATTTCAATGTGAAAATTTACAGTCAACTACCCTTTTGCATACTTATAAACTTTTAATTATTGATATACAGTTATAAACATTTTCTACAGAACTGTTTTAACGCTTCTCTGATCATTTTGCCTTTTATCTTTTTAAACATAATAGAAGAATAATTTTGTGTTAAAAAGTTTGAAGATTTCCTTTCAAGTACTTTTTCGATTGTTTTTTTTTTTGAAAAAGCCACAGCGTCTCATAATTAAAATTTGGTAAAAGTACATTTTTTATTTAAATTTTGAGGCCTCTGTTCGAAACGCGATATTTTTACCGGCACCAATTACCGAGTTACAAAAAAACTTTTTTAATAGAAGTGAGCAAATTTTATCGAAGTCGGTAAAATTACTTCAATGAAGAAAGTTTCCGATGGCTCTTATGATTTGATGCTCGGAAAATTATAAAAAATATATCTGGTAGTGTTGTCTGAGTATCGATTGGATATTTATTAAGATTTATTGATCAACTTTTATTAACTTAATTATGCTTACTCAAATAAAGAATAAAAGATTTTGATATTACATATGCGATATAGGGCTTGTCTATTAATGTGCTATTAGGCGATATTGGTTTAAAAAGTCATAAGAATTACAGTAGTACCCAATTAATATGGCTTACCGATGTACCTGCGCAGAAGATAAATTTTCAAAGCCCGGGTAACGCTATTGGCCGACAGCTGCCGTCATGTTAGCGCGCGCCGTGCGGACGGGCGTGATTTGCGAGTGAGACGGAACTAACAGCTGCAGTGTATTATGAACCTTATAGTAGTGATCTAAGGTTGATTGTAAGTTTTAAGCATTCTTTCGTTAATCTTCGGGGCCATACTTTCTTTTCTGTGCGAACGAAGATTCACGACGCGCCATATAAGTTGGGTAATACTGTACGTTTTTACCCGACTGACCCGGAAGGAGGGTTATGTTTTTCGAGTGTATGTATGTATGTATGTATGTCTATTTCTTTGTGCCGCTCTGCAGCCTAAACGGCTTGATGGATTTAATTAAGCATATGAGGTGTTGTTTTTATAAGTTTTATAAAAGTGAGCGAAATAAAAACAAAATATGTATGCCAAGTCATAGAACTGCACTATTCCATAAAAGTGTATTTGGTATGGCACCAATAATTTACAACCGTTTGCCAAAATCGATGCTGGAATCGAATAACGTCGTTACATTTAAAAGGAATTTGTATGATTTTTTGACATCTAGGAGTTATTATACAATTAATGAATATCTTACCGAATAATACGAAATGTAATAGTCAATTCAATATTTAATTTAATAAGTTAGTTGATGGTTAAATTTTCATTTGTTAGTCATTTGTTAATATTTCCGATTACTTTGACATTACAATGGTTATTTAATTTTTTTGTATATGATATGACATAAAATGTATAATGATCTGGTAAAATTGTATAATGTTAATAATTAATAATCTTAGTAAAACTATATATTGCATGTTCAATGTGGACGAGACTGTTGAGACTCATGAAATGTATTTTTTATAACACCATTATTTCTGTACAGTATAAGCAATAAAATATTTGTGATTCTGATTCTGTTAGATTCGTCTTGACTGGGGGAGTGTCATAGGGTATATTATTTTTATATGGCACCTAAGAATAAAAAATAAGGGGGGTATTAAAAATAAAAGTTTCGTTATTATAACAATATGGGTATCAAATGAAAGCTTGTAAATAGACCATTCCATATATGTATATATTGTACTACTTTTATGCTACCATTTTGACGTAAACTGCAAAAAAACACGTTTAATGCAAGGACAGTAGGTACTGAGCCGTTACCATACGTAAATCACAGAGTTACGATGGTTGTTAGCGTTCCTTTACCGTACCGCTCATTTACTTACTAATACATACAACTCTTTCTGTGTAAAACTAAAAAGTCTGAAATAAATTAAATTCGGCACAATGATAGCCGAGATCACATTCCACATGTCGACAACCTCGTGTGCTAAGTTGAGATACTTTATTTGTTTCTCTTTTTCAGCTTTCACAAGGTTCTCGTCATGCGGAATGGTAACTTTGTAGAGCGATGCTAATATTGACCGTAACAAAAACATAAAAAGGATAAGTTCATTATTTATTAAATGGGCGACAGATCATAAAATAACGTGTAATCCTGAATTCCTATGAAGCATTAGAGTAAAATCTATGTGTCAGTTACTGTATGAATATAGACCATCGAACTTAAAAAAGAGATAAATGTTATATCTAAAAAAATGACAAATGTGGTGTATGAATACATTGGAAGAGGTAGATCGAAGTAGAGATGGATTGATTGAGTGAAGGATGATAAGAGTAAAATATATGATGACAGATTGAATGGATGAATGGAAGAATTGTTCAACTTGCCCTGACTCAAAATATTGGAAGCAATGCAGACCGATCCAAGTCCGATTGGATTGATAGTAGAGACTGCTAGTTCTAGCAATTTCATCATCTAAGGCTAAGTAAAGTTTTGTTTAGTTTCAAAAATTCTAGCCTTCTGTTATATCATACATTTTAATATAACAAAGGTGTATGAAAGAAGCTTCACTCTGCACTTGCTTCACTTGGTAGCTAGTTGAAGGTTTAATTATGAAAATTGGTTTTTGATTGATGCTATGTTTTTTAATTTAATGATTTTATTATAATTCTATTCACAAATTATGTGCATCTATTAGTATTCTTTTAGTTTATTTTATTTAAGGCACACCTAAGTACATCATGCTCATTTTAAGGAATCCATTTTCGATTAAAACAAATATTTTAGGACTTTCATTCTGTCATAAAAGTAAATTTTCTCTATGGTTAAAAATCCTTATGGATTTTTTGGTCTTACCAATCGGTAAGAATAAGCGAGTTTATAAAAATATATCGATATAGAAATAATTTGTTACATTCAGCAGCACTAGCTCGTAGGATCTTGTGCTAGTAATAATAAAGCTTCATCTCGTAATTTAGTTCAGAACCAGTATTTCAAAATAAATAGTAGGAATTTGATAACTAATACTTTTAAATAAAATTTAGAGTTTTGTATGGGTTTAAATACATTTTTTAACTTTCTCTCTGTCTTTAACTGCATCTATCTAATTAATAAGCTTTATTACAAATAAAAGAGAGTAAAAGAAAGATAGAGAGTCACTGACTCTTCTTTCGTTTATTTCTAGGTCACCTGAGTGGCGGAAATCAGGTAAATAGAAAGGCTTAAGGAAATTCATACAAATGTATTAAAGATTCACGTAATACTATAAAAATATTAAAGAAAAATAAACAGACGCGTAAAGAGATTATTTTTTTCTGAATGAAAACATCCTTCAGCCGTTACGCTAATTACTCGCATTTTAAGGCAATTAACTAAGATTTAATTATTTATTCAGATTTTCGAGACACCGTTCTCACAAACAAAAAGGTTGTCTTTTTCGTTTTCTTTTATACACAAACGAGAAACTTTTTCTCGTCTCATAACATTGTAAAAGGAAAAGTTGACTTCTTTGGCGTCAGTTCAAATACTGCAATTACTGTTTGGTTTATTTATTGTTATGTATTTTTTGAGGTATTCTTTGAATATAATTACTTACTTACTATGTTAACATAATATTACCGCTGCTAGAGTCCATAAAACATGTTTATAATAAATAATAAATGAAACTGAACTTCATTAAAATTTGCTTGAATTTTTTTGCAGTGTAGCTACATATTTTATTAATGGGCCAGACAAGTCCCTCGGGCGAGTAGATTTTAATATAATATAATACTAGAAAAATGGGGTCTAATTAAATGGAATGGTGGAATTTTCTTACGCAAAGGGCTTAGCGTGTTTCTGGCTGAATTATATAAATTACAACCTTAAAATTGGAGCTTCTTAGATCTCAAATCATTATTATGCAGGTTAGTGCTAGAAAATGATTTGAATCGCGATTCGCGGAGCATCATCGTCCATCCGAGAAACGTCTTTTTTGGCGTTTAATACTCGAGTTTAATGGCCTAAGAGCCCGTGAACCCCAGACCTTCGTTATTTTATAATATTACAGTACGGCTAGTTGATATTATAAAGCCCATGATATACGTAGCTATAATATACAGGGTGTTGTTTTGGTCGGCGACAAGCGACCCAGGAGCGGTAGTACAAAATATATATTCCCCAAAAATGGACTTAATTCCACTAAATACTGTAAATATGTTGAGAAATACCTTATTTAATTTGAAATAAAATTACCGCAAAGTATGGTTACTAGGCACGTGCACAGACTAGAGCTAGGCGCAAGCCGCCATCGCCCCACCCCTTTACTCCCTCGTACTCCCGTTGAGTATTATGTCTACACTTTAGCTTATTACATGATTTTCAAAAATTTTATTTTTAATATTTAAAAAAAATAAAGTATTTTTTTTATATTTTTTTTAGCACCAGTATCATTTGTATTATCGACCCTGAGTCGCTTGTCGCTGACCAAAACAACGACCTGTATATTAATATAAATCATAGCGAGGCATATTTTGATATATTTTCAAAACTAATCTTTAGGTGACCGCACACGCAGCTATAATATATATTTCTGTTACTTCACAAACTTGTACTGTAATTTATTTTTCAACACACTTGCTCGTAAAGTGACATTTATTGCACCGCTTTTGTTGCACTGTATGACACGCGTGTGAATTGATCATTTCACTCCCGGCTCCCTTATTACGTTCGGCTGCGGCTCAAGCGCTTAATAACGCTCGTGTGTAATTACCAACTTTGTACACATGTATCATATTGTACTATTATAGCACGGCATATTAATACATATATATTATAGCTACGTCTATGATGGGCTTTATGGTCTAGCTTCTAAGAAAGGCAACTAGAGAGTACTTATCTATGCGGCGATTCAACTCATAAGTCGATTGGCCTCTCAGATCAAACGACCATTGTTACGGCTACTCCACTACGGCTATTATAAGCCTATTGTGAGACATTCGCTTCGTCGATGTCAAACCCCCATAACCATGAGAATTTGCTTAATCACCATGCTTTAGCAGATTGGCAATCGTGAACTTGAGTAAACTGTAGCTGTAATATTGTTAATATCCCCGGATATAGAATATGTAGGTTTATGGTTGAAGAGTTTTACTGATTAAGAGTTACAAAATTGAGTAAGGTACCAGAGCTCATTGGTGGGAGGCGAACAATTGTTAACCCGCATGTGGCAAGCGTCCAAATGCTAAGGTAAACGCTAATCTACAAGTGGGCTGAATGCTTATTTACCGACTCATCATCAGCCTATAATGGCCCACTGCTGAGCACAGGCCTCCTTTCACAAATGTGGAGTTAGGCTAGTGGTCAACCTACTGTTGGAGTTTTCAAGCTGCCTAGAAGGCCTCTAACTAGCTTAGCGATTATCACAATTAAGTGATAACAGGGACCAACGGCTTTACGTGCCTTCCGAAGCACGGAAACGCTCGATTTGAAATACCACTAGGCGGTCACCCATCCAGGTACCGACCACGACAGACGTAGCTTAACTTCGCCGATCGATTAAGACCGGCTAATCATGCTACACCACGAACACATCATTTGCCGACTAATAAAAAGAAATAACCACATAATTATTAGTCACTATAGTCCCACAAACTTATCTAGCCTGGTGGCCAAAAGAGGAACTAACGACGCCAGTTTGAAATATCAATCTTCCTGCCATTTGCCATTGGTTATTTTCTCCACCAAATGCGATAACAGCACCTCTCTTACCGGGCCAGATAAGTTTATGGGACTGTAATTACAAATGTCAGTATCGTACTTGATTCTAAATTCTTTGCAATGTCGTAATCATATCTTTACATCATTAAATTTATTCTCTATCGTATTACGTGACTATCAAAAACGTAAGTAGAGATCGGGATCTGTAGTGAAACTATCAGGGGACTATTGGTAGAGTAAATTTTCAACTTGAAGGTGGAATAGTTAGAATTCGCTCTAACAACGTTCGTGCCGCGGCATCTGACGTAACTACAAACTGAGTTATAATAATCATTTACAGTTCCATAGAAGCGTTAACTACCACCTATTTCTCTAGCAATGCTAATTGCAAAGTTGCAAATAAATCGCTGTTTTACACGACACGAAGCACAAAACGTGAAATTATGCATTCCAATCACCTTCATTCAACGTACAAATCGTTTAAGTCTATCACTGTATAGTTATATTTGTATCATCTCATTCAGAAAGGAAATGGTCGTCGATTAACTTAATGGGGACATTGTTTGAAAGGATCGCGAAACGTCGTCACTGTGTAAGAGTATAATTAGGGAGTTAGCTGAAAATTCAGGTGTATTACTCGAGATAAGGGTTTCTTTGTTATAAATGAAATTTGCAAAGTCAGGATTGTAATTGGAATTTTTGTGGGTAGAAAATTACGAGGTAGGAAGTTGGAACTGTGCCCAAAGAATCGTTGTAGGCTCCCCCAGGTCACGTTCTAACGTAACCTAGAAAAACCTTCCCAAAATTGATGCTTGAATTTTGTTAATTTATTCAATATATGTCTATGAAGTATTTTAATTAGTTAATATATATCGCACCGAGTCTTCAAACTAATGCAATGAGGTTTATGGAAAATTTTGGATGATCGTTAATAAAACACCCACATAAACTTTTTACTTAGAAAACCTTTATGTCCAACATATCCATCACAAGGTTTATACCTAACGTCCACCTGAGAGGAATAAAACGTGAAAAACCTTTTCCGAACAAACCGAAGTTTCACCTTAAAAAAAAAGATAAAAATGTCCCGAACAATTCATAGATAAATTACGCTCACCTTAAAAACGTAGCTGTGAGTGAGATAGCAAGTGAACAAAAAAGAGAGAGGAGATCGTACCCGACATTTATCATTAAGGGCAACAATGCTTTTTGCGGGATTTCGTACAAGAATCCTAGAGATTAATGAAGGTGGCAATAACGCCCTACCATCCGATAAATAACAAAATTACGCACGCTTCCCTTAACGACTGAGATTAATAAGTAACATTAGGCCATGCTGGATAAAGAAGGAGAAATATTTTCATTACTGTCGACTACAATGATCGGGACATTGTAGTCTTTATCCTTCTTTTTTATAAGAACAGACACCGCGTTTCACAATAACCGATCCTAAAGAATACAGTCACACAGAAAAGTAATAACAAGAACATAATCCCACCTGAGCGCCAATTATAAACCTATTTACTAAGAGTGCAGTTTGTATACAGAACCGTTCAATGTTTTTATTTGTGTACTATTTCTCTGTTCTTGTTAAATGTCCAGCCATTCTCATTATCACATCTCCGCTTCAATACCAAAGGCGCTATCGTTAATTAGATTAATTAATGATCGTATATTATTGGAACCAAATCGTGCAAAAACAACTGTTCAGAATCAGAACAATAAAAAAATATTTTGACAACTCAAAAGACTTTTTATTCTTCTGATAAAATTCTGTCATTCTGTAAATTATGAACGTTAAATTGGTACATACAGTTGAATTTACCACCGGTTCGGAATACACTTAAACTGAGAAGACTGGCAAGAAACTTGTCAAAGTCAACAATCTTGAAGAAAGACATACCTTAACTACTTTTGTGGATAGACCATATAAATCATGAAAGTTTTCTTTGATACACGGGCAAACCTGTGAATACAGGCTAGTTTGTATTTTTAACCGACTTCAAAAAAAGGAGGAGGTTCTCAATTCGTTTTTTTTTTTTTTTTTTTTAACCGATATGGAAAATTGTTTTTATATTTGAAAGGGTATATACTTCCCGTTTGGTCCCAATGTCAGATCAGATCAGGATTTGATTACTTTTTAGTGTACTTTGAAGTCGGTTTAAGTTTTTTGTAAAACAGCTCAATTATTTTAAATAATTATTACATTAAACTCCAGGTAAAAATAATTACCTACATGATTGCGCTTCAGTAAAAATCAGTCGAATTGCCTTTGATTTCTCTGATTCTACATTTACCTATATTTGTAGGTAGGTATTACAAAGCTCTAAAATATTTTACTCGGTACAAATTTAATGTTTTCAGACAGAATAATGGTGGAAAGCACCTTCAATTATCCGGTTTCGTTTCAGTACAATCAGAAACTTTGTTAATGGTGTAAATTGCCTGCAATCATACTAATGGCCAAGTTATTTGAAAGGTTGTCGCTTAAGTCCCTCTAACGGGAAAACAGACAACAAAGAATTCATTTATTTCGGATAAAACGTTTGTCAGCTCGGTTTGCTTATTTTATATGAAAATTAATGTTTATGGGTATACTTTATACCATATGTTAGATATTTACTAGATATTTATTCATATTGGTTGGATAATATTATTATGGTAGAAGGATTGAGTGATGTGGCAACACTGACCATAACGCAAATAGCAAAGCATATAAAAGTGAGGGTATTTGTATTTGTAAGAGTTAGTTTTTTCACAAGCTCTCGAGCTAGACACAGATCAGTACGATCATTGTTTTACCCGGTTCTGTAACTTATTATAAGTTAAGACTAAGATTGTGAAGTGAAGTGATTACCTAATTAATTGTAATATTATAACAGTAAACCTATCGGGGCCCATGAGGAGTTTGTTGCGTCGCTTCTTCTCCTCATACGGGAGTTTTCCGAAGCGATAGTATTACGTTGTTTCATTGCCTGCACTACGCCCACCGAATCCTGATACCACAGAACCTTAATCATGGTGTTTGTATCGCTTGGCAGTCGCTGACGCTATTATCAGAAATTGGGATAAAGAGAGGCAATGAAAACCGTACTTGGATTGTTTCCACATAGTTTGAAAAGACTACGTTCCTGAGAACTTTGAACAAGTAAGGAACGAAAGAATAAAGTCTAATCAAGTGATTTGATACCTTAAAATAAGTGCATTTGTGGGTGGTTGTGAAATGCGCGTGCCAATACACGAATGTTAGACGGAATAATAGACCGATGACTGCGCGGGCGGCACGCTTGCAGTATAGTTCATGCTGGTAGCGACCAGTGACACAAGTTGGCGCCGGGTGTGCCATGCGAGTGGCTATCTGATGTACATATAGTGGTGCCTGAATGTTGGTGTATACAAATTGCCTGAACACTTATCTGGTGAGTCGATTTCATGTTGATTGTTAATAGATTGTGAAAATATCTGGGGAACGGTTAAATAATTTAATTATTGTTGAAAATATAGTCAAGTTAGCTAGATTTTATTGGTTAAAAGTATAGTTTAAGCTCAATTATTTATTACAATATGTATAGGTACGTTGGGTACCTATTTAAAATTCTATACACATGACCCTATAATAGGGTGTAGCAATTTAATATGATATACAGGGTGTATTTCGCATGGTAACGCAAACTTCGCGAAAAGGCTACACCTAATGCCACTAATCAAATTGTGAAAGTCATTCACCTCGCTAATGATCGGTTATAGAAATTGTCATTTTCGAGCGCGCAATGTATTGTGAACACCGCGATTTAAACGCGCGATAACGTTGTGCCTACGTAGTATGTCGCTGACTGCAGGCGAATATCGCCAACAACAATAATACCTACACCGTTTCTACTTTTATTTACGTTGCTACTTTTAGTGAAAGTAATGAATTAATAACTTATTTATTTTAAATCTCTTTGGTTTAGGTAAGAATAACGATTATGAACAGTCTAAAGTAAAAAAAACTAAAAAAAAAATTTAAAAATTTGGGAAAAACCGACGAAAAATTCCAACATGGGGGGGTCCAGAATCATGTCCTGGACCCATGGTATCCGTTTGTGCGGTGATGTCCCTTACACCCTGTATATCCTAGAAAGGAAGGAAGGAAGATACTTTGTAAAAACATAAGTTTTAAAATGAATTACTATTCACTAATTGTGCGATAAATTAATTCATTAGCTATCTACCTAGTTGGGTGATTCTCCTTATTTTGCCGGTTGCTCCGTAAGTGTATTTTGATGAAAGAATTCCCCCAGATCTATTGACACAGTGATAGATATGAAATATTTATAGGACGTTCAAAAGACAATGTTTTAAGGTTGAGACTTGAGTCGGTTCATGTACCGGACTACAACCCGGATAACAAAAATATTTTGTTATTTTTTAGTGTTTTGTATTGAATTAATTAACTTTAAATAAGTACTACCGTGCTGGGTTAATCTGAAGTAGCAAACGTGGAATGAAGTTAGTGGTAAATTTTATTTGAGTGTGTCATAATAATAATAAATAAAATAATAAAATACATTTATTTCAAGTAACATTCGACTCATAATAAAAATTGTAACAAAGTGATAATAGAATATATGTTATAAAAAGTTGACTCAGATTAGTTACTTCATTTTGCAAAAAATATAATTTATTGGCATACAACATTGCAGCTTATTTTTGAATCCATAGGCTCCCGAACTATTAAAACTGTGTTTCTGGTTTTAATTGTAAAGTATTATAATTATTTTTAAATTGAATACATAGCTGACTGCTAGATATATACATGACTATAATGGTGGTAATAGGTAGCTCATTCGACAAACGTATAGTCTAAAGTACCTGATCAACATGTTTCTCCTGAGAAACAATTTCTAATTAACGAAAATAACACTGTTAATTTTTTAGTAAATATTAGTGATTTTATTTTAACATATTTAAAAGAAACTTACAGCTTATACAAAAATAATAGAACAGATATCATGATTCATTTGAATAATTTAGAACTTGCTGGTAAGGGTTTGCCATGAAGAATCTCAAATACAACTAAAAATCTAAAATCGTACTTAATTTATTTAGAGATATTAATATTAAATTCACAAGAAATAGGTACTTAATTTAAAAAAAAATATAGATTTATGAGTTATTTTAATAGTTCAGTTCTTCTGGGCGTATGAAGCGGTTCCAGTATTCACACTATTCCCAATTTAATTCAAGGTTCTAAAGACTTGTATCATTTTCAATGTACAGTTAAATTAAGGGTTCAATTTACAGTTCATTTTAGAATTCACTTTAGAGTTAAGAGTTCAATTTAGAATTTAATACGGAGTTCAATTAAGAGTTCAATTTACAGTTCAATGAGTTCCAATTTAGAGTTGAATTAAGGGTTTAGTTTACAGTTAATTTAGAGTTCAAATAAGGGTTCAACTTACAGTTCAATTTAGATCTATTAAGGGTTCAATTTACAGTTCATTTTAGAATTCACTTTAGAGTTGGAGTTCAATTTAGAATTTAATACGGAGTTCAATTTAGAGTTTAATACGGAGTTCAATTAAGAGTTCAATTTCGAGTTCACTTCAGAGTTCAAGTTGGAGTTCAAGTTAGAATTAGAGTTCCATTTAGAGTTCAAGTTGGAGTTCAAGTAAGAGTTCAAGTAAGCGTTCAAGTAAGAGTTCAAGTAAGTGTTCAAGTAGGAGTTCAAATAGGAGTTCAAGTAAGAGTTCCAGTAAGAGTTCCAGTAAGAGTTCAAGTAAGAGTTCAAGTAAGAGTTGAAGTTAGAGTTGAAGTTAGAGTTGAAGTTAGAGTTGAAGTTAAGAGTTGAAGTTAGAGTTGAAGTTAGAGTTGAAGTTAGAGTTGAAGTTAGAGTTGAAGTTAGAGTTGAAGTTAGAGTTGAAGTTAGAGTTGAAGTTAGAGTTGAAGTTAGAGTTGAAGTTAGAGTTGAAGTTAGAGTTGAAGTTAGAGTTGAAGTTAGAGTTGAAGTTAGAGTTGAAGTTAGAGTTGAAGTTAGAGTTGAAGTTAGAGTTGAAGTTAGAGTTGAAGTTAGAGTTGAAGTTAGAGTTGAAGTTAGAGTTGAAGTTAGAGTTGAAGTTAGAGTTGAAGTTAGAGTTGAAGTTAGAGTTGAAGTTAGAGTTGAAGTTAGAGTTGAAGTTAGAGTTGAAGTTAGAGTTGAAGTTAGAGTTGAAGTTAGAGTTGAAGTTAGAGTTGAAGTTAGAGTTGAAGTTAGAGTTGAAGTTAGAGTTGAAGTTAGAGTTGAAGTAGAGTTGAAGTTACGAGTTGAAGTAGAGTTGAAGTTACGAGTTGAAGTAGAGTTGAAGTTACGAGTTGAAGTTACGAGTTACGAGTTCAAGTTACGTGTTACGAGTTCAAGTTACGAGTTACGAGTTCAAGTTACGAGTTACGAGTTCAAGTTACGAGTTACGAGTTCAAGTTACGAGTTACGAGTTCAAGTTACGAGTTCAAGTTACGAGTTACGAGTTCAAGTTACGAGTTACGAGTTCAAGTTACGAGTTACGAGTTCAAGTTACGAGTTACGAGTTCAAGTTACGAGTTACGAGTTCAAGTTACGAGTTACGAGTTCAAGTTACGAGTTCAAGTTACGAGTTACGAGTTCAAGTTACGAGGTCCATGTAGAGGTCCATGTAGAGGTCCATGTAGAGGTCCATGTAGAGGTCCATGTAGAGGTCCATGTAGAGGTCCATGTAGAGGTCCATGTAGAGGTCCATGTAGAGGTCCATGTAGAGGTCCATGTAGAGGTCCATGTAGAGGTCCATGTAGAGGTCCATGTAGAGGTCCATGTAGAGGACCATGTAGAGGTCCATGTAGAGGTCCATGTAGAGTTCGATGTAGAGTTCAAATTCGTTTTCTTGACGTTAACTGCGCAGAAGATTAGTAGTCGCAGCTCGTTAAAAATGAGCGTTGGCGCCCGAGTAGTCTGAGTCTGTTAGCAAAAGCTTTGTGTGGTGTACTTTTATAGAAGTTAAAACTATAAAGCTGAGGATTTCTCCCTTAGGGTAGTGTGTGTGTAACAAAGTGTTTGGTGTAGCTGTTATGATTGGTTGATCTTAGTAAAGTTTACATTTGGGTTTCTTAACTGTACTTCCTGCCTGAGATTTATTTTATTTTATTTTATTTGCTTATGGAAACTAACAGCTAGGTTCTTAATTAACAAAGTTATAATTACATAGATATTGAAAGCTAATTAAAAGTTTCCACAGATATAAGAATAAGTAGCAAAAATAAAGTAGACAGGGGGAGGCACACACACAAGTGAACTGAATGAAACATCGTCATTCGAAATAAAATCTGCTATATGATCTGAACACTATGCACTCAAAAAGCAACACACAATTAGTACTTAGCTTACTTTAGTTTACTTTGAATTAACGAGATTTTCCCTTCATAAAGTTGATAAGTAGGAATTAACTCTAGATCTCTGGTTAATATGAGTAAGCGTTAGAAAAATGATCAAACTAAATCGATTAATAGCAAAATTGGCTCGCAAATGTAGGCAGAAATGGCCAAGTGAAATGATCTATTACTGTGCTGGACTTCATTGGTTTCAGGTATATCTGTTAGAGCTTTTCACACCAGAATGTGATTGGACGTGTGATTCACCGTGAGGCCATATCGGCGTTGGATTGTTGGTCAGACTCGCTTAGATTATAATATTATCATGGTATCGAGACTAAAAGAGTTATGAATATGAAAGTAGATAGTAGTAAATAGAAGTAGAAAAAGATTGAATCATAATATTATCGTGATATTGAGACTAAAAGATTTATGAATATGAAAGTAGATAGAAGTAAAAAAAAAGATTGGATCATAATATTATCGTGATATTGAGACTAAAAGATTTATGAATATGAAAGTAGATAGTAGTAAATAGAAGTAGAAAAAGGTGGATGAAATGTGTGAAAAATATGGTTAGAAATTTAGAGTAAGAAGTTTAGATGTTTGTCACGATGTAGTCTTTAGTTTTCCGCTTTAACATCAGCAACATACGGAATAATAGTTTATAAAAAAAAAAATACCTATAAAAATATATAAAACATAGAGAAATAATATTGAGAGAGAGAGAGAAGAGGTATAAGATGTAGGTATCAAAGCATAGAATTTACGCTAGTTAGGTTCGATAAGATACAGGTTTAATTGTGATAAAAAAAAAGCAGATGTCCATTCATTTATTAATAATAAAATCTTGTGTTGAAAAAGTCTTGATGACAGACGTGCAGTCTTGACGATAGATATGCAGTCTTGATGACAGACGTGCAGTCTTGATGTCAGATGTGCAGTCTTGATGACGGACATGCAGTTTTGATAACGGACATGCAGTTTTCTTCAATAAAATATTGAAAAAAAATAGAAACTTGATGACATATGTACAGTCTTGTCGACAGACGTGCAGTCTTGATGACAGACGTGCGGTATGATGACAGATATACAGTTTTAAGTAGCAAGAGCGTGAATGAATATTTGAAGAGACACTTCTTATAAGAAAATAGTTGGTATGACCAGTAACGATTAAAAAGAGAAGAGAGGTTAAGTGTTGATATAGCAATCTGGATAAAATTAATAGATGTTGATAGAGCCATCTGAATAAAATTAATAGATGTTGATATAGCCATCTGAATAATAATAATAGATGTTGATTGATAGAAATGAATAGATGTTGATATAGCCATCTGAATAATAATAATAGATGTTGATATAGCCATCTGAATAATATTAATAGATGTTGATATAGCCATCTGAATAAAATTAATAGATGTTGATATAGCCATCTCATGAATATAATTAATTAGATGTTAATATAGCCATCTGAATAAAAAGAGAGAATAGAAAATATTAGAAAAAAAGATAAAAGCTTAGAAGGGATTAGAAAAGATTAGAAATTATAAGGAAAGTTAAAAAAAAATAGATAAGCATAGAGATGACGATTATTAGAAATTTGAATTTTAAAATGTTGTATTGTATTTTAATTATAGTCTAATTCATATGAAGATAAAAGAAGAAAAGGAGGGAAAGGATAGATAGAGAGTTTAATATTTATTCGTGTTTAATTCATACGTAATGTAACCGTTAATCTAAAATGTTATATAACAAATGTTTTTGCATGTTAGCTATTTGACAAAGTGTAAGAAATCTATAAACTGCTACTTACACCTTGTGGAATGTTAAACTACACTTTCGGCAAAAAAAAGGGAATAGATAGATGGGATAGATATAGATAGATGTGATAGAAATAGATAGATGTGATAGAAATAGATAGATGGGAGAGATATAGATAGATGGGATAGATAAGATAATATTTGGTAATTGATTTTGGTTGGAGTTGATAACTGACTGTATACACTGTCGGTATGTACACTGTCGGTATGCAAATACTGGCAAAAAAAAGGGGAATAGATATAGATAGATGGGTTAGATATAGATTGATGGGATAGAAATAGATAGAGGAGATAGATATAGAAAGATGGGATAGAAGGATGGGATAGAAAGATGGGATAGAAAGATGGGATAGAAAGATGGGATAGAAAGATGGGATAGATAAGATAATATTTGGTGATTGATTTTGGTTGGAGTTGATAACTGTGTGTATACACTGTCAGTATTAGTTTTAGAGATAGGTGAACTGATGTTGATGGATCCATCTGAGAAAAAGAATAGTGGATGTTGATGGATCCATCTGAGTAAAAGTGATGTATATTTATCTGTATTACTTTACGATATTGATAACTTTATTTGTTACGCGAAGTTTGAGGACAAACTTGATGTCAGGAAAGGCCGAATGTTAGATATTTACTAGATATTTATTCATATTGGTTGGATAATATTATTATGGTAGAAGGATTGAGTGATGTGGCAACACTGACCATAACGCAAATAGCAAAGCATATAAAAGTGAGGGTATTTGTATTTGTAAGAGTTAGTTTTTTCACAAGCTCTCGAGCTAGACACAGATCAGTACGATCATTGTTTTACCCGGTTCTGTAACTTATTATAAGTTAAGACTAAGATTGTGAAGTGAAGTGATTACCTAATTAATTGTAATATTATAACAGTAAACCTATCGGGGCCCATGAGGAGTTTGTTGCGTCGCTTCTTCTCCTCATACGGGAGTTTTCCGAAGCGATAGTATTACGTTGTTTCATTGCCTGCACTACGCCCACCGAATCCTGATACCACAGAACCTTAATCATGGTGTTTGTATCGCTTGGCAGTCGCTGACGCTATTACATAGTTTTAATTTGGTAGAAATAGAATCAACTTTTGTTGCCTGACTTAATTAATATGATGGGTCGGTCGCTTTTGGTTGAAATATGGTGTATTAGAATCATCCAAAATACTACCTCAGGAAAAAATGCTTCAATATTTTAGTCGCCTTTTACTAAAGTAAAAAATCAGAATGAACAAAAAGAAACTATTATTGATAGAAAAGAACTGACTCTGACATGTAGCTACCAAAACATACCAGCAGGGACTCGACATCCTTTTCTACAAAATACTAGAAATATATAAAATACTTTTTGCGGGTTTTTACAATTTGATCCTACGGTAAAAAGTATTAAAATTGAACAGTCCTATTCAGCTTGGTTATATCACCAAAAATTGTGGATGTTTATGAAGAAGTATATATGAATAAAGGTATTATTTATATCACCTGTCATTTAATTTCATTGTTAGACAATAATATATGGTGGTACCGAAGAAATTTTCACAACAATACCTTAACTTATTCAAAAACTTTGCCGAAGAAAAGAGTTGTTACGGCTAAAATCAAGCAGCTGTTGTCGGCAATAAATCATCTTACACGTATTCATGATTGATTACTTATGCCGCTTGCACAGAATTATTATAATAATACTTTATTAATTTCTCATCAACACATTAATGGTACAGAGTCATAGTTATTGCAGATAATATAGAGACTGGTGTCTGATTTAGGTGAAACCTGTATTACAGATCACCAGGCATTCCCTCCGTAAGACCACTTAATTTATGAACATTTTTACCTATGTTATTAGAAAGTCTTAATAAATATAAAAAATTACAAAAGAGAAACGAGAAACGAAAAACACAAAAATCTTTCAGATAATAGATAGAACTATAAGAAATACAATTTAAAATTAAAAATGCGAAAATAAGAATAAATGAAAAAAATAAAAAATGAGATCATGTTAACAAAAACAATGAATGCGTTTGGTGTTAAAATGTAGTGGAAAGAGAGGTTGTGTACGAGTGAGGGGTGTGTGATTGTGGTGGTGTGTGAATGTGGTAGTGTGGAGATGTAGTGGTGTGAGGATGTGGTGGTGTGTGGATGTATGGATGTGGGAGTGTGGAGAAAGTGAGTTGATTATTGTAGTCATGCTTATATGTATTTATTAGGGGTTTAATTTAAGGGTTTCAATAAACATTCTGTAGAATTGTAATCAAGACCTAGAAGCCATGAACGAACCTTTTCTTTGCAATTTGCTCTAGAGAGCGGGTAGATAGATAGTTGTTTATTAATATTATTGTACAGATAAGGACCCAAAAAAGCGTAAAAATGTTGAGATATGCTATTTCTAAACCTAGTTTTCGTGCAAACTGTGTTAGTACTTCTTTTACTTGAGAACGTTTCCGGATCGAAAGTTAGTTCAGAGTGCTTTTTGATAACTGTCATTAAAATAAAGAGTTGCCGGACTGACAATACCTTACAGTGTTGGTACAAATCAAACGTAGGGTAATGTATAGGAAAGAAATAACTTACTTTTAAAACTGCTCTTTGAGCTCTCTCCAAATTTAATAAATACGTTTTAGCGGACCCTCCCCATGAAGTTAAACAATAAGACAACAACGATTGGCATAATGCATAATATACGGATTTAATTATCGTAGTGTCGGCAATATGACGAAGTGATTTAAAAATATAAATTAGTTTCCGTATTTTGGGCACTAAAGACTCAATATGATGATTGAAACTTAGTTGACTGTCCATTATGATACCCAAGTATTTAATAGTATTTGTTTTTGTTAATTGGGGGCAGCTACACGACTCTTTAGACGGAGCATTGCAATTGTGTGCGATGATGGAAAGGTTAGATTGATCTTGTTTCCTAATGGTAAAGGTCATGTACTTAGTTTTATCTATATTTAGAGTAAGGAAGTTACTAATTAGCCATTTAGAGACTCGATTAAAGCCATTTTGAGCGTGATTATAAACTTCTTCCCAGGTGTCAGCATAAAAAACTAGTGCAGTATCATCGGCAAATGATATTATTTTCCCGTTGACTAGATCAATTTCACATAATTGGTTTATGTATACCAGAAACAAGGTAGGTCCGAGGATGCTGCCTTGTGGAACGCCATATTCTATGGGTAGCTCATCACTTGTCCAGCCATCCATTTTAACAACCTGTGTTCTACCCTTAAGATAATCAGCAAACAGATCAAGTGGTATTTTTTATTTCGTATTTCTGGCTAATTCTGTTTTTAGTTATATTAGGATTGTTATGTGCAAATGAAGCGCTCGTGGTGTAGCATGATTAGCCGTTCTTAATCGATCGGCAAGTTAAGCTCGTCGTGGTCGGTACTTGGATGGGTGACCGCCTAGTGGTATTTCAAATCGAGCGTTTCCTTGCTTTGGTAGGCACGTAAAGCCGTTGGTCCCGGTTATCACTTAATTGTGATAGTCGTTAAGACTGCGTATAAAGCAAAATAACAATCTTAGAATTGTTTAACCAAGTAAATAGTATTTAAATGAAAAAATATTTTTATATGAGTATTTTCATTATATACGCGAGGGTTCTGCCTGAGCAAAAACATAATGGAATGAAATTTCCTCGATAGAAAAAAATCACAAAGCTACCTCTAATAATAATGAATTTTCGGTTTTATTCGTTCATGGTGTATCAAATTAAGACAAAAATTCGATAAATAATATCACTAACATATGACCTAGGGCTGCTACTAACGATTTTTTAAAATCTTAATATATAAAATGATAAACTGATTGTTGATATATCAGCCCACAGCCCAAACCGCTGGACCTAGAGATTTGAAATTTTGCACAAAGATACCTTATACAGTGGAGGCATCCACTAAGGAAGGATTTTTGGAAATTCCACCCCTAAGAGGGTAAAATAGGGGATGACAGTTTGTATGCAAGTCCGTCAGTTTTGAAGTTAGGATCTTCAAATTTTGTGTTTAGGCTGACGATTGAAAATTAATGTGTATTTATCTCAGCGTTTGTGATAATTCCACCACCGAAGGGAGGAAAAGAGGGATGAAGTTGGGTATGCAAGTCCTTCAATTTCAAAGTAAACTTCACTAAATGTATTATTATACGATGTAGACATCCACTAAGGAAGGATTTTTGGAAATTCCACCCCTAAGGGGTTTAAATAAGGGATGAAAGTTTGTATGCAAGTTCGTCAGTTTTGAAGTTAGGATCTTCAAATATTGTGTTTAGGCTGACGATTGAAAATTAATATATAGTTATCTCAGCGTTTGTGATAATTCCACCACCGAAGGGAGGAAAAGGGGGATGAAGTTGTGTATGCAAGTCCTTCAATTTCAAAGTAAACTTCATTAAATGTATTATTATGCGGTGTAGGCATTCACTAAGGAAGGATTTTTGGAAATTCCACCCCTAAAAGGGTAAAATAAGGGATGAAAGTTTGTATGCAAGTCCGTCAGTTTTGAAGTTAGGATCTTCAAATTTTGTGTTTAGGCTGACGATTGAAAATTAATATATAGTTATCTCAGCGTTTGTGATAATTCCACCACCGAAGGGAGGAAAAGGGGGATGAAGTTGTGTATGCAAGTCCTTCAGTTTCAAAGTAAACTTCACTAAATGTATTATTATACGGTGTAGGCATCCACTAAGGAAGGATTTTTGGAAACTCCACCCCTAACAGGGTAAAATAAGGGATGAAAGTTTGTATGCAAGTCCGTCAGTTTTGAAGTTAGGATCTTCAAATTTTGTGTTTAGGCTGACGATTGAAAATTAATGTATAGTTATCTCAGCGTTTGTGATAATTCCACCACCGAAGGGAGGAAAAGGGGGATGAAGTTGTGTATGCAAGTCCTTCAGTTTCAAAGTAAACTTCACTAAATGTATTATTATACGGTGTAGGCATCCACTAAGGAAGGATTTTTGGAAACTCCACCCCTAACAGGGTAAAATAAGGGATGAAAGTTTGTATGCAAGTCCGTCAGTTTTGAAGTTAGGATCTTCAAATTTTGTGTTTAGGCTGACGATTGAAAATTAATGTATAGTTATCTCAGCGTTTGTGATTATTCCACCACCGAAGGGAGGAAAAGGGGGATGAAGTTGTGTATGCAAGTCCTTCAATTTCAAAGTAAACTACACTAAATTTAATATTATACAGTGTAGGTATTCAGCAAGGAAGGATTTTTGGAAATTCCACTCCTAGGGGGGTAAAATAGGGGATGAAAGTTTGTATGAAAGTTCGTCAGTTTTGAAGTAAGGATCTTCAAATTTTGTATTTAGGCTAACGATTGAAAATTAATTTATACATGTTTCAGCTTATTTGACCATTCCACCCCCGACAGGGTGAAAAGGGATGGGATGTATGTAAGTCATTCAGTTTCAAAGTAAACGTCACTTAATATATTATTACACAGTGTAGGCAACCACTAAGGATTTTTGGATAGTCCATCCTTAATGGGGTAAAATAGGGGATGCACGTTTATATGAAAGTCCATCAGTTTCGAAGTTAGGACCTTCAAATTTTGTGTTTAGGTTGACGATTGAAAATTAATTTAAATGTGCCTCAACGTTTTTGATAATTCCCATCCCGAAAGGGTAAAAAGGGGGATGAATTTGTGTATGGAAGTACACTAAATTTATTATTTAAGCTTATGGTTATAAACTAACGCAACGAATATCGGTGTTGTAGGAATTTGAACCCTTAAGGAGTGAAAAGGGGGATTAAATTTAGTATATGAAGTTCTTTATTTTCGGAGTGAAAATTTCAAAATTTATTATTTCGGCTTATGGTATTGGCGTATTGAAATGACTCGCCGAAACAACATCAGGAAAAAGAGAGGAATCGGTATTAAAACAAAGATCCGGTTAATACGAGCATTGGTATTCCTCATTTTCATGTATGGAGTGGAAGCGTGGACTATACTGGCCCGAGAAAGAAAAAGGATTGATGCATTCGAGATGTGGTGCTGGAGACGGATGTTGGAAATACCTTGGACCGCTAAACGCAACAATTCATGAATCCTATCGCAGCTCCAAATTAAAACACCACCATATGCCACCGACGTATTTTTTCGTATTTCGGCCACATGGTGCGCAAAGATTCATAAGTGCCTTACTAGGGCCTAAACTGAATAAATGACTTTTTGATTTTGATTTTGAAAGGCGATGAAAGTTTGGAAATCTGATCATAATGGAACACGGAAGGAAAACGACTACGTGGTCGTTCACCAACAAGATGGTCCGATCAAGTAAAAGACTCATCGTCCTCCAAGTTTTACAGAAACCAGAAGACAGAAACCATGCATGGAGGCAGATAATTCGCTCTATAAGCAAACCCGATGTTGACCACGATCCTCAGACATGAGGGAAAGAGAGATAATGCCTCCAAAATTGTGCTGTAGAATTAGACTACAAGTAACAGCTCTCCGCCGCAATGTTATTGAGGCCAAAATATTTACTGGTTCTGGCAGAGGAGAAACAGACTTCTTGCCGCGTATACCATTGATCCCAAATCACCTTCCGTTTGAATTTAAAAGATAACAGTTCCTAATTAAGGTTTGTAGTCACAGGGAAAAACTCTGAAATTAGCTAGAGTTGATTTGCGGCAGGACTGTTTCAGTTTTGTTATAAATATTTAAATTATGCCTATAAATTATTTGTTTGTTGACTAATAACAATAATTTCTATAAAGTTGTGTGATTAAAAGTAGTTGTATTTGCTGCGTGTGATTGGTCGAGGCTTTTGACAGTTGTCGACGACCAATCACAAGCAAGTATAATGGCGAGATTGTAATCAAACACAAGCATAATTTGGTATGCCCGGCCATTCGTTTTCCGACATCGGTGCTATTCACTTGCATTGTATTGTTGTTGTTTTGCTAACTGTACTGCTGTAACTATAGCAATAAAGCTGATCCTCAAAGTCTAAGGTGTCTTTTGTATTAAAAATCCTTGCTTCCGAGTGTTGAACCAGTGCGGTCCACATCTCCGAAGTGGGATTAGCAACTTAGTGCCCACATAAGGATCGGAGATACGCTAGAGTATTCGGCGTACGTAGAAAACGTAAGTGTTATTTGTTAATTTTATTTTAATTGTTTGGCTACCTTCACAAATCCGTGTATCAAATACGTTTATGTAGTGAATGTATATTATTGCAATTTGCAATACCAAAGTATAGCAAGTAGGCTATGAGGTTATTCCTGTTAGTTTTTTTTTCTTCTTTTTGTCTTTCGTCACGTTTGCCTCTATTTATCAGACTACTAAATGATTCGATAGGCCTATTTGAAATACTTCAGGAAATGAACTGTATTTACCGTAACGGAGTCATTCCGGAGGTTTATATGGTTAGTCATGCATGTTTATCTTGCCAGGGTACTCCCTGGAGATGGACATGTTTGATGGTCCTTAATAAAGTATGTGCAGGTCAATAAAAATCATGTTTACAAGTTTAGTATAGCGAGGTTTATTAACTCAGGTGTTTTCCTTTCTTTTATATGTGTTGAGGCTGCGAGAACATGGACGAACGTAGGTCTAGTTCTCGAAGAGAATGTGATGGACCTAGACGGACCCCTCGCGATACGCTGACGCCGCCACTAAAGAGTCGTGATGCAACTCGAAGCCGCAGCCGTGGCCGAGGGCGTACACCTTCACCTATAGAAAATCGTAGCAGCCGTCACCGACGGTCGCGGTCCAGGCGGTCGAAAGGAAGACGATCGCGACTGACGATTAGTCGGTCTCGTTCCCGATTACGCTATTCAAGAAGGACAAGCTCGCGGCATCGTCGTGCTGGGGGCTCCAGGACACGTTCGCGCACTCCAGGGCGGCGCGATACGCGTCACGTGGAATCCAGGCATTCACCTAGGAGCAGAGCTTCTCGGCTTCGTACACCGTTCCGTGAAGAAACACATCGTGATCGTAAGTCAGTTAATAATTTGCTTATTGAGAACATTATTAATGTGCTTAAGGGTATGAATAATACAAGCGATCGCGATAGGTTTCCTGTTTTAAATAATGTAATTCCTGATTTTGACCCGCTATGTAAGGAGCAAACGGTTGATACGTGGCTTCATAAGGTTGACGAGTGTGTACAGATCTATGGTTGGAACGATAAACAAGTAGTCCATTATGCCCTACCGAAATTAACAGGAGTAGCTAAAACCTGGTATCAGGGTCTACCCTCACTACTATTTTCTTGGTCAGAGTGGAAATTAAAACTGAGGGAATCTTTTCCAACTAGGGATAATTATGCAGATTTACTAACGGAAATGCTTAATAAAAAGGTACGCTATGGGGAGTCATTAGAGATATATTACTATGCTAAAATGAATCTTCTTAATCGTTGTGAAATATCAGGAAAACGTGCGGTTGACTGTGTTATAGCAGGTATAGAAGATCGTGGTGTTAGGTTAGGAGCACAAGGAGCAGAATTTATAGAACCAGAATTGCTACTGAAATTTTTGAAGACAGTAAAAGTAGGTCAAGATAGGTCCACAAATGAACCTGCTCGACGACATTGCCAAACTCTTTGAAAGAGTTGTGGCTAGGCGGATCGTCGAGCACCTGGAGGGTGAGGGTCCGGATCTGGCGGAGAGCCAGTTTGGGTTCCGTAGGGGTCGATCGACCATCGACGCGGTGATGCGGGTTAAGTCCCAAGCGCAGGAGGTGGTTGCCCGGGGTGGGGTTGTCTTGGCGGTGTCACTTGACATCGCCAACGCATTCAACTCTCTCCCCTGGAGCTGCATACTGGAGGCGCTCCGGTATCATGGAGTGCCCCTGTACCTGCGCCGAGTTATTGGGGCTTACCTGTCCGAAAGGTCGGTGGTCTACCCCGGCCGAGAGGGCTGGGGCCGACGGGAAATGTCGTGCGGTGTTCCGCAGGGTTCGGTTCTGGGTCCGCTCCTGTGGAACATCGGGTACGACTGGGTGCTGCGGGTACCGTGTATCCGGGGTGTCGACGTAACGTGTTACGCCGACGATACCCTGGTCACCGCCCGCGGCACGACGTATAGTACAGCCGCCTACCGCGCCACCGCTGGAGTGGCGCAATTTGTGGGCCGGATACGACGATTGGGCTTGGAGGTGGCCCTTAGCAAGTCTGAGGCTCTGTGTTTTCACGGGCCTCGGCACGCGCCACCTCGGGATGCCCATATCGTCGTGAGTGGAGTCCGCATAGACGTCGGGTTGACGATGAGATACTTAGGTCTCGTCCTCGACGGTCGGTGGGATTTCACAGCCCACTTCGGGCGCCTGGTGCCAAGGGTGATGGGCGCGGCGGCTGCTCTTGGGCGGCTGCTGCCGAACACTGGCGAGCCGGGTGCCCTTTGTAGGCGGCTGTACCTGGGGATCGTGCGATCAATGGTGACGTACGGAGCTCCCGTATGGGCGGAGGCCCTGAATCGCCGCAATATCGCCGTCCTGCGGAGACCGCAGAGGGTGGTGGCGATCAGGGCAATACGGGGATATCGCACGATCTCCTGTGAAGCGGCGTGTGTGCTGGCCGGTTCCTTGCCATGGGACCTTGAGGCGAGAGCCCTCGCGTCAGTTTATTTCTGGCGCGAGGAGGCGCTGGCCCAGGGCGAGACGCCGGCACCACGCGAGGTGGAGGGGCGTAGGGCGCAGTTGCGCACGCTTGCCATCCAGGAGTGGAAGTCAAGGCTGGAGCACCCTAGTGCGGGTCTTAGGACCATCGAGGCCATCCGTCCAGTGATGGATGAGTGGCTGGAGCGGCGGCACGGCACGTTGACCTTCCGGTTGACGCAGATCCTCTCGGGACACGGTTGTTTCGGGAGGTATCTGTGTCGGATTGCTGGGAGGGAGCCGACCGCCGAGTGCCACCACTGTGACGGGTGCCTCGAGGAGGAGGCACAGCATACGCTGGAGGTGTGCCCAGCCTGGGCAAGCGAGCGCAGCGAGCTCTGCGCCGAAGTGGGGACAGATCTCTCGCTGCCGAGCGTGGTTCGCGCTGTGGTTGACAGCGAGAGATCGTGGGACGCACTCCACTCCTTTTGCGAGCATAACTCGCTCGTAAGGCGGCGGAACGTGACAGGGAGGACACTACCACCCTGGCTATCCGCCGCAGGAGAACCGGGCGTCGGAGGGCGGCTTTCTTAAGCCACCTTCCCCCCAACATGGGCCCAAGGGTGGCGGACTCGGGGGAGTCTGCCGCCCATCAATATCGGGCCCGAGTAGTGGAGCGTGTGTTCCCGCACGCTACTCAGGAGGAGACGGCGGAGACAAGAGCTCCGGTCTCTGCCGTCGACGAAGAGGAGGCCTCCGATCAGGCCGCCGCTGCTGGATACGCGGACGAATGCTTCGGCGCCCCCGTATATCCAGCCGGCAGCGACAGGTAGGAACGCCGTGGGGTTTTAGTCAGTAGGAGTCTGACATAACCCGGCCGCTCCCCCCGGAGTGCCCGGGTATCCATGAGGATTTCCCCACGTAAAAAAAAAAAAAAAAAAAAAAAAAAAAAAAAAAAAAAAAAAAAAAAAAAAAAAAAGGTCCACAAATGAACAGCAGAAGGTTAAGGATAGAGATAGGCGACCACAAAATAACGCAGTTACATATAATAAAGTAGGTCACAGCTCCCAGAAAACAACTGGATCCAGCATGGTCTGCTACAATTGTAAAGAAACCGGTCACCCATTCTTTCGATGCACAAAACCAAAGATTCAGTGTTCTTAATGCAATTTATTAGGACATAAGGACACTGAGTGCCCTGGGACGAGGCAAGGTACCAACGATAAACCAAAAGCAATATTGAAAGTAGAAAACACAGGCGATTCAAGTGCCAAGCATAAAATGCCTATTAAAATAAATGGGTTGTTGTCAGAATGTCACGTTGATTTGGGGAGCGAGGGTACTTTGGTTCGTCTTAGTGAAGCTCAGCGTTTAGGACTAGATTGGAAGGTAGGAGAAGTGCCACTATTAAGAGGAATAGGTAACGTGCCATATAAACCCCTTGGCAAAGCTAACGTCACGATCGAAGTGCAGGGTGTAGTAGAAAATCAAGTGGAGTCATTGGTAGTAGATGATTACTTAATAAATTGCTCTGTACTACTAGGCCACACATTCACCGAAAGGCCCTCAGTCAAAATAGTAAAGACAGAATCGGATGTAATTTTTCAGCGGGTTAGTGAGGAGTCGGTTTTGATTTGTCCGCTTTTATGCGTGGAGGAGACGCGTATAGGACGGGGCGAATTAAAGGCGATCCCAGTGAGCTCACGTAATTCTTTCTCGGGAAAAATTTTCGTGAATGGTACTGTGCGTAATATTGAAGGTCATGAACATTATTTGTTGCCCGGCGAGTATCAATTAACACAAGGTGCGGGTAGGGTTCTCGTTCAGAATATCAGTGACAACCATCTGGTTATAGAGAAGGGTAGTCTTATAACTAGAAGCCACACTTTAGCTGATAGCCTACAAGTTCAAAAATTAGATTTTAGTGATCAGTCACCCATAGATGAATCACCAATCAGCTGCGGAGAAAATTTATTAAAGGATCAAAAAGAGTCATTAATGGTCTTGTTGGATAAATATAAATATTGTTTTTCGAGTGGTTTAAAAGATCTTGGGTTCACAACGGAAACTGAAATGGTGATTCAACTGGATGATCCTGATCCTGTAGTTTACCGCCCATACCGGCTGTCCTTTACCGAACGCCAACTAGTTCAAGACATGATCAAAGAAATGCTAGAAAGCGGCATTATAAGGGAGTCTAACAGTCCGTACGCGAGCCCTATAGTATTAGTAAACAAAAAGTCTGGGGAGAAGAGGTTATGTGTGGACTACCGTGCTCTGAATAGTAAAACAAAGAAAGAGCACTACCCTCTCCCTCGTATCGAGGATCAGTTAGACTTATTATCAGGTAGTTCACTGTTTGTTACCCTCGACTTAGCATCTGGGTACTATCAAATCCCAATAGCTGAAGGCTCTCGAGAGAAGACTGCCTTTGTAACGCCTCAGGGGCAATACGAGTACAATAGGATGCCCTTTGGGTTAGTAAATGCACCATCAGTCTTTCAGCGTACGATGAATAAGATCATTCACAATTCGCCTGCTTCATCGTATGCCTTGGTATACATGGACGATATCCTGATTCCTGCCAAGTCATTCGATGAGGGGATGGTGTGTTTGGAGGAGGTGTTGCGGTTACTGGCAAAAAGCGGTCTAACACTCAAAATGAGTAAATGTTATTTCTTTTACAACAAAATAGATTACCTGGGGTACGAAGTCAGTTCAGAGGGTGTTAGACCAGGGTCGCTCAAAACAGACGCCATATCCAAATTCCCTACACCAACAAATGTTCACGAAGTTAGGAGGTTTTTAGGCCTTGCTAGCTTCTTCAGGAGGTTTGTCGCAGGATTCGCCTTAATAGCACGTCCTCTAACTGGTCTGTTGAAGAAGGACTCTCCTTGGAGTTGGGGTAGTGTAGAGTTGGAATCATTTGAGAAATTAAAACAGATTTTAGTACAAAGACCGGTCCTAGGACTTTATGATCCTACTGCGCTAACCCAACTCCACACCGACGCGAGCAAGTACGGGGTAGCCGGCATTTTAATGCAACAGGATAAGTCTGGGGTGTTCAAACCTGTTGCTTATTATAGCAGGCAAACCAGTCCGGATGAGCAAAAATTGCACTCCTTCGAATTAGAGACCCTCGCTATTATTTCCTCACTGAATAGGTTCAGGCATTACTTACTTGGTATTAGATTCACCATAGTTACAAACTGCAACGCTTTGCGTACCACTTTGAGCAAACGCGATTTAGTCCCACGAATTGCTCGCTGGTGGCTGCAGTTTTTAGAATACGACTGCTCGATAGAATACCGCCCTGGTGACAAAATGGCACACGTAGATGCCCTCAGCAGGGGTGCTATAGACGGTATTCCAGACGTTGATCACGTGTTAGATGTACTTTCAGTAGGTACTGACGATTGGCTTGCAACGGTGTTAAAAATATCGCGGAGATTTTAGGCGATTCTAAATGTAAAGATGCCGTTGACATATTCAAAAATTACAAGCTTGTAAATGGGCGGGTATACCGTATAATTGACGAAAATACTATCCGTTGGGTTGTCCCAGATGGCAGTAGATGGCAACTGCTGAAAGCCAATCATGACGATGTGGGACACTTCGGGTTTGACAAAACTTTTGCACGCTTACAAGCCACTTATTGGTTTCCAAAGATAAGACGGTTTGTAAAAAAATACGTCTCAGCTTGCCTTCAGTGTGCACATCACAAGCTGCCGGGTGGTGCCAGGCCCGGTGAACTACACCCCATCCCTAAAGCTATCATACCATTCCATACTATACATGCGGATCATCTCGGTCCTTTTATCCGCACCAAGCGTGGCAATACATTCATTCTTGTTATCGTAGATGCATTTACTAAATTTGTTGACATCACCGCTGTGCGAAATACAAAATCAGCCACAAGCATTGGAGTATTCAGAGAGCATTTTAGTTACTTCGGCGTGCCAACCCGTTTAATTACGGATCAAGGGACAAGCTTCACTAGTAGGCAGTTTAAAACATTTACTCAATCATGTGGTATAAAGCACGTGCTCAATGCTGTCGCCACACCCCGAGCGAACGGCCAAGTGGAACGGTACAACCGCACCATTTTGGCAGCACTCGGGGCAATGAATCACGACAAACCAAATGGTTTATGGGATGAACATTTACCAGACATACAGTTGGGTATCAATACCACAGTACACGCCACCACCAAAAAGACTCCAGCGGAGCTTCTTTTCGGACGAAATCTAACTAACCCATCTGAAGGTTTGTTAAAAGATGTAATAAATGAAGTTACATCTGAGGTCGAGGAGAGTCTGGACGATGTTAGGGCTACGGCCGGTGAGCTTATTAGGACACAACAGGACAAAGACAAGAAACGGTATGATAGGTACAGGAAAATGGGAAGGCATTTCAAAGAAGGTGATTTAGTTAGAGTAGTAAGAGCCGTAACAGGAATAGAAGGGCAGTCTAAGAAGCTCGAACCTAAATGTAAAGGCCCTTACAGAATTAAAAAGGTGCTCCCCAACGACAGGTTCGTGGTCGAGGACACTCCCCTCACAAGGACTAGTAAGAGGTACGAGGCTGTGGTAGCCATTGATAAAATATTCCCATGGATCTGCTTTAACGGACCCGTATCAACCGATTGTGAACCCGAACGTAATGATTGCGAATCTGAATGTGAAGAGTTGTAAATATGTAGATATGTAGAAAAGACATTCGCAATAATAAAGATGAATATTGTACATAGAATTAAATAAGAAGGCAATTAAGGACACTATAATAATCTTGGCTGTCAATTGCATTGTGTATTTCTAATAAATTGATCGAATTATAAGAAATCATATCATAATATCGCAGTAAAAAGTAATGATAATTTGGTTTTAAGTTACGATGATTAATGTCATGTAGGTATCATCTAGATTATCCCATGTACTGACTGAAATATTTGCTGGTCAACGTCATGGACCAGTAAATACCGATTCATTAGTTAGGGTCACGTACTAATGAGTTGGTGTGAGGTATCAGGTAACGGATGCCTCTCATTTTAGCAGTTGGGGCATCGGTATATCTACTGGTCAAGGTCATGGACCGGTACATATACCTATTGCCGATATAAAAGATTAAGTTATGGGTGTCAGGTAACCGACACCCTTAAAGGTTATAATATAAGGCATTTTATTAATCAAAGTCATGGATTAATAAATTAATTTAGGAGTATTGAATTGTATTTAATATTGATTTAGATACTAAAATGTGCTACTATGATGACTTAGGATCAAAATGATTAATTTAAGGACAGTGAGATAATGTATGCTTGATAAGTTACATTTATAATTTATGTATGATGAAATACTGAATGTTTTTATTTTCTCTAGTAATTACACATAACAACGAGAGACTCGTTGGAAGCCGGATGGCCGAGCTGTTATAAATATTTAAATTATGCCTATAAATTATTTGTTTGTTGACTAATAACAATAATTTCTATAAAGTTGTGTGATTAAAAGTAGTTGTATTTGCTGCGTGTGATTGGTCGAGGCTTTTGACAGTTGTCGACGACCAATCACAAGCAAGTATAATGGCGAGATTGTAATCAAACACAAGCATAATTTGGTATGCCCGGCCATTCGTTTTCCGACATCGGTGCTATTCACTTGCATTGTATTGTTGTTGTTTTGCTAACTGTACTGCTGTAACTATAGCAATAAAACTGATCCTCAATGTCTAAGGTGTCTTTTGTATTAAAAATCCTTGCTTCCGAGTGTTGAACCAGTGCGGTCCACAGTTTTATGTGGCATCGCATATGAGCTCTTAATCTACCTGAACTTTTGTCAATATCACACGTAGTGGTGGACAATAGCCATAAACAAAGCTCTATAATTGTTACAATGATTCATATCTAGAAAAAAGAAATAATCTACGCGGACGAAGTCGCGGGCTATAAAGCTAGTATTATATACTTTACGAGCTATTTAGATAAAAAGCGCTTAGCTAATTTTTGTTCCGTGGAACACGCTATCTCCATCTCATCTGCACGCGAAGATTAGACATAAGTTTGTTTCATCTGACATTGCCATATTTTTCTGGCTTGGTACGCACTCTTAAGCTAGTTGGATGCCTCCTAGGCGGCTTGAAATATTCCAACAGTAGGTTGACCACTAGCCTAACTCTACTGATCCGTAGTGGGCACGCGTGGTGGAGTATTTTCCCATTCCCTTTCACCCTCATTTTTGAAAAGGAGGCCTGTGCTCAGCAGTGGGATATTATAGGCTGATGATGATGATGATGATGATGTGCAAATACCGGAATACTAGCAAGCATAATGCTACGGTTGTCTCAAGATATTTTTCTTCACCACAGAATTCTCGCTTGTTTTCAAACATACCTACCGTGTAATAGTAAAATGTTCATGTTGAGTGTACTAGATATATGTATCTTTAATGAGACTGGCACAGCTTTCCCAGTCACTGAGTCAGAGCTCACTGATCATGCATTTTTCACAGTGATGCGCGCCGTCTGACTAAAAGACACCGGAATTTTCTGAATTTAAAAAATCACCAAAGTTCACTTCAAATTTCAACCTAACTATGATGCAATTAAGTCTACAATGCTGTAAAAGGTGCAAATTTATTTTGGTGTGCAAAATCGCTGTGTGGCTAACGTAGTGTCCGTGAAGGCAGTAACAGCACTCGTAAACTGAATATTGTTTTACCTGAACCTTGCTTCCTTTTAGCTTATTTTATTAGAGTAGCCAGCCTTATATGTAGGTCTAGTTGTGTCTAATGCATACCTAAATAAATTGAATTTATTTATCTTTGATTTTTTTATGTTTCAGCAAGTGTTTTTGTGTCGCGAACTCAGTCTATACTATTGTAAAAAAACACAAATGGTTCAAAACGAAGTTCTTTGCAGTTGCATTTCATCGTATTGAGAAATGTACATTCAAATAACCGAGATAGGTGAACTACCTCTTGACCATTGCTTCAGCATGACATCGCCCAGTCACATACTATGACATACATCAGCGAAATTTTAAGAAAATAACTGGAAACTTTTTTCATCCACCATGTTCCCTACACCTAGCTTCGATAGAATAAACTTTTTTTTAAATAATATGTCATATATTTCAAAATAAATAAATCTTCAATTCTGAAGCAGTAGCCACTTTTATACGAGACCAAGAAACTGCCATTGAAATGCAGGCAACAAATAAAAATCTAACAACATTAAATTGTAACATTCAAACAGAAATACTGGTAAATGCCTGGATAAAAGGTATAACAGAAAGTGTCATATTTACTGAAATAAATTTTACATAAAGTTATATCGAGTCCTTCGGCCATAACCTTTTCAAAATTCTATTATCCACGAAAATGTTGCCAGTGACAATGAAGTTAAACGTAACTTACGATGATATATCCCCGGTATAAAACTTGTATCTTTCCGGGGCCCAACACATGCGTTTTGGGGCATCAAGTCGTAATAATAAAAGTTGCCGACCCTCATAACTCATAGGTCTCTCGACAAAAAATTTGGAAGTACGAAAAATATTTTCCACAGTGAAACTAGTTCAAAATCTTTCTATTTTCTAGTTCCCAAATATATTTTATATACATCCAAATGTAGTAGGGCGTTGCTCTTTTGTTCTGCGTTAATAACTCAGCCATACTTTATTAAATTCTTCTCTTTATTTCTAAGTACCCACTTATATTATTTGAAATTCTTGTTAGCAAGTCGTTTATGAAGTATTTGGAGGTAATTATAGAAATCCGTAGGTGCTTGTTTATCGTATATATCTTGTTATAGTATAAAAAAAATGCGAAGAGATATTAGGACAGATATTTGAGTTAAATGATATTCATGTACTTGAGTAAGAAGAAGAGATGTTTTCTGATGGTTAAAAAAGATTGGATAAGGAAAGGAACACTCAATCTTTTTCTTAAAATCTTCGAACAACAGGCGCATCAAGATGATCTCAACATGTAAAAAACCTTTTTACAAAATAACTCATCTACGCTATTACCCATTCCCCTTTCGAGTTACTATTGAAACTCGAATAGCAGGGGAAATAGGATTCGGAGCGACATCTCTTTACTGAATTTGTATGTCAGTTGGATGCGAATTGTCGATACGAGAATTTTAAGGGGTGGTCGGTCGGGGTGGCAAGATTGGCAGTGTGTGATGAATTGCGAGTTTTGTAGGACTATTGTATACACACTGTTATATGAGATGTGGCAGTGAATGAAATTGAAGGCTATTTTAAGGAGAGATTTAAGTTAGACTAGTAATTACGAGAACCACAAGTGGAAGAAATTAAACGTTCTAGGTAGACATTATTAATAATGATAATTCCTGAGACATTAATGTTTTGAAATATTTCGGTATTCTTTGTTTACCGATTACTTTATAACACCCGATGCTGACAATAATTCTGTATCTTGTTATAACCGTAGTAATTCTACACTATTGAAAAAAATAAACTCATATTTTGGCCTTCATGTTCTAAACCAAGCTACTAATAAAACGTGCGCCCCGCATTCTATACCAACATCATAACATATGTATCTAAACATTCAATATCATAGCAAAACCTCCGCTGTAAGATAAGTTGGCGTAAGTTCTGCATACCAAATGTTTGGGATCGAAAAGTTTGCCTGCTGCGGCGGCATGAGTAATGAATTTCAGCCTCACGTGTCGGTTATTATGTTGATGTGTTTTTAAAATAGGAACAAAGGTTTTTTTTATTGAGGTTCTATGTAATATAAATCATAGACTTACGGACGTTATGGAATATTAGTTAGTCTGTATATTGAAGAATTGCGAACTTTTCACGCTATTTAGAAAGGATGATTGCTCACAATCTAATAATGTACTATTTTACGTACGTAGTATTTATAGCGACTGATTTCGTAACTTCGAAATTCGAAACACCAATCGACTGTAGTGCGAATGTTAATGGGTTCGAATGGTGACTCTTGACTAAACATGCTTACGTGCTCAGACTGTGAATCATCATAATGTTTTCTATATTTTTCAGAATTTATGTAATGTTGTTTTTTTTATGATAAAATTCACAACAATCAAACACTTTAAATAATCATTAAACAGAATTACAGAAACTAAGAAATATTTTTAAAATCTTATTCCAATAATACAATAACGAAAAGGTATTTCTCAATATTTATTCAAACAATAATTTCTTACAATCCTTGAATATAAAGTACTCCCGTAATTTCGAGTAGGTGTATTAATAATATCAGCAATAGTAAACTTGAAAGCTTAAATAGCTCTAAATAATCAAAGTAAAGATAAGGCTTATTGAATACATTTAGAGGCTATTCTGGTTACAGAGTTTACGTAAACATGAATAAAATAAGTTCTTAAAAAGCGGTATAAGTATATCTTGCAATTATATTTAGAATGAAATCTTAGCAAAGTGCACAGCAAATATATTTTTTCGTCGTCAAACGTCGTCAAAAGTCGTCAAATGAATGGTCCCCCTAATTACCATACCTAAGTCCCATAGAAGCTTACAACACCCGTGGTACCCAAGGCACACGAGTTACCGACCCTCTCCCTCTTTCTCCCCTGATGCTATCAAGTCGAGCTGCACTTTGAGCGAAAAAAGGCCATGCTCTACCTCTCTCGAAATATTCGCCTTCAAAATTGTTTTTCTTTTTTCCCCATGAAAGCAAATTAACCATATTTTTGAATTTTATGGACCATTATATAACTGTCATATCACCTTTTTTATGTTAGATAACGGATGGTAAGTGGGTATTGACCTGGTGGTTTCTAAGGGAGGTAGAGCACAGCGTTTATTCGCTCAAAAAGCAGCTCAACTGGGAAAGTACCTCCACTATACAGAATAGCGCAGCCAAATAACTTTATGTTGTGTTCCTATACGTGAGTAAGGTCGCCAAAGCTCATCGGGATGATAGGAGGGTCGGCAACGCGTGAGTTGTACCCGGGCCGCGGATTACTTACTAGTTACTATGCTGACTCCGGGTAGTAAGTGTCTGTGGCCCGGGTGTTACAAGTGTCTATAGGCTAAGGTAACCGCTTACCCCCAGGTCGTCCATATATACTTCTTTGCCGGCTTCGTTGTATAAAAAAGGTGGATTGCTAATATGTTTCCAACCTTTACAAAGTTTTGATCCAGTGGCAACATTTTATTAGCTTGGATGTCAAACCACTTATTACCTGAACAAACACTTTAAATATTCTACTTTATACCAATAAAACTTGAACTACCTATCTTGAATATTTTGTAACATCATGCTTTTAATTATTACACACTGGAACACAAGAAGGTCATAGAGTTGAAATTGGTTACGTTAACTGCTAGGTATAAATCCTGAATAATATAACACGCAAACACCTCAGCGGAAAATCAACAATAGACTTTATGAAATACAAATGGAGGGGCCGTTTTTGGATTTTTATGTGTACGTTTTTTATTGTTAAGGCCAGGTCTAAGTTCAAATCTCAAAAATGGGATTTTTTGAGAGTCGAGTATGACGTAACGCAATGAAATACCTAACACAAAAAAAATACTGTGGATAGAAGAGGGTTTCGAAAAAAATGTTAACCGAATAGAATATTAAAAAGTGCTTTGATATTCCCAATAAAAAATTCGTAAGTTACGTCTAAAAAAATCTTTCGCGTCGAAATTCTCCGTATTTTCAGCGATGACAACAATTTTATTTTTAAGAATATATAAGATACAGAATTATATTAGAATGTTAACCGGACACTTATTCAATTTTATGTGTATATTCTGTATAATCTAAAGAAAACCCGTAAATAACAGCCCATTTCATAGAGTCGACACATTTATGATTTACCATTTTCAACCTTATTCCAGTGAAGAACGAGTGCTGTCAAAATCGTAGTCAGTCCGCGCCTTAAATATAATTTCTAAAATTATGTCATTTTTAATTAAAAATACAGTCTAATGAATTATTACAATAAATTAGTCTTGTTCGTTGAAATAAAAAGTTGAATAAAATGGTTTCTATGGAATGCGGTGGAAAAGACATAATAATGACTGAGTATCAATGCGTTATGGATATGATTCCTCTAAATTAATAAATATAATTATAGTTAAAACAAACGTACAAATTCAAAGAATCATGGCCAATCTGGTACGGATCGAATTTAGCAAACTTAATTTAATAGCTGTTATCTGAACATGCCCTGGTTATGCTTATGTCGATAGCACAGATCTCTAGAGATGGGTCGTGATGCTTAGATTTAGCTTGGACCTCATGTCCCACGAAACTCCCCACTTAATATCACAACTACACGTAAACGAACACCAATAGACCAATAGTAGAATTTTTTTTTACTCACAAGCCCAAAAACTCATCGTAAGCGCTTGTAAATACGCACTACTGCACTCTCGGATGTATACACACATGCGTGTATAGAGATAGATGGACGAATTGCATGCCACGATTTTCATTGCATGTTCGAAACGAAGATAGCCTTACACTCCTGTAGAACTAAACAGCAATGTATGCGCTTCATGTTTTTTGTTCAAGTCGTACCTTGGTAATGACCTAGCTAAAATCATTTAAGGTATTTTTGGGATTTATATATACTTTAAATATGTAAAAAATTTGATCCTTAAAAGTGATAAGTGATACCATGATTCTTGTAGTTCACATGTAGGCTTTGATTTTTGCAGTCAATCACTAAACAATATGGAATTTAAATAAATTTCGTCCGCTCACGCACTTACCTCGAATAAGTTACGACTGACGCGATTTTTGCGGTATATGCCGTGAATGCTGCATATAACTGTCTCGTGTTCCGCGTTAGACAACCTCTCTATCGATCTCTATGGTCGATAGGCATGGGTGGCCACTTAATATACAGGGTTATTTTGCAACCTCTAGCCAAAATGTATGAAAAGTACGTATTTTTTTCGAGATTTCAGAGGTGGTCCCATACTAAAAGTTGATCATAATGATGAGTATATTAACTCGTGAAAATTTGGCTAGAGGTTGCAAAATAACCCTGTATACGTAGACTATCTGCAAGCTTATAAGTAATCTTCTAACTTAAAACTTTTAAGAAACTAGTCGCTATTATTCGATCCTTCATTGCGATCAAATAGACACACCTTTTTATTGAAGTTGGTAAAAATATAGAAAAAAAAGTTAATTAAACTGTTCCACTTCAGCACTGACGAATACCAAATTTACCGAAAAACACTCCATTGCAAGATCACAAAAGTCCACCCAATCATCTCCATTCTGTCCTTTTGTTCCAATTGCGCCGATAAATTGGATTCTACGTCAAAAGACTATCGTTTCCAATGATTCAGATTTTGCAACTACGTTTTATTCCTATTCAATTCCGTAGTGTCCGAACAAAGTTAGAAATTGTCCGTTAATATGATTTGTTAAGAGAGTCGAACACAATTTTTACCCAGTATTCGGGTTATAAAATTGTGTGAAGGGTTTTTTTTACTATTGAAAAATAATAAATAAGTAACAGCAGCGACATTTGCGTATATATTATGTGTAAATTACGTCAATTATGTGACAATACCAAAAAATAAGCCCGAGTCATATTTCAGGATTAAGTCTTTTAATTTTTATGTTTTTTTTTTTACTGTTTCAATTTTACAAACAATTACAGTATTACCCAATTAATATGGCGTGTCGTGAATCTTCGTTCGCACAGAAAAGAAAGTATGGCCCCGAAGATTATCGAAAGAATGCTTAAAACTTACAATCAACCTTAGATCTGTACTATAAGGTTCATAATACACTGCAGCTGTTAGTTCCGTCTCACTCGCAAGTCACGCCCCTCCGCACGGCGCGCGCTAACATGGCGGCAGCTGCCGACCAATAGCGTTTCCCGCGCTTTGAAAATGTATCTTCTGCGCAGGTACATCGGTAAGCCATATTAATTGGGTACTACTGTACCTTGTTGGTTTACTTAGCGGTCCCCGACCCGACCGATTTGAGGGTCAAAAATAATTTGATATTATTAATTTTTACATATTTTATGACATCGTTTTATGTGTCAGGCAAAGATTTTCATACGGCATCGTGCCTCTACCCAGATGGATAGTCCGCCTTACTAAAGCATGACATTTAATATCACTCCGCTTGAGGGGCTCCTGAGCAAATCGCTCTCAGTTCGTATTGCGCACGGCTGTCATCGCGTCATACTCGCTGTACTGATTAAATAAAAAATGTCAACTTGCGTATTAAAATACTGTCACAACACTTATAAAAACCAAGGAAAAACTAAAAAACTAACCTTCCATGTGTAAGTATTGCGATTTCGTCACGTTTAATTACCTAAACTTATTACTTTTAAATACTGTCAATTATGGCTTGTTTATTTCGTGTTCCCATAGAGGCGACTATCCTTCTGGACGTTTTAAATTCTTTGGTGTCAGGGTATTTAGTTTAGAAACTTCAACATTGATACAAAATATTTTTTGAAATCAGTATAAATAGTTGTTATTCCAGTGATCATCTTCCAGCTTTATTGTTAGATCTTGATTATCATTGCAGGCTATGTACTTCGATTAATATGCTTGCTTACTATCTTAACTACAATTTGTATATGTACTTTATGTCATGGTAAAATTGTGTTCAAACATCAGAATATTGAAGGTGAAAAAAATGTAGACCATTAATTCAAACCAAACATAATTTTTTGCTAAATCTTCCAATGTGCCTTAATATTTTCCAAGAAAATAATAAATCGCTATTTCATCTTTTATCGAAAGATTTTCACAAGGTTTTACGGTTTACCTTTCTTGATCACAAAGAAAACTTCTTACAAAGTAGTACAACTTAAAGAATCTCCAAACCTAACATTAAATATGTCATATTCGTTTATCACTGTTTGAACAGGCCTCATAAAGGTCAGATTGCTCTATGTCTCAAGGCTTTACTGGTTATAAAAGGTTTACAAAATCCTTTGGTCAGAAACTTTGCAGTTTACGTAAAGACCTTTTTCGCACAATCTTATATTTTATTAATGTTTAACACATTGCTAAAGCGTTATAAATTTATGCCTAAGCTAATAAATCCTTACTAAGGTGCCTATTACTTGGATACCATATTTTGTCGTATAGACATAGTTTATTGCAGAAAATGTAAAATTAAACATAAATTGAATATTAATTAATAAATCATTGTACCTATTTATGTTTCAAAATTTGTAACCTAAGAAAATTTTATGATTTATGAGTCCCCAATTCCACATCCATTTCTAAATTAATTTACTTATGATAAATCCATTATGAAGCATGAAAGTTAAGATATTAAAATATTTCTATAAAATCACGTCTTCAAAAATATTTTCCAATAGTACGAGGAAACATTACATTTGCAAAATCGTCACAATCAGAATATTCTGGTCAAAAACCAAGTGCTGCCCATAAACAAGGATCATTATTCATCCCTAAAGGTTGTAGATTTTCTCTTGCTTCAAATTTCAGTGTCCAATATTGTAAAGCAACTCATAGCATCGACTCCGTCTTGGGATATTGCTAGGCGCCATTTTATTTTCCAAGAGTACCGTGCCTCCTATAGCAATTTCCCTTAGGGGTTTTCCCTACGTGATGCCAATATTCAAAACGAATGATGTTGCGAATCTGTTTCGGCGCCAATTTAAACGGTCGTTCTGCAAAGTTCGTGTACTAAGTTTAATACGAAAATGTAAATTCTCCATTGTGGGTTTTCAATTTCATGTTAGTGTAATGGAATTTGTTGTCTTTATTGCGCACTTTATGCCTGAGTTGTTATGAAGTCTGGAAATTTTATTGACTAAATTCCCTACGGATAGATTTGGAAAAAATGCTATAGATTCAGAATAAATTGTTTTAGATATTGTTTGTAATTTTATTGGATTTCGATATAAATTATATTTGATTTTTTGCTCAAAATCTTATTGCGATGCAACGTAAAAATGTAATCACATAAAAGCTGGTGCTTTCTCGATTAATACACAAACACGTGACGTACACATCTCACGATTCTGATCGAGCACGTCAAGAAAATATAATGTTCTGAAGAAGTTGTAGCAAGTCATCCCCACACGCCAGTTACTGTTACGAGTATATCAATACACCGCGCAACTGATGATAACGTGGCGTTGACGTGACGTGACGTGAAGGTGAAGCGGTCCGCCTGATAATCCTTCAAAATTAATTACCGTTTATTTACATAATCGCACAAGGTCAAAAACAACTTCCAAATTCAAATTGAAGATAAACAAAACACAAATGGGGAAAGCTCGCCCACACTGAAGCACCTTACCGACGAATTTTAATTTAGGAGAAAGTTTTATAATTTTGACTCCTTTGTATTTGTGTAGACGACGTTCCGTTTTCTGTTGATTTTCAAAACTGGGGGAGTCAAACGTTCACGTCGGGCAATGAATTATTCAGGTCAGAACGGAAACTGGGTATTTACATAAGCAAATTGGGTGCGACGACTGAGGAGTAGCGACAGTAAGGCGGTGACAGTGCTAGAAAAGATTGAGGGTCAGTCACATACACCTTACGATTGCACTCGGACCTTGCTCAACATACCTTGAGTGACATATATTTTTAATTAGCTCTATTTGCTTTATGACTAGGCTTAAGCTACTTCTGAATGCAAACAGAGTTACAGTAAGTAAACCTACCTGAAGAATTGCTAAAGGACACTGAAAATAAAGGGGCTTTGACCCTACAGATGGATTAATCTCTATATATAAAAATGAATCCCTATTACCTTTGGTAACTCCATAACTTGAGAACGACTTTACGTTACCGATTTCATCCATCTTTTTTTAAAGTTTTTTAATACCCTGGAGAATGTTCTTACGGAAATAAAATTAAGAATGTTGCCTAGAAAATTAGAAAATTTAATAAAACTTAACGGTACGGTAGGGTAGGATACCCCTCGGGTACGCGGGTGAAACCGCGAGGGACAGCTAGTTTAAAAGAAAAATAACGAACCCATTGAAGTAAAAATACCCCTATCGCATTTTCGTTAAGATTAAAGCTATACTCAAAGTTAACGATAGAATACAAATAGTTGTTGCTATGTAAAGATCGTAATCCGATACTAAGGGGCAGAAACCGACCTTGGTAAAAAATGTTTCAGCACGAAGTTTGCTCAACGAAATGTTATTTCCACGGCAATCGATCTTTCTAGATAGTTAGTTGCGTGTTAACTAGTTTTACGTAAATAGCTCGAGGGAAAACCTATTTACCGTGTATTTGACTTATAGGGATGGGTACTTTCTTTATCCCAAAAATAAAATTGGAATCAAATCAAATGGAATGTTAGAGGGTAAGAATTATATACAACTCCTAATGCTTTCACATACAATTATTTTTTGGAGAAATCTAGGTAGGTATATTATGTTCAGTATAGTATTACTGGGCTAATATTGTATGTTTTTTAACCGACTTCAAAAAAGTAGGAGGTTCTCAATTCGGTTGTATTTTTTTTTAAATGTTTGTTACCTCATAACTCCGTCATTTATTAACAGATTTGGAAAACTATTTTTTTATTTGAAAGGGTACACTTCCCATTTGGTATCATTGTCATCAGATCAGGATTTGACTACTTCATAGTGTACTTTGAAGTCGGTTTTAGTTTTTTGTAAAACAGTTCAATTAATTAATTAATTTTCGTTTTATTTAATTGTGGAATTTTACAGTGTAAGTGGTAAGCACAAATTCTGGAAAGGAAATAGAGATTAAAGAATTTCATAAAATACTTTTTTCCATGAGGTACTTTAATAAACTACTAAACCACTATGATTTGCAAATGAATAAAACAATAATGAACAACACACATGAATATCTAAGAGTAACAAATATTGGCGACACTCATAATATATTTGGTATTGAATTGAAACTAACGACACACTTTCCTGTTACGGACTTGTAAGTGTCTTATACATCATTAATCATGAATTTGGGAGAAAAATGAATGCTTCTTCATTTATTCAATACATTTTTAACATACTTAAAAAAAGGAGGTTCTTTGTTCGACTCGTATGTTTTTGTGTATGTTGACCGATTACTCGGAAAAGGCTTATGCGATTTGGATGGTTTAAACTGGTATATATCACGGTAGACCCCGAGGTGGTCCCATATAAATATCATGATCTGACCATGGATATTGAACATATGAATTCTTCAACGGAAGAGCACAAAAATCGCGATTGAAGCATTTTATTCAATATTGTCGGCAATTTATGACATATACATCCTCGGTCAGTGTAACAAATCTTGAGAGGTATTGAAAACGCTTATGAAACTTTAAATTTAAAATTAAATTTTAAACAAAAAAAAAAGGCTTCAAAATACATTAAAAAGCATGAAAAACTTTTTAACACCAATCCGACACTGTTTTGAAGTTATCGAAATATTTTAATGGAGCACGTGCTCTTTCGCTTTTAAAGTTAATTTATTGGTAATTTACCACAAAGTTGTTGTAATTTGGAGTACTTACTCTCATTATCTGGGATAGTACTGCATTAATAGTTGTATTGTTTTCATGACGCTTTTTTGAATAAAATAAACTCGGATACTCTTTTAGCACTACCGCAGTCGGGTAAAATTTCAAAACTTTTGTGTTTGAATGTCCTTTAGAGCATTTGTTTCTTGCGGACCGAATCTACCCCTTCAAATTAAGACATATCAACATTTTAGGCTTTTCGGTACGCGGACCGAACAAAGAGTGGACCGAAAGTACTAAAGACCCATTAGGTAGCATTATTTTAAAATCAGAATTGAAAGTTTTGTTTTGAAACCCCGGTTGTGGCCACTTGCAATTTTGAAAGTCAATAAATAAGGCGTTGAAGTCCGACTCGTTTATTGTCTATAGTAAATAAAATCTTTAATGTTCATCGCTTTTGCAGTAGTGGCGCCGTAAGTGTATAGAAACTTTTTTGTGATACTGTAAAAGCAAAAATAATAATTTCCTTTAAATAATTAACATAAACCATTATTACCCTTGGTAATTAATCGATAACTATCTTGCTCAAATTTTTATTTGTTGCGTGGATTCTTATTGAAGCATACTAAATTAATGTCTAGGAACTTGATTTTGATGTTACTTTGAAAGTCAATGAATTCCTCTACCTGGAAACTTTGGTGGAAATTGGTGGCCACAACTGGATCAGTAGTGACTTTACACCTTTCATCTTAAAAATGTATAATAAATTCTAATTTTAATTTCAATTTATTTATTAGCTGCTTCATGTAGTATGAAAAATATTTGTCTTTCGAAACACACTTCTACAAAACCTAAAAGATAAATAAATAAACTGCTTTATAAATTTAACTAATCAACACGATATTAATGTTTGATTTAAAGGCGATTTTTTTTTATAAAAAACCCTTAATGTGGCCACAACTGGGACTCTTGCCCTATATGCCTTTTGCTGTTAGATTTTTTATTACCGTGAAGAGTAATTTCTGAGTTGCAACCTTCCGAACCGGTATTAGAGTCAAACTTTTCATAAGTGCCTGCGAAGGTCTATTTGAATAAATGATTTTAAATTTCAAGTTTTTTTTTTTTTTTTTTTGTATGTGTATTTGGCATATTTCTAAACGGTACTTTTATCAAACAATAATATCTAAATACCTAGCATAAAGCAATTTGAATTCGAATAAACAATTTCCGGCAGATTTAATATTTTCAAAGCCCACGCACACATTTTATATTCTTTTTATTATAGTATCATAGTAATTATAATTAAGTAATGTTCACAAATTAACTTAATGTAATGTTACTGTAAAAGCCCGTATACCGGCAGATCCTAGGTTTTACGAGTACATCTTAGGATTTACCAACATGAGCTGGTAAATGTAAGGTTTGGTATGGAATGAGACGATTTGCCGTACTCTGGCAAGCGAAGAGCTCAGAGATGACATGGCTAGCGGACATGTATACTGCGGATATGTATACTGTTCGTCAATATGGTAAAACGCTGAACATGTTTAATTAGACTGAAATAATTTTCAATATTTATCGCTTCTTTGAGGTATACTGTCCGTCAATATGGTAAAACGCTGAACATGTTTAATTAGACTGAAATAATTTTCAATATTTATCGCTTCTTTGAGGTAAAAACTAGCATTTACTATTTTAAGTGCTAGTAAATGTCCTAAATTAACAATTCAAAACACAAGACGCCGGGAAAATTTTCACCCGTACGTTGTTGACATACCGAATATACGGACACAGCGTTTTGCATCCTCATTTATAATGCGGACAGCAAGGGAGTGGAACTTGCTTCCGGCGTCTGACGCTTACAATCTAGGTACTTTCAAGGCCAGAGTGAATAGGTTTCTTCTGGGTAAGCGTGTTTCATCTTCGGCTTCGTCATCGCCCCTTATGGGCGGGTCAGTGGCCAAATGCAAGCCCATTTAATTAAAAAAAAAAAAAAAAAAAAAGACACTGTTCACAGTTCGCACTTATAGAATAGGTAAATCTTAGGATTTACCATCGTTCAAGCTTTTACAGTAACATAATATATAATATACAGAGGGTTATTAATTGATGAGCTCTCCGCTCCTCGGTCACTCACCTCTATTTTACCTCTTTTAGGGTTGAATTTTTGGATATATTTTCTTAGTGCTCAACGGTCTAGGTTTTATAAAGCGTGTTAATAAAGAACACTTGTCCAAAATATAATGCTTTTATACCCACTGGTTCGGTTTATGCTATGCGTGTTTTCTTAGGTCCGGTTTCAATAATTTACGGACCGGTATCGGTTAAGAATTATTAAAATTAAGACTCTTATATCTTTACTAATAATGAAGCAAAGACCTCAAAGCTTTGCATAGCAGACCCTCCCATATGGAAGTAGCTATCACAGTTAAAATTAGCTTACGAAATTATCTATATGCCCAGTTTGGCAATAAAAAAACCTACCATTGGTAAGCAAAACGATACGTTTTTGTTTATTGATACCGGGCATTAGTCAATCAGTCAGATTTTCCTTTCCGTACTGGTTAAAATATTTCACGTCACCCATGCAACTGTTCGATTTGGTCCATATTTCTAAGGACATCCTCTTTATGGATAGATATTTTAAAGTAACAAAAGTTATACGCAAGTTAATTGATTAAAAATAGTAAGGTACATCATCATCATCATATTAGCCCAAGGGTGTCCACTGCTGAACATAGGTCTCCCCCATTGACTTCCACTTCGAACCGTTTGAGCCGCTTGCAACCAGCGGTACCCAGCGACTCTGGCCAGGTCGTCGGTCCAACAGGTGGGAGGTTGTCCTGCTCGGCGCTTTCCGGAACGTGGTCGCCACTCGAGAACCTTTCTTCCCAATCGGTTATCGTCGTTTCTATCTCTATCACGTCTCTGTCCCGTATGTCATCACTGGTAACACGCGCTGATTTTTCTTGAGACCTTTGTCTTCAAACTCTGAGGTGTTCTGGACATGAAGATATGCCGTAGCTTCCCGAACGCTGCCCAACCGAGGTGGAATCTCCGATTGACCTCTTTGTCGAAATTGAACCTACCTAGTTTGACAATTTTTCCTTGGTTAACATACTCATCTACAACTACGAGAACAATGCTCCCAACAATCACCGGCATTGGCGGAATATAAAAATTAGACATCATTTTTGTCTTATCCATATTCATTTTGAGTCCTACCTGTTGAGAAACTCTCAGTTCTGAGGATTGAGGTTGAGGTCATATTGAGCATGATGTTCAAAGCTTCCAGTGATTCCGACGTTATGACTATATCGTCGGCAAATCGAAAGTGTTGATGTGATGTATTCACCATTGATATTGATACCATATGCCTTCCAGTCCAAGAGCTTGAATCTAAGGTACATACGCTGACTCTTAGTGTTTCCGCCGAGAGAACGCGTTTCTGACACCTGTTAATATTGGCCAAATCTCGGAAACTGCTAAACCGATTGCAATGGGACTTTCATTGGATGGTTCAGTATTTTCTTTGGCATAGTTTAGTTAAAAACCTATCATAGTCACATTAACCTAGAGCCATTTGTTAACGTTCATAAGTGCCTTATCAGGGCCTAAATTGAATAAATGCTTTTTGAATTTGAACCGTTTCCATGATGTGGCCTATTCAAAAACGCATTCTCACTATTTTAACAGTAGTCAGAAACGCATTCTCACGGGCGGCCTCACCGCAGTATGTCAAACTGAGTCAAACCCATTACCGATTACTTTTTCTAAAAGGAAATGTTACTAATCAATTCATTAGAATGACATCATTATTCCCATCACTTCATCTCGCCTACGAGTACTTAAAGGGTACGACGTATGAGACCTTCTTTACTAAGGTCATATAATCCCAGCAGCCTAAGGGCCCGAGTTAATATGAAGGGACAGGCTATTGTATGAGGTGTTAGGTACATTTACCCTTCGCGCAAGATTACGTGTCTTGGAGTTTAACATTAATTTCAGAATTTCCATCTTAAGTTTGCTCCAAGCCTCGGATCAATTTTCGTCAACGATATAGGAGGTTTTCGTATAGGCCATTAAGGAGATAAGCAGGGCAGGAATTGTTATTATGCTTTTTAAGACTAGCAAAGTGCTTATCAGTGTAATTATGTGTCAAATATTTTACTCGCGTTTTTACGTGTGATTTCAGTTTAGTTAATTGTTGGATAGACTTATGAATTAAAAATCTAAGGCATGTACAAAACTATGATCAAATCTCAGGTATAGGTCGTGTTAATAGAAAATAAACCTAATATTATTATTGGTGCAGATTCCAAATTCATATGTTTTTATCTCGATTCAAAACTTGGAGCACTGATTGTTGTTCTAGAATACGAAATGCATACTTGAACGATTTTACCTCTTATGTACGGTTCATTCAAATGGATTACGATATTTGTAGCCTGCTGTCGAAAGCGTATATAGGCTACGGTGACCGCTTATCATCAGGCGGGCAGTATGTTTGTTTGCCATCTTAGTGGCATACAAAAAATGTTTGACTGTATATTCAATATGTTATGGTAAGTTTTGTCAATCCCAATTTATGGGCTTTACATTCATTTGTTTTGATTTATTTTTAAGTTTGTCTCTTGGTAGACGCGTCTCTCGTGGCACTGTGTGTAAAAATAAGACATTCAATGCATGCACGGAAATATACTATCCAGAGTAATTTATGACTGTTATAATCCCATTTTTGCACTATCACTACCTGGGACTAATTTGATGTCATCTTAATAGAGATGGGCATATTAGTTTGGAACAGAAGACATAAGTAGACTTTGACTCATGTGTTATGTTCTTTCTATCTATGATATTACCAATAATTTATTCAGCCTATACGAATATCCAATAGTGAATATAGGTCTCTTCCATAGACTTTCAATTAACAATATCTTGGGACACTTGTATCCAGTGGCTGACTTTGACCAGCAGGTATGGTCCAAAACCAATCATCGTCATCGATTAAATTAAGCACACTGTGTACCGCAGATGTAAGCTCCATTTTGGTTCATTTTGCGAGTGTATTTTTTTTATTCGACTAAGTCGTTAAACAAGCATAGGTACGGCCCGCCTGATGGTAAACGGTTACCCTAGCCATATGTACGTTTGCAACAGTTGCAATACACGAGGCATGAATTACGCATTACCAACCAACCCTTCTCCCCTTCTCAAATGAGTTCTGGCGTCCTTACTCCGAGCAGGAACACAACATACAGTTATTAGGCTGCTGTTAAAGTGGAAGTACTTTAACAGCAACCAAATAACGGAGGTACAGTAAGGCCAAGCTTCGAAGCCATATTTAATATATATAATATAATAATAATATTTATTCATAACAAAATAAGTGTACAAAAGTGCAGCTAATATGACATATGTAGATATAAATTTACAATAAAAAGGATTCCAGCTAGTAATATTTGGTTGGTCTTTTTGCCGCGCTATTTTTGTCCTTTTTGGCACACTATAGACTGTCAATATAACCTTTTTAAGGTGGCTCTTATTTAAGTGAAACTATACAATATTATATTCACGATTCTCAAAGTAATTTTCAGTGAAAGCCTATATCAAGTCGAATGTCAATTAGCATTCAGTAAGTATTACTAAGAATAAATTATCCCAAATAGGTACTATTGAAGATTGAAATCAAAACATCTCAGCCCGTGATTAGAATATAGATTTTTCTATTGGAATTTGGGTACTGTTCTTATGATCCTAAATTTAGGATCATAAGAACAGTACCCACTATTTTACTTAATGTTAGGTCTAGACAAATACTTCTACCTTCTTCAAGGGTGTTCAAATTTCAATAGAAAAAGGAGAATGGCAGAAGTCCATAGAATGCTGGCATTAAACTTTTTTACTTTCTACAGAAATAAAAGTGGCATGATTTGATAGGGAATATTATGAGGTTTTTATAAAAAAAAATAAAAAAAAAATATAATGGGGTTAAAGAGAAATCTTAATTTTTGTAAAAGTGAGGTTAAGTACATCAATGCTTTAACTTTAATACTTTAGTAGTGACGTCGGATACCGAGACGAAGGTCCCGGGTTCGAATCCTACAATGAGCTTGAGCTTTCGGTGAAGGAAAACATCGTGAGGAAACCATAGCACGGTGGTAGGGTACTTTGTAGTACCCGCCTGGCTGGCTACCACCCTCAAGTTGAAAATCTGTCGCCAAGCACCTTTCGGTGTGTTCCGATAGCTGCACTTGAGAGCCAGTTCCTTCTAGGCTTTGTGTGCTTACCACCTTCGGCCGCATCATCACTTACCATGGTGAGATTGCGGTCAAACACAGGCCTATAAATAGTAAAAAAAAAAAAATAGATTTTTTACCTCTTATGACTTTTTAATTCATAAATATTTATTTTATGCATAACATATTGCTAATTATTCTTTGTAAAATGATGCTTTTATACTTGAAAAAGTATAACTAGGTACTTGTTGAAGTTTGTTCAGCTCAATGATGTACTCCCTGATTATATAGGTTAAGTCTACACAGGAAACTTACAAACTTACTTATCGACCATCTAAGATTATAATATTATAGGTACTTAAGGATGACAGGATTATTGTAGCTACAATAAAAAACCAGTATTTAGTTAATTATCGTGCCCATGCCAAGTACCAGATGATTGACATAATATAGGCACAGCATCCTACTGTTCTACGTCCAACAATGCAATTGTTGCAATTGCATTGTTGGACGTAGAACAGTAGGTAGTATTGCTTTATAGCTTTTATTCCCGGCCACTTAGGACTTATTTCTGCCAATGTCAAGTTATATTATAGTTTCCAGTCATGTTTTACTACAATGGTGGTCAAATTGTACTAAAACTCTTCACGGACTTTTTGAGACATCTTGAGCTAAACAGAGTCATTCATGGATTTTAGTGTTGCCAGTTTCTATTTCTAAACAAAATCGAAACATTTTACAATTCGGTTGAAAAAAATAGAAAAAAAAATGCATTCCATTTCTTAGCTAGATTTCGTTATAGTAAACTGTATTTTTTTTGTTTTTTTTTTTTTATTATTAATGCACTACCAATCAAAACATTGTGTTAATCAATTTATTAATAATTTATTTTATATTTTTCAATGACAACACTATCATAATAAATCTGCCAAGGCAAAAAGCCTTGTATCCATGGCCTTAGCAATAAAGACTGGCCCGCACTGTGTTACTAATCAAATCAAATTACTAATTTTTAACGACATTTTATCCCCATTGTCAATAATAAAGTTAATCTGGCTATCAATATTATAAAATAAGCGCTTTTTTTTAAAATAGCTCCGAATTCTGTAACTTTCCAAAATTTGTAATGCCAAAAAATGCCATCTCCTTTGTATTCGAATTAATCTATGATATTTTTATAAACTTTTAAATGGCTAAGTATGCAATATAAAATTCTATCAAGGTATTTTACATAAGTATTTTATTTTTGATTATTTTCCACCGAAAATAGTTAAATTTATATCTTTATATGCTAGTAAAGGTAGGTTATGCTTGACATTACATGCTAACATATATTTTCTTCCTCCACAATTTCACCCCGTTAATCTATAGGCACAATAAAAATCAACGTGTCTTTTTACGATAAAGGTTACTATAACATGGGAAAACATAGTCATCATGAATAACAAGGACTATGGACAAATTAGTACACAATTTTACCGATTTCATGAGATAAAATTACCAGGAAAGCTGTAAACTTCGCCTTGATTGGCCCTGACTGGAAACTTCGGTCGGTGTTGTCGGTACTTACATGATTGTGCCACTTATACATTCAGTTTTTTTTTGATTCTCCTGATAATACTTTTATAGCTCTATGGTATATTGTTGTTCAAAAAGTTATCATTATTTATCTTTGTCATTGATATTATAGTGCCACAAGCTTATCTGGCCCGGTGAGAGGGTCGCTGTTATCGAATTTGGTGGAGCAAACAAGCAATGAACGTAGTGTTTATATTCTCTTTGACCAATGGCGATTGACATTTCGAAATGACATCGTTAGTTCCTATTTTGACCACCAGGTCAGATAAGTTTGTAGGACTATACTTCAATTGTTTACAAACAAGCAGGAGTTCAGTCAGTTTCAATCATTGTAATAATATTATGTTACGTTGTTAATAGTATCAAACAACAAAATGTAATTTAACAATAGAAAGACTGAAAAATCAGCCAAGTGCGAGTCAAACTTGCACACAAAGGTTTCCGTAAAGATTTTTCTTGTATAATTTTTATTATTTGTCGTTATGGCGGCAACAGAAATACACATTCTGTGAAAATATCAACTGTTTACCTTTTACGGTTCATGAGGTTACAGCCCAATGACAGACAGCCAGACGGATGGACGGACAGACGAACAGCGGAGGCCTAGCAATACCTGTAATAGTATAACGGCAATCTTTAAGAGTAGGTACCTACTCTACCAGTAATAATAATAGGGGCCCAACAAAAAAAACATTTTTTTTCTGTTGTTTCGATTTTTTTCGTTATATTTACCTACATATTTTATAGGATCAAACGAATATTAGAAGCGAATTTCGACCGATATCACATGAATTGCTTCATTCGAAATAATTATGGAATTAATATTTTTTTACTTGTCATGAGTAATAAAAACTTTAACAACAATACGTAAAGTAGCTTATTCAAAGCAACAAAAAATTCCTACATCCCGTACTTTATGTAACGCGGCTTACCCACGCGAATACCCTCAATGGATCACAGACTTAACCAGTATACCCTTTTGACATACAATTGTGTTTGAGTTCCCTACGTCACTCCATTGGACAAAGGGAAAAAGACTATGGTGAAAAACAAAATACGCGAGGCATGTATCTGAAAAAAATACAATTTGTAAATAAATCGACGGTCCCTACGTATAAACAGACATGTCAAAAAATGCATTTTTTTTTTATTGCATAATTGGTTTCATACAATCGATACGCAACTATCCATATAAAATATTTAGTAAAATATAAAGTAGTTTACTGGAAATTAAAAACGTATAAGAGAACATCTATGTTAAAATCGAAGAATTTGTGACGTAGAAGCGGACATATCAGACTTGTCGTTTTGTACTGTGTCTTAAAATGCGCGCCACACGGTGTGAATGTGGTCATGTCAAATTTAAGTATGGATTTATGGGGAAGTATCAAGAATAATTCCGAAATGTATATTTTAAAGTATTAGTAAATAAATAAAAAGTGTGAACATTTTTCTAACTTAGCAATGTATAATATAAATGTAAATGAAGGCATGTCCTACATGTTTGTTTATATGTTTCATTACAAAATTTACCACTTCGACATCATTTACGTTTATCTACAGTAATGTTATAAAGAGAAAGAGATTGATTTTTGTATGTTTGTAATGGATAAACTAGGTACATAATTTATTAAAAAAAATATTTCACCTATAAAAGCAACATTATCATGTCCCGATACTTAAGGTCAAGTGGGTATTAGGCGAAAGATTAGTCTATACCAGCATGGTAATCAAAAGAAAAACAATCCATGTCGAGACATGGATTGTTTTTCTTTTGATTTTCAACTCTTTTATCATTGACACCCTAGATCATGTCTTGGGTACTGTGATCACAAATTACCCAATTTTGCAGTGGTTTTTTTATTAACGTATTCCTAAATAACCATGCTATCAATTCGTAGTCACAAATCTAATAACAAACATTGTTAATTTAGTCAAAAATAATGATATTTGATAGTCATGTTTTAGAAAAAATATACCAGCGAACTTTGATACATCATAGTTTAAAAAAAGTACTACACTAACCCCGGCAAGTAGTTTCAAAAGAAGACCCATTTATTTACAATTTCAAAACAGTACAATAATTGAAACTTTTTATTCCATAAAGCGAGAGAACCATAATTTTATAGCGCAGTTTACCTAAATTTTATATTGATTTTCAGCAGCACACTTTTTCTTGTATGCAGCCCCAGTAAAAGAAATCTAGGGTATTATGGTACGGAGAATGAGGAGGCCACGAAATTGAACTAAAGCGCCCGCCATCCACCTTTCGGTATCATCCTCATCATGATTAGCCCTTAATGTACTGATAATCACAATTAAGTGATAGCCGGGACCAACAATTTTACGTGCCTTCCCAAAACTCGGAAGACACTTGAGTTGAAATACCACTAGGAGGTTATCAAATATGTGTTTAAATAATGTTTCCCGTCCAGAACAAGCTTAATGCGCTGGGCAACCATCTTGTTAACTTACATACGGACAGACAGACGGACGGATGGATAGCAGGAGTAAGGCTCCGCTGTCCGTCCGTCTATAATAAATAATTTCATAGCAAAGTTGAGTTAGTTAATATTATTATTATTGTATGGAACCCTCCGTGAGCGAGTCCAACTCGAACTTGCTCGGTTTTTAATAATTGATCTGACTAGAATTAAACATTTACCCCTTACTCATGAAACGTTATTTAACTAATCTGCCACTCAAATAAGGTCGAATTGTTTGTCAATGTCTGAAAGTTGGCGTTATTTATTTGACCATTTACCGCCTTACACATAAAGCGCTATTTAACTAATATACTGATTAAATGGTCACGTAAATAATGTCACATAGTTGACAATAGAGTGACGCTATTTACGTGACCCTATGATTTTATATATTTAAGTTCTTAAATTATTGAGTCTTATAAAAATATAAAGAATTGTTGATTGACTATTAAAAATTAATAATTTAATTGAAAACCCTTTTTAATTAACAAATATCTCCCTCAACTCTCTCTGTTATTTTAGTTTTCACCAACATGTCTTTTTTTTAATTGCAAATTAATAGTCATAAGTCAGTTTGTAATGACCATGTATAAAGAGATATGTATACATCTGTGTATTTTAAAAATTCACGGATACGAACTAACGATTTTTAAGGTAACTTTTTTGAAGATGGAAATAGAATGCCATATTTTCTTTAATATTTTCTTAAATTCTTTCATAAATTTGTGTTATGTTGTCTTCTACGTATAAACAGATATGTTAGACTTGACTTTTAAAGATTTTTTTTAAAGGCGATGTAAAAACAGTCATCTGTCAGTTTTTCAAAGAAAATCTGAAAAATGTGGAAAGTACTTAACATCATTATAAACTTTCTAAACCCGGTATAACATTTCAACAACAAAAATATTACATTATTACATAGTATTATTTCTAGATTGATTTGAATCTTTATTTCGCTCTCCTGTAAACCATGGTTTTTGACATGTCCGTTTATACGTAGGGACCGTCGAAATATCTGGCGATAATATAAATTCTGCATGAGAAGCAAATTATATTCTTTATTTCAATATCACATCATAAGTATTTGTTTTCAAGTGTTTCGGAACATGGCAGGCAGATAATGATGATTTCAAATGATAGTCATCAATTAATATTTCTATATATTTAAAAACCCCTATTTCTCCTGGTCATATCCGTCCGCTATAACTTGAGAACGCAGGATAGGGCAGGATATTACGCAAACGAAGTCACGTCGGGCAGCTAGTACCGAATAAAAATGTCATTATTAGTTACTTATTCTTATAAAACTTCAAAGACTTTAATATTAATTGCGTACTTCCGAGAGAATTTAAAAAAAGATTTCGTTTCGACGTAAAGAAAAAATTGCGAAGAGTGCAAAGTGAGATATGAGTTATGGCCCGTTACTTTGACAAAGTTCAGAGTTGGCTGCGCGAACATATTTAAATGTCTGACTTCCAGCTCTACGAAGCATTTCCCGTTTAGCATTATGATGTACTTGTTATGTTATTTGTTAGTATGGTTCTACAAGCCACAATCTTTAATAGACTCGCCCCTACACTGTTGCGTAGCAAATCTCGTATCTGAATTCATAAATATAGGATTTATTTTTGCAACACAATCTTGATTCTGGTAGTATAATATAGCCTAGTGTTTGACGGCAATTGGTAATAACTCTCTTTTTTTATTCTGATTCATGTTACTGAGATGTATATCAGTCCGAAAATATGTATGTTTTCTGGGGCTCTCCATGATGATTGCCTGGATGATTGGTCTATCTACAGCTGAATCTTTTCATTTGAATCCCTCAAGCCACAAATTCTCGTCAGTTCTAATCTAACCTTCCACTGTTAACCCAGTTACCAAGTTCCACCCTCTATAATACCATTTTATTTATCGCGTCCGAATATTTTCCGCCCAAAACATTTTCCATAAAAAGCAAGTACTTCAACCGCGTTTTATCCCGCCCATAAATTACCCTTCCCCATTACAGTGTCGCTAACATTTAAAAATCCATCATTGAGAGTCGCAAGTCACCATTGGTTCATTTATACACCGTCGCCGTCACAAGGAATGACAGTTGGGTTATGCGAACTCAAAATAAAATTACGTAAATGGATTACCAGCTTTTGTGCTTGCGTTTTTATTTTAAATATAAATCGCTTTTTCCTATGATGTTGAAAGTCGGGACTTAGGTCGTCTGTGAACTTACTTTTTAAGTTTTGGTCGAGCTTTCGTATCCCGTTTTAATTTATAGGTTGAATTTATCATTTATCATTTTTATAAAAAACTATATTTTAAGGCCTTTATTTTTTGCATATATTTTTGCTTTTGCGTAAAAGCTGCCTGCTGCCAAAAGTTTTGTGTTTTTACCATCAATAATTTTATTTCAATGCATAATGTAAACCCATTCCATTTTAATATCTGTTTATTTAAAATCATCACAACAAAGGGGTGCTAATAATTCGATAAGAGTATATAATTCCATACATATTCAAGCGCACTGTAAATGGCTTAAAACTTTGGCTTGATCACGTACTTTAAAACTGGTATAATTCTATGGAAATTAACATAAACGACGTCCTAAACAAACTTCTTAATTACTTGTCAAGTGAAATAAATTATTCAAAACAATTAGTAGATCAAACAACAAGTTGGAATGGAGTACGAACGCAGCTACCTTTAAAAAGTTAAAAAGAACTTTCATGCAAGATTCAAAGATGAATCGAGTCACTTAATTATAATTATGTGAAAATAAACATAAGGCCACAAAGTAGGGTACATAGTTTAAAGAGCCCTATTCATTAATTAGGAAAAAATATCAATACTAATAACGAAGTACGTTTTGCTGAAGCATCTGATGATTATGGAGCGTAAGTGGAGATGCTAGAAGCAGGTAGACCTTCCATATTAGAAACACTCACTAAACACTTCAACAAAGTTTGTTTTAACAGCATTATGCCAAATACGTAATAGAATACCATTGTAACAATCCTGCCCCAAAAAAATATTAGGCGAAACTGGTAATCTATCGACTCATAAGCTGCTAATCCCACATTTACTAAGAGATCCCAAAAGTGCTCAGCCACAGAATCTTGCAACTCAGGACGAATACCAATATGTAGAGCATGTCGATAATCCACTAATTACCAACCATTTACACAACGATAACAAAAATAAGGAATACATTAAGTATTATTATAATATGTAGTAATATACAGAGTGTCCTGTATGTAGTGGTCCAACCGATACCTTATATGGCATGGAATATGGCATACACAGACTAACTGATCCGTGGCATCTGAAAACATGATCGGTTACACTTTCACCCTAGTCCTAGAAGACGATAAACTCGTAAAAGAGGTATTAATATAAATGGTACTCATTTATCACATTTTCGTTTCACTGAAAATATAATCTCAACAAAAATAATGTTCAGATTAAAATAGGATTTTTTAAATTTCGATTCAAATTTAAAACTGCCAAGCTTGTAGTCAAAATTGAATCGTCAGAATTCCTCTTAACAATTAAACTGGTAGTGGCACTACGCCACAAAACCAATTACAAAGACGGATTACGCTAAATGCCTACAGAATCGAACCCCAATTTGTGGACTGATATATTTTAATCCCGTTTTACGCATGTCCATTGAATGAACGGTTTAAATTGCGGCGCCCGATCTCGATTAACGAAATCCAATTCTAATGCGTCGCTCTATACCTATAAGATGTTCAAATAAGTTTTGTAATAGCGTTGATTTCAGTGACAAGTGACGCTAAACCGTATGTCCGAAAACTAAATGGTATCATATGGACTTAAATCTCATGCTTATGCCAATATTTTTTTTAATCTGGGTATCATTTAATATAACGATACAATAATAAATAAATATTTAGCGACATCTATCAGTTACACTAAGACAGTCCACACGCAGAAAGATAGATGGCGCCACAACACATTGCATCGCGCATCGCGCTGACGAAGTGTTTTCAACGATCTGCATAATTATATACAACTGCCTAACATGTACGTACAGGTGCTCCGCGGTCCCCGTACGTTGTCCAAGCCTGGCGGAAGATTTTTCCTTTTAAATGGAGGTGTCATCACTGTCATCCAACCTTGCACGCCAAGAAGTATAAAGCCCGTGGAGTGTGCGTCGACACGATTTTGTTTCAAACACAACTCACCGATTGCTAGGGGGGAACCGATTTGATTGGTAGGCGCAAAGGAGACTGGTGGTCATTTATAATTTGTTTGAGTTATATATCGGTTTTGATTATTATTTGTATTAGAAATCACAGCAAACGTAAAAGAGGACTGGTCTGCGATGCTGAGATTATGGGTTCAATTTTGAAAAAGAAAGAGGTAATATGATTTTAAAAGCTAATTTTATAAATATATACTGGATTTTGACATTATTAAAGATTTGAGTACGTTTCTCCTATATTCTTTTTTGGAATTTCATTGTTTTTGTAATAAATCTCCGTCTGTTATCAATAAAATTATGGAAATATAACATATGCGTAAAAAATCATATGTTTGGCGAGTGCGGTATCTCCGCACGCTCTCTCCACGGGCTTTATACTTCTTGTTGCACGCCCATAAATGCCAAGCACCAATTCCTTATTTTACATATTGCATAATATTCTCAATATTTTTTTAAGCGCTCATATTTATTTCCCATACGTTTGTCACATACAGTACCCGGTATATGTTTACCATTAAATATTGTTACTTTATTTAATAGCGAGTATTTACATATGCTACATTTATTTTATCGATACGAATATGCGGAATATTTTCTATCTTTGTAAAAGTTTAACTGACATACTTTATGTTTATTTTTTATATAAATAAATATTACATTATTTCACGCAAAAAACGCTCACTACGAAGTTACACCAAGAAATTTTATAAATGTATGTAGGATTTAGTATCCCTGAAACATGACTTTTTTACTATGTACAAATAGGCAATAAGTTTTTTAATAATGTAACAAAACTTAGGTCACACAACTTCATGGTGCTGTAACTCGCTGTTATTTTATATACAATGTATAACGGAAAGGGAATCTATATGAAAGAAGTGCAGACTACATCAGAAATAGACTCTTTATAGAAAATTTTAGATTAAAAGAAATTACTAAAAATCACTCACATATACTAAATACCCTTTTCATTACCTACACGTTGTATAAAAAAACATTAAAACTGCGTTACAGTAGTAGATAAGTTCTTAGAGCAAGTTGCAGCACCTGTTTTAAACTTTTTTCTATTTTGAGAATAGATTTGTGGCCACTCACCTGCCTTAGTTTAGTAGATACTTATCTTGAACACTAACCATACACATCACACATACACCTCGGTCGAGTGGTCTATGGATAAAAAAGACGTATGATAGGAAGAAAAATCAATCTGTCATTCACAAATTTATTTTGATATTTTTTTTAAGTTTATTTCTGTTATAACCGCGGTATAACAGTGCACATTGAAATTATGTTTCTAATTACACCAACACTCTTTTCCACTAAACTGGTTTTTGATCACCTGTAGGAAGGCCTCTTCGCATTACATTATGACTATATCGTCGGCAAATCGAAGGTGAGTGATGTGTTCGCCATTGATGTTGATGCCATATCCCTTCCAGTCCAAGAGCTTGAATACATCCTCCATTGCAGTGGTGAAGAGTTTCGGGGAAATAACGTCACCCTGTCTAACACCCTTCTGCAACTGGATCGGTTTCGTACTCTCGTCCTGGACCCGAATTGACATGGTGGCTTTGCTGTACAAGCACTTCAACACTTCGATATAGCGATAGTCGATTTGGCATCGCTGTAGACTCTGTAACACCGCCCATGTCTCGACTGAATCAAAGGCTTTCTCATAGTCCACATACGCCAGGCATAATGGCCGATTATACTCCTCAGTCTTCTGTATAATCTGGCGGAGTGTATGTATGTGGTCTATGGTGCTAAAACCTTTACGGAAACCGGCTTGTTCGGGAGGCTGGAAGTCGTCAAACCTACGTGCGAGACGATTCGTAATGACTCTTGAAAACAGCATATAAACGTGGCTTAGGAGGGATATCGGTCGGTAGTTCTTCAATAGGGCCTTATCACCTTTCTTGAAGAAGAGCACCACCAAACTTCCACTCCATACTTCGGGCGTTGTTCCTTCGTGTATGACGGAATTAAAAAGCTCCTGAAGGACTACAAGTACCGGTTTTCCACCCGCTTTCAGGAGCTCTGTTGTAATTCCGTCATCACCCGCCGCCTTGTTGTTTTTAAGCTGTTTCAGAGCCATTCTAATCTCGTATAGGCTGACGTCCGGGATATCTTCGGTGTAATGTCGGGTCAACTTGGCTCTTGCGTCACTAACCGGAATTGGATCTGGTTTCTGTGACGAGGTGTACAGCTGTCCATAGAACTTCTCGATCTCTCTCAAGATCTCCAGCTTTGACGTAATGATGTTGCCGGTGTCGGTCTTCAGACTCTGAGGTATTCGGGACGTGAAGATATGCCGTAGCTTCCCGAACGCTGCCCAGCCGAGTTGGATTCTTCGATTGACCTCTTTGTCGAAGTTGGACCTACCTAGTTGGACAATTTGTCCTAGGTATACATACTCGTCTACAACTTCGAGAACAGTGCTCCCAACAATCACCGGCATTGGCGGAATATGAACATTAGACATAATTTTTGTCTTGTCCATATTCATTTTGAGGCCTACCTGTTGGGAAACTCTGTTGAGGTCATTGAGCATGATGTTCAAAGCTTCCAGCGATTCCGCCATTATGACTATATCGTCGGCAAATCGAAGGTGAGTGATGTGTTCGCCATTGATGTTAATGCCATATCCTTTCCAGTCCAAGAGCTTGAAAACATCCTCCATTACAGTGGTGAAGAGTTTCGGGGAAATTACGTCACCCGGTCTTACACCCTTCTGCAACTGGATTGGTACCGTACTCTCGTCTTGGACTCGGATTGACATGGTGGCTTTACTGTACAAACATTTCAACACTTCGATATAGCGATAGTCAATTTGGCATCGCTGTAGACTCTGTAACACCGCCCATGTTTCGACTGAATCGAAGGCTTTCTCATAGTCCACATACGCCAGGCATAATGGCCGATTATACTCCTCAGTCTTCTGTATAATCTGGCGGAGTGTATGTATGTGGTCTATGGTACTAAAGCCTTTACGGAAACCGGCTTGTTCGGGAGGCTGGAAGTCGTCAAACCTACGTGCGAGACGATTCGTAATGACCCTCGAAAACAGCTTATAAACGTGGCTTAGGAGGGAGATCGGACGGTAATTCTTCAATAGGGCCTTATCGCCTTTCTTGAAGAAGAGCACCACCACGCTTCCACTCCACACTTCTGGCGTTGTACCTTCGTGTATGACGGAATTAAATAGCTTCTGAAGGACTACAAGTACCGGTTTACCACCCGCTTTCAGAAGCTCTGTTGTAATTCCATCTTCACCCGCCGCCTTGTTGTTTTTAAGCTGTTTCAGAGCCATTCTAATCTCGTACAGGCTGACGTCCGGGATATCTTCGGTGTAATGTCGGGTCAACTTTGCTATTGCGTCACTGACCGGTAATGTATCTGGTTTCCGTGACGAGGTGTACAGCTGTCCATAGAACTCGATCTCTCTCAAGATCTCTGGCTTTGACGTAATGATGTTGCCGGTGTCGGTCTTCAGCTTGGTCAGTTGGCTTTGACCAATAGACAAATCTCTTGCGAACACTTTAGAACCTTTGTTCTGTTTTATTGCCTCTTCAATACATGACGTATTAAAGAGTCGTATATCGTGTCGCATTGCGTTTGAGATCTGCCTATTTAGCTGCCGATATTCGGCTGTATCAGCTGAAGACTGCAACTTCATTTCACGTCGTCGCTTCATGAGTTTGAGAGTCTCATCCGAGAGTTTTTGGGTTCTATTCGTGCGGTGGGTCTTAAAGAACTTCGATCCTACCGCATGGACAGTTTCCACGAGCCTGTTGTTCGTATTGTCCACCGTCACGCAATCATCCAGGCATTGGAAGCGATTGTGAAGTTCGAGCTGAAAGCTTTCAGGGTCTTGGATATATGCAGATTGGGGTCGGAGCGTAGACTTTACCAGACGACATCTCTCCACCTGGATGTTCAGGTTCAGTGTGCCTCTTACTAACCGGTGATCGCTGCCGGTCTTAACCCTGTTGATCACAGAAACATCACTGAAGATTTGCCGTTTTGTCGTCAAGATAAAGTCTATCTCGTTTTTGGTGGATCCATCGGGGCTACTCCAGGTCCACTTCCTGTGGGGCCGCTTTTTGAAGAAGGAGTTCATTATAAAGAGTCCCTCCAACTCCATGAAGTCGGCCAACCGTTGCCCCCTAGGGTTCCTCTGCCCAATTCCAAACTGCCCCACTCTCAGCTCATCGTCATTCCTAATGCCTAGCTTCGCGTTAAAGTCCCCCATCAATACCATATAGTGAGTTTTAGAGGCATGTATGGCTCGTGAGATATCCTCATACAATGCCTCTATCTCGTCATCTGGGTGTGACGAGGTCGGAGCGTATACCTGAATGACCTTCAGCGAATACCGTTTGGTAATTCTGAGTATCAGGTATGCGACTCTCGCTGAGACACTCTCTATCCTCACTATATTCTTGATGAGGGGCCTGCGGACAATAAACCCGACACCACCCTGTGACAGGTGATCACCCTCCCGGTAGTAGAACAGGTTACCGGATTTAAGGATTATCGTGTCCTCCCCCTCTCTTCGGACTTCTGATAATCCCATTATATCCCAGCGCAACCTGTCCACTTCTTCCTCCAGCTCAATGAGCTTCTCGTCGGTCCTCAGAGTCCGTGCATTATATGTTACCAGGTCCAGTCGTCGGTGTTGGTAGCCGGATCTCTGCCGGAGACTCTTAGCACCCCCTGCCCCGCCGTTACCGTGACCGCTACCGTAGCCCGGGATAGCGGGGCCACCGGGGACTGGGGGCCGTTGCTGTGTTTGTGTAGTCATGTATAGGGGGTATTGCCATAATCACCACGCTTGGCAGGCGGGTTGGTGATCGCAGTAATGATAACGTATCACAGATGGACGCTGCTGCCCGTCCACTGGTGTATTCCCTTAGTCGCCTTTTACGAAATCGCTGGAAGCTTTGAACATCATGCTCAATGACCTCAACAGAGTTTCTCAACAGGTGGGCCTCAAAATGAATATGGACAAGACAAAAATTATGTCTAATGTTCATATTCCGCCAATGCCGGTAATTGTTGGGAGCACTGTCCTCGAAGTTGTAGACGAGTATGTTTACCTAGGACAAATTGTCCAACTAGGTAGGTCCAACTTTGACAAAGAGGTCAATCGAAGAATCCAACTCGGCTGGGCAGCGTTCGGGAAGCTACGGCATATCTTCACGTCCAAAATACCTCAGAGTCTGAAGACAAAGGTCTTCAATCAGTGCGTGTTACCAGTGATGACATACGGGACAGAGACGTGGTCTTTCACTGCTGGCCGTATAAATAAACTCAGAGTCACTCAGCGAGCTATGGAACGAGCTATGCTCGGAATATCTCGACGTGACAGGGTCCGAAATGAGGACATTCGTAGTAGAACGAAAATGACCGACATAGCTCGTAGAGTTAGTAAGCTGAAGTGGCAATGGGCAGGCCACATCGCTCGAAGAGCTGATAACCGCTGGGGAAGAAAGGTTCTAGAGTGGCGACCACGTACTGGATAGCGCCGAGCGGGACGACCTCCCACCAGGTGGACCGACGACCTGGTCAGAGTCGCTGGGCGCCGCTGGATGCAAGCGGCCCAGAACCGTTCGAAGTGGAAATCAATGGGGGAGGCCTATGTTCAGCAGTGGACATCGAATGGGCTGATATGATGATGAGGAAGGCCTCTCTTCTCACGATTATTGGTACTAGTCCATCGCGCGGTCTATGGATCCCGGTGTGCAACCTGCCGTCAAAAAAGACTCGTGGCAGGAAAAAATGTGTCATTCAAGTTTCTTTGGCTAATTATTCTGATATTTTCATCCACTCTATTGTATCATGATTGTACTTTTATTTCTGATATTACATTGAGTGAACATTGAATTCGAGCTTCTAATTACACATCATATCCATCAAAGATTCATGTTTTATGATCCGAAGTATGGATAATCCGAAGATACCTTTAAAGAACTTACCTGCACATCAAAATCACGTTATAAAAATCTTAATGCTTAATAGCAGATTTGTGTTCAGGAATATTAAAAAAGCTCATATTCGTGGCTTCTTCTTGGTGTAAAGAGTCAACAAATGACGAAATGAAAGGTGATGATAAGTCACTACGTTGAATGCCGTGACCAAGGACATGGATAAGGAATCCATAACATCACAGGCTACCACCCTCAAACTTATAATCTGATCATGTTAAGGCAGTTGAATTTACAACGTGCCTTTTTAGATTTTGTGTGCTTACCAATATCCCATAATTAGATAGTGGTGAAACATACATAGTAACAAATAAATACGACTAAAACAATGATATTCAAATATCTTTATGTAATATTTCTTTGCTATTTCTGTCCTAGGTTCTCCGCAATATGGTTAGCACAAAAAACGGGTATATCGTGTCTTTGTCTGAAAAACTGGAACAGAAACAGCTGGCCAACTTAAATAACCTTTATGTAAGTACAGACAGTAACACCAATTTTTTACACTAATAAATTCAGTTTTGAGCTTTTCAGAGCATGAGGTTTAACAAGCTATTCTTCGTATCTCATGTTTTTAGTTTAGTCTGCCATTTTTAATTATTTCTGCCTTGTTAGACTTAATCCAACTTTGTGTTTCTATAATTCTCATAACACATATTTCACTATTTAGTTATTTAGCACGTGATTTTACGTTACCACCTAGACAAGACAAGATTATTGGTATGTTTATTAATTATTATAGGTATATGATTTCTTATTATTTAGGGCCATACGATAATTTTGACACCACCAAAATCTTGAGTGTATTGACATTATACCAACTCTTTTTCATATAAAATTAGATACCAATATCTGGTGGTTACCCTATAGAGCTTTCCTGAACTCAAGTCATGTATCGACAGACGACGGTCGCCAGAACTTGCCTGGAACTAACGAGAAAACTTTTCTTATAAAATCTTCGTATTGAATATTAACATGTTCTTTATTGGTCATAAAAAGACGCCGCAGCGTTATGGGCATAATAATCGAGTTTGTGAACTGTTTCGCCTGTTTTAAATGAAGTTGTATTTTCGGTACCCAGTTTCTAGTTGATTAGTTTTGGAACTATTAAAGTGCAAATTTACTGTTCTCTCATTATAAAAGTATTCTAGATTTGGTCATACAGATATACATATGAGAAAAATTATGTTTCATCATCATCATCATCAGCCTATAATGTCCCACTGCTGAGCACAGGCCTCCTTTCCCAAGTGAGGGTAAAAGGGTATGGGCGATACTCCACCACGCATGCCCACTGCGGATCGGTGGAGTTAGGCTAGTGGTCAACCTACTGTTGGAATTTTTCAAGCCGCCTAGGAGGCAGCCACCTAGCTTAACGACTATCACAATTAAGTGATAACCGGGACCAACGGCTTTACGTGGCTTCCGAAGCACGGAAACGCTCGATTTGAAATACCACTAGGCGGTCACCCATACAGGTACCGACCACGACATCGATTAAGAACGGAACTAATCATGCTACACCACGAGCGCTTCGTTTAAAAACTAAAAATACTTGCGATTTAATCAATACTTTCTCTAACATTGCCTCGACTAGAATTTTTACCATAATCATCATTCTTTATTTGTTCCTACTAATTTATCCAAACTAGATTCTTAATAATTATCTGAATCAAGTTAAAAGTGAAGTAACTACAATATTATGTATCGATCGAAGTATTTTCAAATAGTGTGTTATTTTTAGAGTTCCGAATCAAAAAGTTAAAAAAGAACCATTATGGTGCCAGTGTCCGTCCGTCTGTTAGAGGACATATTCTTCCGTCTGACAGCGGTATATTTCAGCAACGACTGATACTTCGGTTTGAAATCTGGAATATTTTTAAATATTGCTTAGGTACCCAATTTGCTTTGCATATGAAAAATTTAAAAATATATTTTTAGTTTCTTTGAAAAAGGGACCGAATTAGAGGACTGATTAAAAGTGCGGCTCAAGTTTAACGTAGTTAATCGTTTGCAAGGACTTGATTTATATATTTCAAAACAGGTCCTTATTTTCCTTTATGTTGCGCAGTTTTTGACTTATGACGAGAAATGACAAAAAATAAATACTTATCCAATTCACCCCCTTATCTCCGAGTTGATTAACATTGATGTAACGATGATGATTGACGTAGAACGATCATTCTAACTAGCACACTTTTTTCGAAATTACTATCTAAATTACTTCAAAAACAAACTTAGTTATGCGGTCTGGGTTTTTTCTACACTTATGGCCCAAACCAAGACATTATACATCTAAGGCGCAGCTCAAACGACAAACTGCACCGCGCCGCACCACGCCGAACTTTTTAGTCTCTGAAAATAGAACCTATACAGTTCTAAGCAGTAACGCGCACGACGCGCAAAAAGTCCGGCGCACAAAGCTTTGTTTTCACACAGACTTTTTGTGTGCCGCAGACTCCTTCACACAAAAAGTCCGTCGTCTGCGCTGCACCTTTGGAAGATTGGAACCCTCGGTACGTGACTCAAACTCCGAACCTTGGCCGGTATTTATATAATAAAATTACCTTTTGGTCTCGATAATTTCAAAAATAAAATGAAAATATTTCTGTAACATTATTTCACTTTCAAATGGCGATGGGAAAATTTGATACACAAAATATACACTAAAGACTGTATAGATTTACCAACGTTATTGATAATTGAAATGGAATATTGTCCGTAAATGTTTGGAACATCATCCAATGTGAATAAAATCACACTAATTCGTAAATATCGATATTCGCCCGCTTACGGCGCTTACATCCAGGATTATTTATGGAACTAAACAAAATCACTAGTTGATAGAATATTAATTGCGAACGAGTGCTTACAATAGCTCACAGATATTAAAAAAGTCGGATATATTCTCGCTAACAAAAAACTGTGTCACTCAAGTCGGCCACCACGCTGTACGTACAAGCCGGGACGCACACATTCACACATTAGTTAAGCGCGAGTAATCAACTCTGTGTAAACGGCGACAGAGTCTAGTTTCCCGCGGAATAGCCAACTAAGGTGTGCGTGAGAGGTGGCCGACTCCATAGACACAGTTTTTTGTTAGCGAGAATATGTCCTCTGTAGTCTGTGCAATAGCTCTAATAACTCCGCTATCTGAGTTGTAATATAATTAATTTATTCCAATATCAGTTAATGCAACTATCGTGTTCGTTGAAACTAACAAGCTTCTGTGTTGTTGAAATACTACCACTATGTTACGTTCAATGAAAGTGTAATATTATTATCAGAATATTAATTTTATAACGCATCCCTTTTTAGAGTTCCGTATCCAAATAGGTGCCAACAGGACCCTATTACTAAGCCTTTGTCCGTCCGTCCATCTGTCTATCAGTGGACTGTAGGTATCTCATGAACCGTCACAGGTAGACAATTGAAATTTTTGCAGAACACAATAAAATACGAAACATTTTTTTTATTGTTTACACGATTACAAAAACAATGTACAAAAATAACAAATAATAAACAAAGTGCAAGCAATTTGCGGCCTCATCGCTGAAGCGATTTCTTCCAGGCAACCTAGGGCAATAGGATAGATTTAAAATAGGTGATGCAGTATATGAAATACCTAATTACATACATAAACTACTTAAAAACAGTTAAAAAACCTAATACTTACATTAAAATATAAACCGTTTTATGAATTCCTAAATATCTGTATCTAATATCATTCGGGTACTTTAATATGGTCATTGGTCGAGCAAGTTGATTTGGTAGGTAGTGGATATCTAGAAAAAAATAAGGTAGTTATTTATAACTTCTACTAGAAGTAAACAGAAACTTTGTATTTTATTAATATTCAGAAGTTATGTATAATAAAGTCTATACTATCTGCGTTAACAAACTTTTTATAAATATTGATCAAGTTTACTTTGTCTTGCTTCGTCACGATTTTGTGTCAAACAAGTTTACAAGTTTAGTATACTTGTCCTTAATATTGTGCGATGTCACTTCTACGCGATTAATAAGCTTTATTAACATCTCGAAGTTATTGATGTTGACGTATTTGAAAAACATTACCATGTAGCTTCCATACATCTTATTATTTCAAATTTCTAATACCATTCATTATGGTTTCTCTCCTGAAAGCTACAGTGTGGTTACGTTAAAGGCAGCTAAGAAATTATAGAAATGTAATATTTTTATGTGAAATGGATCTGCTGTTTAGTCAATACAATTGTGTGTGTAAGCGGTTTCTGTTTTTAACTACATCAGCAGCCGAACTAGGCTTTCCCCGATGAGATGATAATGGATGGGGATATTATGGACCAAGTTTTGAATCTAAAATAAACCCAAAAATATAGTTGACTCACCAGAATACCTACTCTAGAAGGATGCTTCAGAAAGAGGTTTCTCAACGAAAGGATTTCCAACTTTAGACTGGTATAGATCCCGGAAAACTTCTTGGCAATTTGGGCGTAGTGGGGAATGGTTTGCGCAGGTACACTGGTGAGCGACATATATTATTTAAATTATTTTAATTTATTGTTTTGCGCACGCCCCTACCAAAGAGATCAAAAATTTGACTTCTGTTTTTTGCCAAGAAGTTTGCCGGTTTCTATAGCCAGCGGGTACATACCCCCTCTTTTCTACTGAGATTTTCTATAGTGGCCACCTTCACCAACTCTCGGTCATAAAAGACGGCACACTATACCAGGCAACCCCTTACGAGGCGTCTGGGACCATCTGCGGTAGGTCACGCCACCAGAGTACTCGCCCCTGGTACTCAAGAGAAAATGTGAGTCGCACCGTGATCACTCACTACCATTTGTCCAGAATGGTACCGGAGCTGTCAAAGTCGCTCACCACACGCACCCCAGCATGCCAGCACTAGCATGAGCACTAACGTAAAAATACGCAGCGCAAACATCGGCACTAGCGCACCTTGTTGGTGCTAGCGGATTCAATCCCCGCTAGGGACGCCAGAGAAGCTGGCTCCCATTTCTCCAGAATGGTCCCGGAGCTGTCATGCACGCTCACCTCCCGAATACGAATCCACGCATCTACCCAATGCCTACAGCTGGGTTGCCGGAAAACTAAGATAAGAGATAAGATAAGATAATATTTATTTGTTGCAAAAATAATAGTGACAATAGTATTAAGCTAAAATTCAAATTGACATGGTTAAGTAAAAATCACTATATCAATATTAATAATAATCCAACGGGTAGTCCTCTACTTTCTATCCAGGAAAGTGCCGGAGATGCAGTTCACTCACAGGAGCTCACTTGCTTGAGGGTTATTCACGAACCCCGCGTCTGACCACCAGGTGGCCCTTTGCCTTAGGCCGGTAACTTCAGACACTTGTTGCGCACGAGGAATGACGCACGACCAACACATAGTCGAGCAGACAACATGCCACTCCTCTGCAACCACCACATAGACCATCGCGAGTCCAATCCCAATGTCAGGTTCCACCTTTGCGCTTGCAATGGTGGAGGGCCAACCTGACCCCGCGTACCCTTATCCAAACAGCCGGACCCGTAGTTCCAGCTGCGAACCCCATCTGTTCGGGTCGTACAGACGTGGGCGTTGCTCATTTCGCACCACCCGGAGGACACGTGTACGGAGTTTAAGGCAGAACGTACGGACGCGAGCAACATTATCCTCCATTAGCCAGCGGGTACAGTGGTACCCAACTGATGTGGTTTACCGATGTACCTGCGCAGAAGATACATTTTCAAAGCGCGGGAAACGCTATTGGTCAGTAGCTGCCGCCATGTTAGCGCGCACCGTGCGGAGGGGCGTGATTTGCGAGTGAGACGGAACTAACAGCTGCAATGTATTATAAACCTTATAGTAGTGGTCTAAGATTGATTGTAAGTTTTAAGCATTCGTTCGTTAATCTTCGGGGCCATACTTTCTTTTCTGTGCGAACGAAGATTCACGACGCGCCATATCAGTTGGGTACTACTGTACTAGAAAGCCTACCATCGAGCCATCCTACGATGTTTTTATTTCAGCACAAAGGCAATCCCACTGTATGATAGCTCGATGAAAAATCTGCCCACAAGTTACACGAAGAAACTTTGTTTAAAACAGTTCGTTATTAAAACACTGACGCGGTAGTTTCGGGAAAACTGATTGGGGTTAACGTCACATAATTTATAGGGGCCTCATTAGTCTATTTGCCAAACGTGGCGTTTTCAACTAAAACAACACACCGCTTCGAGCCAAATGCGGATCATACCCTGCATAATTAGTATGTATTACGTTTATTGTAAAATTAAGCTTATTGTATGTTTTTTAAAACATGTACTGTACATTATAACCCAAAATGAAATTGAGAGGAAAGAAAAGTTTTATTTATTTTGATTATTGAACAATATTTTATTAAGCTCCCAAATTGCATATGAGGTTTTTTAATCGCTTGGCTCGCGGTTAAAAATATAACAATGACATCAATTGTTATAATAGGACGCGCGTCCCTCGCGAGACACAACGGGTTAAGTATTTAATTGTTCATTCTTGGACCTAGAAAATCAAGACTCTATCTTGCTTAGAAATCTGAGATATTGTACTTAATGAACGGACAAAGTTACCATAACAATAAAGTTCCTCCCGGGACTTTCTGGGTATGGAATTCTAAAAAGTTAGTACCTACGGGTACCTATCGGGGGGCACGGCAGTGCCCCCGCCAAGTCGAGCGCGAAGCAAACACTGCCGTACCATTCTTTACTGGAACCATTTCGCCGCATTTTCAGGCCCCTATTTGAGAACCTCTGGATAAGACCAGAACGCAGAAATTTTCGTCATCCAGTAAGCTATAATCACATACTTAAAATCCAAAATCTACCGATTAAGTTGTATAAAAAAAAGTTGTATAAAAACACAAGGGTACAAAACCAGGTGCTCCATTGCACCAATCTGTACTTGTACCCACTAACGTATAAAGAATGTTCAACGGCCAAGTCACACAACATTAACTATAATAATAAAGAAATCGCAGTAAGGAACCTTAGACTTGGCACGACTTTGTCTAGATTTCATTACTTTTTAGAGATAAACAAGCAGCTCCATCGAGACTTGGCTAGTTTTTTACAGAATGTTTTTGATGGGATTTATTTGACGGAATAAATAATACGTATATTTGCAGCTAACAAAGAGGCTTACTATTAATAGCAGCGCATTATACAACGATGCTAAAAATTAAAATCAAAAACAGAGAGAAAATCCAGGATCAGGGCCAATCAGGGAAGATTATATAGGTGCTTGAATATTGCGCCTGATTGTAAAGTGAGAGCAAAGAGCTGTAAGCTTTAAGCTTCCCATGAGCTTTTGTAGGTGCTTTTAACGTTGGGATTCTAATTATTTATTTAAAATATAAATTGTATTTTCTTGTAAATATTATTTTATAGGTACTAAAATAAGTACAATTTGTATTACAAATGAAGTTTATATAAGTAACTAGGTACTACAAGAACTATTGAATAACAAAAAAATAATGAACAGTGAATACATTTTTCACCTTACTCCCATGTGACGGTAGCGAAAGCGAAAATAAATATAAAAGAAATGGTTTTTATTTTCAAATAATCCGAGGGTGAGTTTGGTAAATCTTAAGATAAAAATTGTGCATTCTACAATGTCGAGTTGAAGTGTTACTAGTTTAAGCAGCTTTCTTGGAATCATTTTATTTTTCCTTGGAAAGTCAAAGTTTTCGTTGTATGACCCAAATAAAACCTCGAGTGCTTACTTTATGGTCAACTAATATCAGTATTTTGATGTTCACTTTCTTTGGTCAATAATTAACTGCCTCTCAGATAGAACTAATCCCACCAAAAACATTTTTATGTAAAATGTTGCCGCCAAGACATATGGCTCGTACTGTCAAAAAGTTATCAGATCTCATGTAGAGCCAAGCTTATAACTCTACATGCACTTACTCTATAAGCCCTAACTTCACAAACTCTACACCTTAGTCAAAATATGTGGATTGGCCGTTTCGCTACCGTCACATTGGAGTAAGGTGAAAAATGTATTCACTGTTCATTACTTTTTTGTTATTAAATAGTTCTTGTAGTACTGAAACGGCCAAGCCACATATTTTGACTACGGTGTGTAGAATTTGTGAAGTTAGGGCTTATAGAGTAAGTGCATGTAGAGTTATAAGCTTGGCTCTACATGAGATCTGATAACTTTTTGACAGTACGAGCCATATGTCTTGGCGGCAACATTTTACATAAAAATGTTTTTGGTGGGATTTCACTTCTTTTTGTAAGTTGCTTATGTTTTTTTTTTTTGAAATTTCCAAATTTTATAATTTTTTTGTTGTTTGTGTACTAATACAAGCTTACATACCAAATTTCAGCTTTCTAGGACTTCAGGAAGTACCCTATGAGTTTTGATGATCATCAGTGAGTCAGTGACGAAATCGGGGTTTTTTAGATATCAATAAAATCTAAAGTATAAGAGCTATGTTATTGAAACTTAATATGTTTAATAAGTTTACTATTGACATCATGTCCTGAGAATTTTGTTTATTTGGTATAATCCAAACCCAAGTTATGAGGGTTCAAAAAAACGACGAAGCGCTTCGAGAAAAGGTAGGTAGTGCCCTTTCGCTTCGCTTGGCTGTCTTGGCGGGGGGCACTTCCGTGCCCCCAGATTAAAGTTTATTAATACTTTACTACTACCCTTTCTTTTTTATTTATATCTAATCTATAACGTCAACTTTATCTCTTAGGGAGTGTCCAGTCATTCGCTGTGTTTTGACACACCCTTACACATTAATCATCCAGTATTTAAATACGCTATACACTGAATTTTTTTTGCACCTTCGAAGTAACGTAATGTGATCAACCATCCATTAATTACCTAAACTTGAAAACTTACTAACTGTAGCCAAAAGGTCGTAAGCCCCAGAGAGCAACACGTTTCCGAAGAGCCGCCAAGGAAACTAAGCTTCGATCTTTACGACACCACAGGGTGCAGCACCTGAGCAATTTGTTCCACTTTCTTGTCCTAGAAAATGTTCGCAGCTATAAAGTTTATTGTTCCCGTCAGCATTTTAAGGATTTATGGGATTATAACTTGTTGATCGGGGAGTTCTGAGGTTGATAGATTGCGTTACGTCACGAAAAGTTGAATAAAGTGGTGACGGGTGTATTAAAGTAATTGTTGTTTCATAATAGGTTTTTAGATTACTTCATTAACATCAAAAATGAGAGTGTTTTTTTTTAAACTAGCTGTTCCCTGCAGTTTCACCCATATTAGCGGTAGTAGCATATATCACTGAAAAACAATGTATAGCTTCCCATTAGTGAGTGAGTTTTCAGAATCGGATTTGTAGGTAGTTCCGAAAAAGCTTCCTACATCCAAACTAAAAACCAAACTGTACCTCTTTATTATTAGTATATATAAAATGGGATTCTCATGGATTATATTTTGTTCTAATTGACATTATTTGATTATGACGAAAACCATATTTGACTTTTATTAACATACTTTGGTAACCCGAAAAGATTAATTCCAGGTCTATAATACTAAAAACATTCCTTAATGAGGTAATAAATAACTATAAATTGGTGACAAAGCCCATTTTGCTTATATTGAAATGGCGAACATGCCTCACAAACTTTAGTAATGAATTAATTAACTTACCGAAACTGTAAACGTGGACACCAGCATAAATTTCACGTGGTACTTTATTAAAATATTGTAGACTTACTGCCTATCAAAGCGTACTTTTATAAGAGCCTATTCACAATATCGTGCAGCTCTAAGTACGCTCAAAATCGCTGTCGTCCTTCTTAATTCCCTAAACGATAGAAAAACAGAAGTAAAGCGTAATAGTTCTGTTCTTATTATCGTTATTCTTTGTTTACTTCCACCTGATGGTAAGTTTGTTATTATTGTTTAAGGACATTTGAAATAGTATAGGGATTGCCGATATGTCGTCAACTATGAAGAACTCTTTTACTCCCTTTTAAAGAACCCATGTCATAAAGATACAGGAAAACCGTAATGGAAGCTTATTCCACTTCTTAATGGTTCGCATTAAGAACTTAATCCTATTGCTAAAAGCGAGGTCTTAGTTCTTATTTGATAAACATTTATATTGACAATGCAGTTTTCTTACCATGCAGTTGTATGATATAGTTTCTATATTATTTTTTTTAGTTTTTATGTTCAACAGCGAGATATTTCCTTACGTCTTGCTTGATAATTTTTATTAGACCACAAGTAGATTAGATACAGGATCATATATTGCCTTTCAGTGGCTAACAATTAATTCCAAAAAAAAAACAAATGACTCTACAGTGAAACTGCTAACACTCTGGTATGTGCTTGGTGGTACAACATGAATATGGTAGCCAATTTATAAGCACGACCAACCATACTATTACCACGCATACATTGATGGAGGTGCGAGGTGAATGACACCTCCATTTAAAAGGGAAGATCTTCCGCCAGGCTGGGTCATGGTGCCTGGGGACTGCGATACAACTGTACATGTCGGACAGTTGTATATATGCAGATTCTCGAGAAAACTTCATAAGCGCGATGCAGGATAATGTGGCGCCACGCCATCTATCTTTCCGTGTGTGGACTATCTCAGTGTTACTGATGGATGGCTGATAGATGTCGCAACATATTCAAGTCAATATAAAGTTTTTATCATTATGACTACATGTTTTATTTTCTGAGTGGTAATGCCCAAAAAAGCCGATTCACCGCCGGTTGCTAGAAAGCAAAATTATCGAAAAATTACGTAACATGCTGTCAATCTCCAGTCAATCGTGTTTTGGGTTGCTGAAAGAGGCAAATAACAATCTGTCAACAGTTTGTTATTCCAAGTGTCAAATCTCCAATTATTCGTCAATTATCGCATTTTTGGGTTTCTGAAAGCTAATTCTCATGTCAACGCCTTGTCACATTGTCAATTAGCTAATTGGAGATAATGGACCAATTATTCGAGAATTAAAGTGTTTGTTGTGATAAATAACAGGTTTTAAAGCAGTTCAATATAAAAACTGAATATAAAATTAATTTTAAACCTTAAATTAAGTACTTTTTTTGCATGAAAAGCTATTTTAAAATGCAATAAACGACCTATTGAACTTGCCAGGGTCATCTTGGTTGATATGAAATAAAATGGCTGGAAGAACCAACATGACACTGGCTGCTTTGTAAGCCATAATATGTGTATGGTTATATTGTCAAAATAAGCAAAGATTTTTTTGAATTTGATGAATAATTGAAAATAAGACTAGGCTGTATGGCTTTTGACTTTATGACCTTTGCCAGCCTTTTGGCGAATATCATAAACAACAACAACGACAATGAAAGGGACAGTGCTACGCGAGAGACAGAAACAAAACACAAAGGAGTGAATGAAAGTGAATGAAATAAATAAATCATCCGTTGACAATCAATTAGATAATTTATCTTTGTTTTTCTTTTCAGCAACTCAAAGGCTGTCAACAGATTGCTAATTATGACGGTTTGTCACCTGATTTGACATTTCATACATGTTCTAGCAACCCGCGGTAAGAGACACACGTTTTCACGGTAAAGCATGATCAAAACCAGTAGTGTAAATGTGAATTCAACCTTATAACGAAAGTACGTTTTGATCGGCGGCGTTGGGCCACAAATTCTGACAGAATTCTAATTTGGCCTGTCATTTACGTTAATGTTGTCATTACGGCGGCACCGTAAAACCTTGTCCGTCTTGTTATTAGCAAAGTTTGCTCATGACAAACTTATTCTGTACCAGCACTTGTTCCAAATAGGCAATTGGCTTATTATGCAGGTAATTTGGAAGCTACAAGAATTCATGGAGTTTTTATGGAACATTTTACGTGGTTGAAAAATAAGGTCATTCGACACGATCACCTCTGAGATAGAATTATAAATTATGATACTTTAAGGGAAGCAATGATGTTTCTGTGCAATGCTGGTGCATGAATTTCTTTATGTAAACATTTGACATCACCATAACATTGAATAATTTGTACGCTTGATAACTACACATAATACACTTTCATACAAACATAATAAAATTCTCAATCGCACACATACTTAAATAAACAAGCTTTTCCTTTTCTTTTCACTTATATTTTTATGATTAGATTTTATGTACTTTTGTTCTAAAGTCAACTGGAACTGTATATCCAACAAATCACTCTCACTGAAGGTTGCTGGTACTTATAGCACAGGGTTATCCTATTTTAAGTACCAGCTGTACTATTAATATTGATATAGTGATTTTTACTTAACCATGTCAATTTGAATTTTAGCTTAATACTATTGTCACTATTATTTTTGCAACAAATAAATATTATCTTATCTTATCTCTTATCTTATCTCTATAAACTATATAGTTACTCCAGATTTAAATATGAATAAACCGACATCACAATTTTAATTCAACATGCACCTATAAAGTATTTTGAACCTGTAATTAATTTCATGCCAATAAGTTGTATGAAAGTACTTGGAAAATAGTAAGAGTTAGACCTCGACCTACATTGCATTCTCGATTTCGATGAACACTCACCGGTATACAATTTGGCCCAGAAAAGGTGTTTTCAGCAAAGTTTTTCTCTTCTTTAATGTTGCTTCAGGCACTGTCTTCGGTATCATTGATAAAACAGTCAGCATTTGGAAACTTTAATTGAGTTTACTGTGTCATGTCTCATATATGACACAAAATGGTATGGACACTGCTGTTAAATTTTATGTGAACATTAAAATGAAATTTTGTAACACCTCAAATTCCAAAAATGAACGTTTCCACATTTAAAATGAAAATGCCGTCTGCAAGCTGACTCTTTTAACTTTGAAACGATATCAAATTTTGTGCAAAAAGCTAATATTTAAGTAGAGAAAATCTTTGTAGACAACACCTCTTTTGTATGAAATTTCGCGCTTGGCCTAAATTCAATGCCAGGGAGTGTATTTCGTTCCATAGTAAATGTTGTTCAGCATAACAAACCTAGCTTTAGTTTCATAATTCAACTCTGTATTTCGGAATGAATTCTACGTACCCATTTCCTATACTTTATGAATTTAGGTACTGACCAGTATAACTAATTCCAATGTACCAATCATTATTTATACACGACATTGAAAACATATATGTCATTTCATTTGCCAAAACTAGATGTCACATTTATGTAAGACGCGGGAGTTCATGTGTTTGACACTTACCTTTTTCATAAATAGGCCGATAAGCTATTACGAAGGACTCGGGTTTCCGGGAACACAAAATGTGTGATTTATTTCACGTCAATATAAAACGTAATACAGCTTATTCGTAACGTGACATGTTTATATACGTCGTAAATGAGAATAAAGAGCTTCAAGTACCACTCTTGCAAATAGTTTAACCTGACTCATAACTTTTTAATGCCTACTCACATTTAAATCAAGCTAGATTGCTAAACTAAAACTACAACGGAAATTTCAAATAAATTACAACTAGCCGTCCCCTGCGGGTTCACTTGCGTTCCCGGGATATAAAGTCTATATAATTTGGGGATAATTAGCTTCCTATTAGTGAAATAATTTTTTCGATCCAACTGGTAGTTCCAGCGCGTTTAAACAAAGAAAAAAACCTTTCAGTGTTATTATATAAGTATAGATACTAGATTTATATAAACAATCAGTCAGTAAAACATCTTATTAAACTAAACACCTGACGCCCAAATATCTTTTCAAAAGTCTCCCGTAAAATATACGGTATCTTAGCAACTGAGTATTTGGAATCGAGTGTTAATAGTTCAAGTTTGACGATTAGGTAGAGATAAATTAAAATTAATTGCCCCAGAGCTTGCCCTGGGCGAAACGTTGATTATCCATAAGGGTTTAACACTTCGCTTTTGATAAAGACCTTATTAATCTGCGCCAGTACTTATACCCACATTTTCTGTATTGTGACAACAAATGATATATGAAGCATGTATCTAGTTGTATATAGGTATAAGTTAGTATCAGACTAACATATTATTAATCACTCATCAACGCGAGTAAAACTAGGTTTTTTTTTCAATTGTCCCCAACCTAACCAATATAAACAATTTATTATTCCTATTACGTCATCATCACTTCATATAAAATATTTTCATCATAATGGCATCACGCACGCACCAGTATTCCCTCAAATTTTCCCACATAACATTTCTTAGAGGCAGACTAAAACATTTTTCCAAGAGAATTCCACCCCGGGGAGCAAAGATACGCCAAGTTAAACTATTGCCCGTGACATGTGACTTTTAATTACTAATTTCACGCTCTTTGTGACTCCCCCGAGTTCCTGCGCTGTGAAGTTAGGAGATCGTGACGTCACGGACTACAAATCATATTTAATCGGTTAAGTAGAGTTATGTAAAAGTAGGTAGGATTTATATGGACTAAATGGGTAATGCCTGGGTAGATAAAACATTCGTTTTGAGTCAAAAGCTACGAAGAGAATCTTTGTTTTATTTAAAGCTTTTTTCATTTATCTTAGGTTTTTTTTTTATTTTTTTTCCAACAATTCTCTATTTACATGATATAAACCTTATTTAATAATTCTTCAAAAATCAAAAGGTAATAAGATCTTGTAAAGATCTCTATCTATGAAAATGTTAAATACCTAATATTCAGAAGGCATATCTGTTATTTTCTATGGTAATTAGAAACAGCTCGTATAGTAGATGCTTAATTAACAGCATTATAGCCTCATTTGTACAGTAAACAAACAACGTTTGCTTTGATCAAAATAATTCTTACTAATTAGTGCTTTGTCTGCCACCAAACCGCAGAACAACATTATCGGGGTTATTGTAAATGTGTTATTGCGTTGACAATGCGTTATTTGGCGTTTAACCTTCATTCAAATACCAACTAGCGACAACTGAATGAAGTAATTAAAAAAAGTTGTGCTTAGTGACTTGATTTTTACTGGCGTATTCGCATAATTGAAGTGAAGCTCGTGGTGTAGCATGATTAGCCGTTCTTAATCGATCGGCAAAGTTAAGCTACGCCTGTCGTGGTCGGTACCTGGATGGGTGACCGCCTAGTGGTATTTCAAATCGAGGGTTTCCGTGCTTCGGAAGGCACGTAAAGCCGCTAGTCCTGGTTATTACTTAATAATTATGATAGTCGTTAAGCTAGTTGGATGCCTCCTAGGCGGCTTGAAAAAATCCAACAGTAGGTTGACCACTAGCCTACCTCCACCGATCCGCAGTGGGCACGCGTGGTGAAGTATTGCCCATTCCCATTCACCTTCATTTGTAAAAGGAGGCCTGTGCTCAGCAGTGGGACATTATAGGCTGATGATGATGATTCGCATAATAGGGCTTCAGGAAAAATTTACGTGTCATAAATGATGCACTAAACCATGCACTAAGCACTATCATTTAACTAGCTAGCTAGCAATCTATCGCCTAACGTCTAACTATCGAATTGAATAATGCATAGCAAATTAGCGCGCTAACATCTGGCAATATCTGCGTACGCTAGCAACGCGCTAATTATTGGCATTACACGCAAGTGAAGCCCTAGCATAAAGGAAAGGAGACACTGACTGATGCAAGCACAGTTTAAACCTAGCTCTAGAATAGATACACGTTCCTTACCCATTTTAACCCGTTTTATTCGTTCATGAATAACAATTGTTATGTAATATAGGGTGACTGGTAACTAGTAAGCGAAACTTCGACACATGATTGTATCTACTCATGATAACAAACAGTTATCATGAGTACAATCATGTGTCTAAGTATCGTTTACTAAGTACCAGTCACCCTATATTTACCACTATTCAAGGATAACTTAGGCTAAGGAAAGATTTTTCAAAATTCAGCCCTAATGTTAAAATAGTAAGTGAAATTACGTTATGTACTTGTTAAGTTACTATCAATGGTAACATACCTAAAATCCCAAAAAATGGAATAGGTTAATACCGATATAATGTATATATTAACTAGCTGTTCCCCGTAGTTTTACCCGCATTCCCGGGATAAAATATTTTCTATATTAATACCTAAGCCTAATTTTGAAACATCTAACGCCATCTGCCGTAAACGCGTAGAACTAGTATGAATCGTAACATGTGTATTCACCTTCAAGAGCTTGCCTTCATTATGTCTTCACAAAGGCATTTCTATCGCTGTAATAATAGAAAACGTTTTTACCAATATTGTGCCTTTGATAGTTATTTTTTCAAAACTAGCCGTGGTTCGTGTAACTCCATGAACTGTGACAAAAACTTACTTTCTATAACAGTTCATAATTTTCTGATAATCAGGATTGAACTTCAATTTAATTAGGTCGCTTCAATTGACAGCTCCCAAATAAAATTATGATAAAAACCTTCAAAAATGCTTCAGAGCAGCCACTGAATGAATGCGTTTCTGACACCTGTTAATATTGGATAAATCATGGAAATGGCTAATCTGATTATGATGGGACTTTCACTAAGCTATGCCTAAGAAAATACTCAACCTTCCTGTAAAAGTCCCATCGGAATAAGATTAGCCGTTTCCGAGAATAGCCCAATAAACGCATCAACGCATCGCTACAACGCAAAGTAGTCATTTGTGTATTGATTAGTTACATTTTCATCGCATTTCAATCTTTTTCGTCATCATGGATATGTTAAAAATTCGAGTAATTATGGAATATGAGTACCGTCGTGGCAGCAACGCGGCACAAGCGGCACGCAACATCAACGACGTTTACGGAGCTAACACTACAAACCAACGCACCACCTGTTATTGGTTTGCTCGCTTCCGTTCTGTGAATTTCGACCTATTATTACATCTCAAGATGTAATTTATATTATATTATATCCCATAGTGAAAAGCCGGCTTCACTGTATTTTTAAGATTTTCATATGTAAGTAACTATAAGCTTATTATTTGCTTATTTACCATATCGCTTGTATCGTAGCCCCTTTAAAATAAGTTCACACCTAATACACAGAATGAATAGTAGCCTAATATTCAAATTATATAAAATTACCTATTTAAAAGGTGAAACTGAGTGATTGGTGGAAGCACGCACAGTTGGAACCGCAGGGTCAAGGAAATTTATACACAGATTTCTTATTATAGAGCAGGCATTCACTACGGATGATTTTCAAGTTCCTACCCCTATTAGAGTAAAAGCGAATGGCCAAATCCTAAAGTATTAGCCTAAAAGCAATCTCAAAGTAGTATCGAGTCCGATTAAAACTGTATTCTTGGATTATCGAGAAATTATGATAAATAAATTTGTATTTTCTTAAAACTAATACTTTCTTTAGTTTTTCATCTAACATTAAGTACTCCCCAAAATTTGATTACCTTATAAATGAAATTGCAGGATGGTGCAATAATAAAGAGTTTGTTTTTTTTTTTTAAATCAACGCATTCGGCTAGGGACATTATTGGAAAATCCAATTACACAGTTTTAATTTTCGTCAAAATCGGCCTCGAGACTCCTTTAAGCAACGAGGATGTGTAAAATGGAAGCAACTGGACACAATAAATGTATACGTCTGCGCAGGGAGTGGCTGATTTCATACTCGTTCTATAGAATTCAAATATTCATTGATAGCTTGTATCCGACACAAGACACCAAAGTGTCTACGTTTGTGCAGCGCCTAAATGTACCAACTATCAACTTACACTGCTTACACAGCTTGTTTTTGTTATAAACTCCATAAATCACGAAAAAAGCAAAACAATACTGCAATTTATTTTTATCCCGATAATACTAAAATTACAGTATCCGAGATCACGTCTGCAGAAATGTAATATCTGGAAGCGACTTGTCGGTTATTTTAACACGGCTGCTATAAATAACGACCGCCTATTATTACAAGCGCTTTAATCAAAAGATAACATCTTAACATTGTTGGACGCAACTTAATCTTCGCCCTTTCGTACCAACCACTGAAATACGATTTGTTTTCACGCAAACTCGACAGCGTGATAACAACAACGCTTATAACATTTTCAGTGCAGTTTTATCGCTTAAAATCTCACAACTTTAACATTATCCCTAATTTATTGTTGAGCAAAAGTTTTTGTTTAGTCACTAAGTTTTATAAAGGACTCGGTATTAAAATAATTTAGGTGGTTGTTTGACTAAACATTGTGAAAGTTTTGATCGCTTTATTTGTGTCCCATAATATTTTATGAGTGCTCATTAAAAAGTTGAAAAGACTTACTAAATAAGTCTGGTATTAGTTAAAATAAACAGGTAATGTACATACTCGTAGTTGGAAAAAAGTTTTGTATTCCAAGAAAATTTGTTTAAATTTCACTTAAATCCATAGTAGAGGTTTCTTGTACGGTAAAAATAAACCAAGTCAAAAGCAATCGGGCCCATAAAATGTAAAACATTGCATTATCGATGGTTTCGGTATTGTACTTACAATAAACATAAAAAATGGGGAACACATTGTTATTCCCATAGTATTGCTTAATATACATGATCAATTTCCATCAGGTCAACCAACTAATATTAGTCAGCTATCAGACAAAAAAACTTAGATACGTAAAACAAAAATTATGATTAACCGCTTTGAAACGATTTTCTCCGACGAAGGTTTTCGAGCCCATTCCGCCTACATAGGATTTACACGACAAATACCTTGGTCAGTAAATTTAGTTTTTTTTTTCAGTCATTGCATTTAAATAGTGAACATCAGAAGAAGTATTACATCAAAGAACCATACTGGCCAAAACACTGGCTGAAATATTGCTGTTGTTTAAATTGTGTATTGCACAATTCAGTTTTTCGTAGGTATTTAAAATTCTAAAAAATTTCCAAGCACTACGGGTCCGATAACTGTTAGAAAAGCGAAGCGGTGAAAGGTAAACACTAGTAATTATAACAACTAACTAGTTTTTTTTTTTTTTTTTTATACAACTTAATCGGTAAACAAGCATGCGGCCCGCCTGATGGTAAGCGGTTACCGTAGCCATATGGACGCTTGCAACACAAGAAGCATCGCTCACGCGTTACCGACCTTTCCCCCCTCCCCTATGAGCTATAGTTCCACCAGTTTTCCGATAATATATAAATCTGACTCTGATATAAGTCTTCCTAGTTTCAGAGCCAGAGAGCGTTATCTGAATTGCCTTTTCTCACCAGCCAAAGACATGTGTTTAAAAAAAAATACATCTTTTGTAACCTTTAAGTATAAGATCCCGACAAACTTCTTGGTACAATTTGGGCGTAGTGGGGAATGGTTTGCGAAGAAATACTGGCGAGCAACATAAATGTACTCGTAGATTATTTTAATTAATTGTATTGTATTGCCCCCGCTCCGGTTGGTAGAAGTCCGTAAGTGTACCGGTTACTAATTTCTTTGATAATTATTCTTCTTTACTTCACACTAAAGTATCTTTACGCAGTTTGCCTAATCATAGCGCGTAGGTTCGTTTACATTTTTTTTATCTCTTTCTCTCGATTGAACATTCAAATTTGGAATGGAACCGGTGGAACCGATACTTCCGGTTTCCGAGCCGAAGGTTTTTTTTATTGAATTTCTCGTTCCCAATTTTAATCGGTTGAATTCGTTTTTGAAATGCAGTCAGCACTTGTTTTGAGATTGCCTGATTGGTTTCATGCTACGATATTGGTTCTATGACAACTTGACAACTCAGTGGTAGTAACGTTGAATGTTGTGGGTAAGGGCATAGGCGAATCCTACGTGAGATGGTGATATATACAGGCCGAATTTTTTTTTGTAGCCAGTGAGGGCAACTTCTGAACTACAGGTCTTAGAGAAAAACGCTGAAGGGAACCCCGAGCTAAATTTTGAAGAAAATAAAAATGCCATTAAAAAATAAGTGTTTTTAATTTTTTTCAATTTTTTTTTCTTTTTCTGCTTCTACTTCACAATACGAACAAAATTATGTATGACAATCTTGATCTGAAGTTGCTAGAAGTTATCAAAATTGACCTCAAATTTTTTGTCAGAATGCTAAGAGCCAATTCTTTATGGCTAAACATAGTGAGGTCCCTGCGAGATCTGCTCCACCTCGTCAAACTTTACGCAGCATAAAACCATGGTCAAGGAAAATATAAAATATATTTTGTATAACTTCTAGCAACTTGAGAGCAAGATTGTCTTACATAATTTTGTTCATATAGTGACGAAGAAGCAGAAATTTTTTTTTTTCAAAAAATTCAATATCTTCGAAAATACTAATTTTTTTAAATAAATTTTAATGGCACTTTAATTTTCTTCAAAATTCAGCTCGGGGTTCCTTTCAGCGTTTTTCTCTAAGACCTGTAGTTCAGAAGTTGCCCACATTGGCTAGAAATAAAAATTCGCCCTGTATATCCTTCTTCAACATAGGTACTTTTATTGTTCCTTATTTCTACTATAAAGCCTTTGATTCCAGCCATTGCTTCAATCGGGATATTTACTAAAGTAACCTAGTTATTGGCTTCAACGAATTTACAAAGACAAGCTTAATACTGGTATTATTAAGTTATCAAAGATATTGAATAATTAATTAGTTATCGAATAACCAAGTTATTTATGATCAAGTCTTATTAAAATCGCATGCAAATTTTAAAATAATTAAGTATCTCCGTTCTTTAATTTAAAAAGATATAATTTTCTTCGGCCTATTAATGTCCGCGCAGCGCACGAGCTTATTAAAAACCTATTTAATTGAGGAAGTCAAATTTAAAACTTAATACACATTTAAGTATTTAAGGCTATTAATTTACGTACAGCGGCCAATCGCACCGGCGATTTGTAAGTTTAACCAGTAATTTACATAATCTGACACCACATCAAGCGATCGTGACACGAAAAACAACCCATTAATAAAGTTTATTTTACGTATGTATTGACAGTGTAATTTCGTATGATTTATGGTTTCCGACACCGTGGTTTTGATGGGACTGACCCAATTACTTGAGGTCGTTTTGGGTCACTTTGAAAGTTGGTCGGTAAACTTGTGGCTTTGATAACAGTTAATTGATATTATGTAAAGTTATTATGAATATACATAATTGAACAGCATACACTATTTTACTATGCATGTTATGTTCCATACTAAGGGTCACTTCACACTGAGACGCGACGCGATGCGGCGCGCACTTGTTAAGATAGCGATGCAAATAGAGAAATACACACTAGGTATTTAGGTTCTACACTAAAAGGAACAAATTTCAATGAGAGAATTAGGGTCAGTTCACACCGAGATGAGACGCGATGCAACGCGACGCGATAAGACGAGACTTGAAGAGGCCAATTGCTTTACAATGACACGTCGCGTAGCGTTTCGTCTCTGTGTAAACTGACCGTAAGCAGCAAATGACTCTTGATGAGTGAAAGAGATGATTTCATAACTATTTTAAGAGCTCTAACTCTAACCTTATATCAAAGGAATAAAGATTTAAGATTATGATACAAAAGGTGCGAGACAAAAACAATTGTTAATCTCATCTTATCCTGTAGTACGATATGATGACTCGACAACTAATAGATATCAGTGTACAAAGATACAACAAATATAAAATTCTGATTCATTTTCAATTTTAAACGAACAAATTAAACTGAGTTAAACCGACAATTTCAAAGTGGTTTCCAATGTTCAATAAAGTTGCGGCAAAAGAGGATTTTAGTATTGCTCATGACATAACCAACCAAGTCCGGAAGTAATAAAAGTCCGCTGCTCTCAATTTTTGTCGGCAGTTTTTTAAATGACGGTGTTATAGCCCTTTATGACAGTCAGAATTAATTTATTAAGGGCACCAACTAATATTAAGGGCCGTAAATCATCATTATAATCAATGAAACTTGAAATAATTATGAATTATTCGAAATTATAGACTTCCGAATTACCAATGGTATAACAAAGTTGTTAGACAAGTAGTTACGTGTCTATTTATGAAGCTAGATAATTAATTTCCCTATGAGAAATTTTCAGTTCTTGTTCAAAATAACGGTTTTTAATGGTATCTAACCCTACCCTGCCGGGCTATTTTGTATCTTTGGTGGTAATCGTAACGAACACCATTAATTATTTCATCCAATGACGCGCACGCGATATGACTCGACGATGACCATTCGCGGGCCCTGATTGGATGAAATTTATTAATGGTGTTCGTTACGATTACCACCAAAGTTATGCGGTAGAGCCCCTGTTCCCAATCATTTGTAATAGCGCAATTAGCGCAATATGTACGCTTCTTCCATTCGTCTCTTCTATCCGTCATAACAGCATCCACTCCTTTCTCACCCATATCATCTTTTATAACAGGTGGAGATTTCGAGATGGCATATTTTCGAAACCTATGTTGGGTTAGTCATGCTGAACAACTTTTACTATGGGACAAACACTGAATTCTCAAAAAAAATTTCATACATTATGATCGAGCAAGGTTGACGTTTACTATGAAGAGTTAAAATTTTTTTTTTGAGAATTCACCATTGGTCCCATAGTAAAAGTTGTTCAGCATGACTAACCCAACATAGGTTTCGAAAATATGCCATCTCGAAGTCTCCACCCAGTATATTAGACTATTAATACCTAACATATCAAGTTACTTAAAAAACAATAGCATTCTTATTTTTATAATGCACCTGTTTCAATTATTCATTTTAATGTAGGCTACTTTAATTTTATACCAATTCAGATTGCCCTTACTTTTTTATTGTACAATGTTTTATGTTGGGTTCTGTATTTTATGACAAAAGTTTTAGACTCTGTGGATTTAGCTTAATACATCCCTTGCCAAATAATGCGAAGCGTCGGAAAACATTTTTATGTTGTTTTTTTACAGCATTCCTTAATGTTTATTTTATTTCGCGTTTTTATTTAGTACACATGTTCTATTTATAAATTGTATCTTTTATTTCTTAATCGAAACGGCTATTTTATCTAATTTATTGAGCAGATTGAAAGGATAACTTTTGCAGATTAATTTAACCTGCAAATAAAAAACAAACCGCATTCATCATCATTTTGTGAAGCCCAATGTCAACCCGTCAATTCCGGCGGCTAGTCGCTCGCGCCGCATAAAATAAATGTTTATTAAAATTTTGAATAATTATTGACGGTGCAGCAAATCACGTCCATCGATTTATAACCTGCTGTGGCTCATGTTTATTTCTATATTGATGGCAAAATTCAGCATGGTCCGGATTGACGGTATAGCAGCGCATAATATTACCTTAATTGCTACCAAATCGAACTAGATTCTAGATTTAATATGCTATTTGAAGATAGAATTAGCATAATTACCTCCTTTGATTAGCTGCGTGTGGAAACGACAGACTGAATGCAAGTAGGTCTAAATCTAATGCGGCTTATTAAGAATTGCACGAGAAATCAAATTATTCAGGACTATGATGAGTTAAAAAAATGTTGTGGGTAATACCTAAACGAAAATGGAATGATAAGGTGCCACTTTCTGGAATATAGTGCTCACATCATTTCATTTCGCTATCTCATTCGAGCTTCAGTCTGAGCACCAGGGGCCCAATTCTCACTTCCCTCGAACTAGCCTCCGAATCGAACTTGCATTACGAGTTCTAGTTCTACCGTAAAATTTCGAAGGGCGGAGTCAATTCTTCGATTCCTGTATTCTCGGCTTGCTCGGCACTAATCGAACTAACCTTCGAAATAAGTTCGAGTGTAAGGAGTAAATGTTGCCATTATGATGGATACAAATTGCACGATGCGTTTCGTTTTGCGTTTGCGTTGTGATAATGTTATATCTTAAATTAAAATTTAAAACATTTTAATGAATATAAAATATTTAAAACAACGTTTTACTCTTAATAATTCCTAATATATCCGGAATTCATAAGTTAATCAATTTTATATAATAATAATAAATGAATATGACAAAATATTTTCTGTGCGTAACGGAAATTCTTAGGCTTATCTGTCATTACGTTTCCAAATGACAACCTAACTGTTTGACGTTTGATAGTTCGCATTCGAAATACGTTTCGAACGGTCCCGACCAGTCGAAGCAGTTCGAGCGCTAGCCCTCGAAAAATAAGAGAAAATGGCGGCTTCGAAATTGTCAGAATAGCCTAACTTGATTTTCACTCGAAAAAAGTACGAGTTCGAACTTTATTTGGAACGAGTGAATGAGAATTGGCTCCCTGTATCTTGTTAACTTTGCTACGCTGCTATTATGCCCAAAAGTTTCTTGCCGGAGTCTTCTCAGTTTAAGTGTATTCCGAGTCGGTGGTAAATTCAACTGTAATCTGTTTTCAGGATTAGAAGATATCGGTGACAGTTCACATTTTCTGGTTCACTCATACTACTTACGAGTAACTAATATAATATGTTACAAAAAAATATTTTAATTTCCATTTTACATCACTGCAAAAATACAATGTATATCGCTATAAATAACTAAGAATTAATTTCAGCACATTAATATAGATTGATAATTTTAAAAATTAAGAAATAGGATATCATTAAAATACACGCTGCATGAAACGGAACATTTACCTACATCATCTTTAACATCTTCTGGGAAGTTCAAAAAAGTATCGATATATGTTATATCGATTATTTTTGAATAGGTTTATCAATATCAAAATATTTTTAATTACCAAAAAATTTCGATATATCGGTACGATATCAAAGAGAGAGAGAATATTCTAACATTACTAGGTAAATATCAATTAACAAACATAATTTCTCATAAATCCTGTAATAATTATCTGAAATTAAGAACAACGATAATAGTACAGTATGATACATGTGTGCAAAGTTGGTAATTACACACGAGGCTATATTAAGCAATAAGACAGTGATAAGGAAATATAATTTGGAAAATAAAAGCACTAAAATGAAAATCGATTAGACTTTCTTTATTAACTTTCTCGGTACAACAAAAAAATCGATTGGATATCGTTAAGGCGCATGACTATAATTGTCAAAAGTGATCTGTCACCGATATCTTCTAATCCTGAAAACACATTAGTACCAATTTAACGTTCATTACTAGTATTACTAGGAACTAAACTGAATAAATTACTTTTTGATTTTGAGTTTCCAATGCCCAATATCGCAACGTAAGAATATACTGTATTTTTTTCATTTTACGTAAATCTAAAAGTAGTTGCAGCACTTCTATATAAGTAGACTACAGTTTGTAAGTTACCAAAATCTCAAACATATTCTGAAGTAGATAGGAACAATTCAAATCCATTCCACTATGTCATTAAATACATCCTTCCCGTAAAACACCCAATCACGAAACGAAGCAAACTTCGGAAGTATTACTCCAACTTATTTGCCCGCAAGCGTTCTACCGTAAAGATATTAATTAAATTCTCAAGCGTCTTCAGCCATTAGGATCAATTCGCAGGATCCGCGAGCGCTGAGCGTAATTAGAGTGCTTCCGTTCCTGAATAATAGAAGGTGCGGCAAAGGAAACGCATGCATTAGTCCTGGTAATGTATGGAGTAACGTCCTGTTTACGATGCAATTGGAACATTGGCGCAACTGAATTTAGGAGGGTTGTGTACTGGAGCAAATAAACGCAGCGGTTTAGGGTGGCTTAAACCAACGTAACGTTAATTTGCCTCTTATAAACAATGACAGCTTAGTGACAGCGATGTCTATTGCTGTGATGAAAGGTTTTAATCCTACAACTTACATGACTGATTCTCTACCATGTTTAAGTTGAAAATGTACTAGCATACCTATACCAAACAGTAGTTCAAATTGAGATCTACACTTTGTAAAGTTCGCCGAAAAATTGACAAATCTTATTTTTATTTCATGTAGAGCTATAGCATGATAATCGATATAAATAAATCGAAATTCAAAAGTATTTTATATTATATACCTTGACACATGATTGTACTCATGATAACAAACAACTTTCCCAAATAAGAATACACCATCAGCTTTTATTTAATTTAGTTATTGATCCCTATTTGTTTCTTTGGAAAAGTTGTTTGTTATCATGAGTACAATCATGTGTCAAGGTATCGTTTACTAATTACCAGTCACCCTATACATTCTTTCGAATTCCGCTTCGCTGGCGCTGCGAGTGTTTTCAAGTACCAATGTACGTTGCCGCTAGCCTACAAGTTATTGAATATGTAAACACTATAGCTTACATCAACGTATCACAGATGAGCATGTAAATAGGTAAATAAGCCAGCGTTAATTAATTTATAATTAACGCGATTGACAGCTAAATCAATACGTTGTCTATTGTCAATCACTGATCTGTAACGGGATTATGTGATTAATTATATGTTGGATTAAATAGTAAATTATTAATCTGATAAAAATAAGAATATAATAAAAACCGGCCAAGTGCGAATCGGACTCGCACACCGAAGGTTCCGTACAATAATAATAATAATGACGAACTCAAATTGGCTATGGAAATAATAGTAAGCGCTACAAAAAAAACACCAAAAGAAGTTTCTAGTATGGGGCCCACTTTAATTTTTAATTTTATTTCATTTTTATCATATGTTGTTATAGCGGCAATAGAAATACATATTCTGTGAAAATTTCAAGTGTCTACCTATTACGGTTCATGAGTTACAGCCCACTGACAGACAAGCGGACGGACGGAAGGACGGTCGGACGGAAGGACAGTGGAGTCTTATGAATAGGGTCGCGTTTGGCACCCTTTGGGTACGGAACCCTAAAAAGAATTATTTTTTATATAACTTATTTTTGATATATAAATTTTATTTACAACCAATATTTACAATTAGAAAATTTCCTCAAGTCTGCCGCTGCATAACTTATTTTTATTTTACTATGTATAAAAAATATCGTAATGTAATCCGTACAAGGAATGTAATTATAGAGAAGCTTATTAAATTCTTATTTATTATCAAACAGGGCACAGAGACAGTAATCTATAACACATACTTTTAGGCCAGATAAATAAATTTCATTCATATTTAAGCTGACAAAGCACTGAACAAAAATATTGCAAACACGCCAATACGCGTGCGTAATAAAATAAATATTGTATGTACATACAAAATAAGGTCATTTAAATCAAAGTAATCCCTATTTTGTATCCCGGTCACAGATCAGCGATTAAATTCAACATGACGACGCATTTATAGCGGCGCATTACAATCAACTACGACTACTACGAGTAAGCGTAAAATGGCCGATCAAATCTATCATTTTACCCCTCGACTACTAATTTCATTGTTCTTTGACAGACCTTGGACCAATAATGTGTTTATAAATATGGAGAAGGCATCCAGTGAATAAGAGGAATTGTTTTACAAAATAATGTCATGTAAAATTGCAAATGCCGTGACCATGTAAATGTTTTATTGATGCGATGGAGCGGTCACTGTTACTGCACCCAAATACATGTAGTTTATGGGTGCATATTCAGTGGGTGACGTCATACCCTTTTAAAGGTGTATTGTCGGTATTGTTGAAGATAATAAATTCAAAGTCAAAGCAGTTTACGCCCTAGCTTTTGCAGGTCAAGTCAACCAGCTACCAGGCGGTTTGGAAGTTAGCTTTCAACTCAATTAAGCAAGGTTAAAATTTTCAAATATTTTTTTGGACAATCTATTCAACTTAATATAGTAAGTCCCAAAAAACCTATTCCGCATCTTACAATGCATCTTTTCATTAAGAGTGCGTATAAAGCAAAAAACAATCATAGAATTGAAATTTACCCAAGTAAATAGTATATAAATGAAAAAATATTTTTATATGGGTATTTTCATTATAACGCGAGGGTTCTATCTGAACAAAAACATAATGGAATGAAAATTCCTCGATAGACAAAAATCACAAAGATACCTCTAATAATACTGAATTTTCGTTTTTATTCGTTCATGGTGTATCTAATTAAGACAAATAATAACACTGACATATCACATAGGGCGGCTTCTAACGATTTTTTAAAATATTAGTTATTTAGATAAGAAGCGCTTAGTTCATTTTTGTTCCGTGAAACACACTGTCTCAGTCTCATGCCACGCGAAGATTAGACATAAGTTTATTGATCTGACATTGCCATATTTGTCTGGCTTTGTACGCACTTTTAAGCATATTTTACACAGTACCGCCTCCAAATACTAATAAGCACTCTTAGAACCTCACACTAAATAAAGAGTCATTCATGCAACGAGTATTTGGAGCGATCAATCAAATTTTAAACGCTATGCAACGGTCACGCTTTGTCCAGTGATAAATTAACTTTAATAGATAAAGTGTCCCATTTAATTCTATACAGTACATGTATTAACGTGGGTGTAAATTCAATTAATACTTTATGTTCACGAGAAAGTTAATAAACAATAACAGCCCGTGGGAAATGTTACATGAATGTTGTGTATATGAAATTTTAGGGATCGGTCCTGAGGCGGGATTTGGGAACTATTCTAGCTTAAATTGAAACTTACCATCGGGATACTTTGGAAGTTGTAATGATGTTTACAGTTGTAGTGTTCTTGTGGTGCTTGTATGGAACATTAATTGTAGAGTTTTAAGCTTAAGTCTTCAACTTGAGTATTAATTGAATGCGTTAATAATCATTAATCATTGATAATTTAAATATTTACTAATACTAACTTTCCGCCTTCCGGTTTTAGTCATGATCCCACCATTAATGGTGAAATTTCAATAATGGATAAAATATAAAAGGAGTGTACAAAATGTCTAGTTTCAAACCCGTGCGGTTTTCACAGTATATTCACAGATCAGTCAGTAAGTCAGGACAATTCTTTTTATTATCATATATAGTTATAGTTAGTTTATATTATTTATCTGAAAAAAATGATCTACAAAACTAGTTATGTAAGTTGACGTTTTGTTGTCGGGAAACTAACTTTAGTTACATTTAATCAAATAATTAGTAACGAACCGAAACTAGTTTTATTACTGGTAAGTTTTAGTTCGCAAGTCACTCTGTTTAGGTTATTGGTCGTCAAATTTTGTGTTAGTGTTAAGAGCATTTATGCTACCCGGCCGCGCTCGAATTTAGGTATTTGCCAGCGCCAAGCCGAGTCAACGCGGGCCCAACATTGGTGCGGCTCCTCCGCCAACTTACTGCGCGCGTTATTACCTATTTTGATACTTTTCAGTATGGCTTCATGTCAATCGATGTAGACAAAACTATTATAAACAAGGTATCTGGTAGGTTGAATTAGGTTATAAGTAGTTATATAGTACAATGTACTGAATATTGTTTTTTTACACTAGTAAACAAAGTAGTTCAGGTACCTATATAATTTGTTATCCAATTAAACTTTTATTTGGTTTTATTTTGTTAAAATAATTCTATATTATTATTAATATAATTATAATAGCGACCCGCCCCGGCTCCCCACGGGTGCGATGTCGTGTGGTGCAGAGCGATTTGCGCGCCCGCCCGCGCGCCCCTCTCGGCCCGCCCGTTCACGGTATCGCGAATTGAGAGATTTGAGTCTCTTGGACCATATAAAATGAATCTTTGCTCAAAATTGAAAAAAAGTATCCGCCATTTTGAACTATTTTATTACAGGTCCGATTGCTATCAAAATTGATATTTGAGAGATTCTTGTACCATATAATATGAATCTTTGCTCAAAAATGAAAAAAAGTGTCCGCCATTTTGAACTATTTAGTTACTGGTCCGATTGCTCTCAAAATTGAGATTTGAAAGGCCTTGGGATTACAAAACACGAATCTTTTGTCAAAATCCAAAATATTAAAATACATCATACAATAGCCAAAATAGTTCGAAATGGCGGACACTTTTTTCAATTTTGAGCAAAAATTTATGTTATATGGTCCAAGAGACTCACAAATATCAATTTTGAGAGCAATCAGACCAGTAAGAAAATAGTTCAAAATGGCGGACACTTTTTTTCAAATTTGTGCAAAGATTCATGTTATACAGGATGTTGTTTTGGTCAGCGACGAGCGACTCAGGGTCGATAATACAACTGATACTGGTGCTAAAAAATATATAAAAAAATACTTTATTTTTTTATAATAATAAAAATAAAAATAATATTATTTTGAAAATCATGTAATAAGCTAAAATATAGACGTAATACTCAACGGGAGTGCGAGGGGGTAAAGGGGTGGGGTGATGGCGGCTTGTGCCTAGCTCTAGTCAGTGCACGTGGCTAGTGACCATACTTTGCGGTAATTTTATTTCAAACTGAATAAGGTATTTCTCAACGCATTTACAGTATTTAATGGAATTAAGTCCATTTTTGGGAAATGTATTTTTTGTACTACCACTCCTGGGTCGCTTGTCGCTGACCAAAACAACACCCTGTATGGTTCAAGACTCTCTCAAATATCAATTTTGAGAGCAATCGGACCAGTAACTAAATAGTTCAAAATGGCGGACACTTTTTATTCAATTTTGAGCAAAAATTCATGCTATAAGGTCCAAGAGACTCACAAATATCAATTTTGAGAGCAATCAGACCAGTAACAAAATAGTTCAAAATGACGGACACTTTTTTTTTCGAATTTGTGCAAAGATTCATGTTATATGGTTCAAGAGTCTCTCAAATATAAATTTTGAGAGCAATCGGACCAGTAAGAAAATAGTTCAAAATGGCGGACACTTTTTTTTCAATTTTGAGCAAAGATTCATGTTATATGGTTCAAGACTCTCTCAAATATCAATTTTGAGAGCAATCGGACCAGTAACAAAATAGTTCAAAATGGCGGACACTTTTTTCAATTTTGAGCAAAGATTCATGTTATATGGTTCAAGACTCTCAAATATCAATTTTGAGAGCAATCGGACCAGTAACAAAATAGTTCAAAATGAAGGACACTTTTTTTCAAATTTGAGCAAAGATTCATGTTATATGGTTCAAGAGTCTCTCAAATATCAATTTTGAGAGCAATCGGACCAGTAACAAAATAGTTCAAAATGGCGGACACTTTTTTCAAATTTGAGTAAAGATTCATGTTATATGGTCTAAGAGTCTCTCAAATATCAATTTTGAGAGCAATCGGACCAGTAACAAAATAGTTCAAAATGGCGGACACTTTTTTCAATTTTGAGCAAAGATTCATGTTATATGGTCCAAGCGTCCCTCAAATATCAATTTTGAGAGCAATCAGACCAGTAACAAAATAGTTCAAAATGGCGGACACTTTTTTCAATTTTGAGCAAAGATTCATGTTATATGGTCCAAGAGTCTCTCAAATATCAATTTTGATAGCAATCGGACGTGTAACAAAATAGTTCAAAATGGCGGACACTTTTTTTCAATTTTGAGCTATGAGAATTTTGAATATCAATTGTCAAAAATACATCTTTTCTTTTATCGTATTATTATTAGAGTATATAAACGGAGGAAAATTCAAACATAAGGCCGCCCTTAGAATATGACAAATTTATCCATTACTTCTAATTGGCATTGATCGATCGTGCCTTTCTAGGGTCGATGATTTCCGGTAGAAGACACTAACTAACTATTAACTATAACAAAAAAAAAGAATATTTGTCAGCTGTAATTCAAAACAGTTACCATTTATCAATGTAACTTAACTTACCCTAATGGTATCAGAAGTGGTAAGAGCGCGCTATAATGCGGGCGATTGTACCAATACTCTCAATCGTAATAATATATTGGCGAACTTAGCGCGCGGAAAACAGAGCGATACGTCCTCTCTCTGAGACGGCGGAGCCGGGTCTGCCGAGCCGTGGCCTCCGCAATCGATTTATATAGCAGTTTTAAAATATTCGGTATAAAATAATTATAATATTTGTACGGATTTTTTTAATTTACGAATTTTAAGCATGAACTGCTGCGTATTAATAAATAGTAATTATGAAGTTTGACACACGATTTCCATATTAAAAACGGCGCTAAACATCGATAAAAATCTTAATTTTTACGCAGTTTTATTGTGTCATTTTCATAACAAAAATGTACTAAATGTTATGATGCTATCTTCAAGAAAAATAGAAGACAATATGTACTTTTCAACATGTAATTTGGATTTTTTTGTTTCAAGTACTTTCTAACCTATTTGACTGCAAAGACAGCATGTTCCGTAAAATTCAAAAAAGGTCTCTCAAGGAACTGCTCTAAACTAAATAACAAATAGTCAATTTAATGTTATTTCTTCAAGAAAAGTAGAAAAATAAATGTGCTATTGGATTTACAACAACACAAATGAATAACTATCAATATAACTGAGTATTGGCACACCGAAAACCTGGAATATTGCGGCATTGTGCGTTATTACGTTATAAACGCTCTTAAATAAAATTTTGTAGTCACTTGTAGTCCATTTTTTCAGTGATCTGAAACCACAGTTTATGCTTGTTATTTCAAAGTATATTTTTATTTACTATAACTGTCAAAACAAATTCTACAATTTAAAATATTGGTAAATTCAAAGATGCTCAACAAACATCAATGTATTAATTTATCCATAACAAAATCGTCTTATCCTCTATTTTTAGTATTACATAATATCAATGTATACCTATTTATTGAAAATATCTTGTAAATATCCTACAGCATTATAAGAAAACGATTTCCCTTACTTGATTTGTTTTTGCACGTGTACGCCCATCTGAAGATGTACACACACATGTCGGTTATTTCCTTCCCGATATCCGAAGAGGAAAAAGGAAGCTTATTTCCTATAAGAGTTTTTACACGCTTAATGAAGTCGTATTTCTTCGCACTATTTCTTTTAAGATTTGTAATAACCTTTCAAGAACAGTTAGTACCGGCTGATGTCCTAGCCAGGGCCGGCTCTAGCCCATTTAGCGCCCGGGTGCAAGCAATACCCTGGCGCCCTCAAGTATGCGCGCGATCAAAATGGAATACTAACAGTTATATTCTCACCAGTGTGATCGGAAATTCGGGTGCAAATGGCGCAATGATAAATTACTATATTTCGTTCTGCGGTTTCAACCGCGATGTCTTGGAGATATTACAGGGAACTCCAATAAAAAATACAGGTATATATCCGATGTCACTCAGTAATAAATGGTAAACTAGTGGTTCTGTAAGCTGTAGACCTCGCGAATCTCGATAAGTATATGGATTTTCCTTGACGATTCAGAAAACTGCTGTTATTAGTTTAGATGACACGAGTGGCGCTCGGCACCCGGCCGGGCGCCCCCTTAGACCCTTCGCCCATGTGCGCTGCAAACCCTGCACTATAGGTAATGCCGGCCCTGGTCCCAGCTTATTTTGACCAAAATTCTGGGAAGGAAAACTTCTTGAAAAATTAAACGAATCAAATAATATGTGTACCTAATACTCGCCGAGGGAGTGAGGGCCCGAAAAAGATTAGCCTTACCATCCTTACACTGGCAATTCGGCTCTCAACCGGATCCATCTTTACGTTGAAAGTATATTTATATGGCTTAATGTCTTTACTGACCGATCTATCACAACTTAAACTGCTGGTAAGAATCTTGAAATATTGCACACAGCTTTCATATATTATTGAAACGTAGGCATCCACTAAAGTAGAATTTTTCAAAATTCGCGCCTGTGGTTATATAGGAAATGTGCGTAACCATGGGCAGAAAGCTAGCGCGCGTAACCAGCAAAGGGAGACGTAGCTAGCATATTTTTTTTATGGATTGACAGAATTACAAGATAATACTTATACGTCAAAGTGGCGTAGCGCACTTTGGCCGCGGATGAGGCGCGTCACTGGCACATCTGGGGACACGGGAGTGCCCCCCGCCAAGACGAGCCAAGCGAAGCGCAAGGGCACCACCTACCTTTTCTCGAAGCGCTTCGTCGTTTTTTTGAACCCTCTAAACATATTAAGTTGTAATAACATAGCTCTTATACTTTAGATGATCAAAAAATCTAAACTCTTAGGGAGTACCATAGGAAAGCTGAAATTTGGTATGTAAGCTTGTATTAGTACACAACCAACATAAAAAAATATAAAACTTGGAACTTTCAGACACAAAGAAAAATCATAGGCAACTTACAAAAAGAAGTGAAATCCCACCAGCAACATTTTACATAAAAATGTTTTTGATGGGATAATTATTTACTACATAATTATCACTTACTTTTATGATATTGTTGCCAAACCAATATAAAAAACACCTCTAACAAATGGCCTGAAAATAATTGACATCCCCTACCACTGATCCGCGTCACCCACTCGTATATAATTCGAAATGAATGGCGTTGCTTAATGATGGTGCGACCAATGTATCGACGGATCGGCGTACCACATTAGTTTCGGACTACTAATTATTTGGTACGCAGTGGTCATTAATTTCGGAATGCCGTACCAATGAATTTTGGAATGAATTGCACGTTTCAAGTTAATCAATCCGATCTCGATGTCTGATCGACTTCAAAAGTTGTGGTTGTTTTTCATATGCATAAGGTTTATAGTGTTTGACAATAACCGATTTTGGTCATACGAAATTGATTGAAAACTAGGATTTACCGTTTGATTGCGGCGGTGTATATTTTAATCCACGATTACTTTATATTTTATTTATACGTAAATATCCCACTATAAAGTTTTAATTAATTGATTTATTTTATTTATATATTTTACACGAAACATTTATTTCATATACAGGGTGTTGTTTTGGTCGGCGACAAGCGACTCAGGAGCGGTAGTACAAAATATATATTCCCCAAAAATGGACTTAATTCCATTAAATACTGTAAATATGTTGAGAAATACCTTATTCAAATTGAAATAAAATTACCGCAAAGTATGGTTACTAGGCACGTGCACAGACTAGAGCTAGGTACAAGCCGCCATTGCCCCACCCCTTTACTCCCTCGTACTCCCGTTGTGTATTATGTCTACATTTTAGCTTATTACATGATTTTCAAAAAAAATATTTTTTTATTTTTATTACTAAAAAAAATAAAGTATTTTTTTAATATTTTTTTTAGCACCAGTATCATTTGTATTATCGACCCTGAGTCGCTCATCGCTGACCAAAACAACGACCTGTATATGTCAGGAGCACCGCGCGAGCGCATCTCAACTTTTCGGGCTCCACTGAAAATCAGTGCTGATGGTACCTACGTGCCACAGCATATGCTGAGTTGGGGTCCTTTTTGGCATCACATCACAAATATCTATGCTATTTTTTTTTTATGGCATATCATAATTATAAGCTTTTGTGTTTTATTTGTTGTTATTTATTTTTATTTTAAGCTTTTGTTTTCGTTGTTTGCATACTTTGTAATTTTATTTTTTATTTTTGTGATGTCAAATAAAGCTATGTCTATTGTCTTTATTTAAAAAATATCGTGGTGATGACTATACGTAAGAAGTAAAAAGGCACATACTATTTAAGTTTTAAAAAGTCTTAAATTACTTCTTGGTAATTTAAAGTGATCAATGAAATTGCACTCGGAACGATAGCTGCATTTTATATTGAGCCAAGGCCGTGAGAAGAGCTTTTAATGAAAACGACGTTTCGTCTAAATCTTCGTCAGTTTCTAAGCGGCTCCGGTTCTGGCATAAGCTTCCTTACTTCGAAGGGGATTAGTGCCAAAGTCCACCACATGAGCCTTGTGCGGATTGGTTGTCATCGAGTGCCTTAGAATTATATCTCTATAGCTTGCAGGTTTCCACTAGATGTTTTTCTTTATTGAAAAGCATGCGATAACTTTATACTTGGCTAAATACACTGGACAACAATAAAGTTTAATTAAATTGTAACTGACGTTCATAATCAAAAATGATTATGATTAAGATCTATACAATACTAATTAATAAAGTTAAGGTTATATTAAAAAAACAATTGAAGGCGTTGTAATTTTTTTTTTAAATCCAAATGAACTTAAGCCTAATTTTTCTTTCGTTATCACAGTTTATTGATAAACTGATATTTACGTTTGATAATCCGCATACTCATCAAAGTAATGTTGTCCTGTTCTCAATAAAGTACAAAATTTTATTCCGATCCCTTCCCCGCAAACTACATATATCTAAGTCCTTACAAGACTTATAGAATGTCACTCTCGTGTTCCTACCCACGTAAGATGGATTACATCGGTAACATTGCCGGGTAATACCCGGATGTAGTATAAAACAATGAAAATATCTTACTGAACATCATTTATAACATGGGTATGACAGGATGGTATTTAGTAATATAATTCACCTCTATGTTGAATTGTTTCAGGTAGGAAAATATGAAGTTCGGCTCTGAAGATATTGCAGGTAATATTATCCTTTAGCTACTCGAGTGCTATATCATGCCTGAGTTTATCTAATGCTTATGTTAAGAGTTCTTTGTTTTCTTATTTTATTTACTAGATCATTTTGTGAGCCTTATGTCAGTATTTTTTTATGAATTAGTGAACCATATAGTTCGATAAAGATGGAATTAAGCGCCGATCCCACAGCGAAGTTCTGCGGCAAGAGTTTTGCGTTCCACGTTCACTGTAATCTATGCGACGCTTTTAATCATTGCACATAGCGACCGTGGCGGTCAAGGAGATCACACGTAGAACCACAAGTAGAACACTGAACGCAGAACTCTAGACCGCTCGCTGTGGGATCGGCGCATTAAGGTTCAAGTAATAATGGTATTGTATTATAACGTAAATCTCAAAACTTTAATGCCCCAGGTACTACATCAATACACATACTACAATGAACACATCAATTAATCGGATATAAGTAAGTATCTTTACCATTATTTTCTTCATTTAATTTACTTAAATACTAATTCAAGCCTGTAGGGATCTTCTCATATAATGATGTATGACAGAAGTAATCAATTCTCTTAAAAAGAGTCAAAATCTGGGGGCACGGAAGTGCCCCCCGCCAAGACAGCCAAGCGAAGCGAAAGGGCACTACCTACCTTTTCTCGAAGCGCTTCGTCGTTTTTTTGAACCCTCATAACTTGGGTTTGAATTATACCAGATAAACAAAATTCTCAGGATATGATGTCAATAGTGAACTTATTAAACATATTAAGTTTCAATAACATAGCTCTTATACTTTAGATTTTATTGATATCTAAAAAACCCCAATTTCGTCACTGACTCACTGATGATCATCAAAACTCATAGGGTACTTCCGGAAGTCCTAGAAAGCTGAAATTTGGTATGTAAGCTTGTATTAGTACACAAACAACAAAAAAATTATAAAACTTGGAAATTTCAAACAAAAAAAAAAATAAAAAAATAAAACATAAGCAACATACAAAAAGAAGTGAAATCCCAACAAAAACATTTTTATGTAAAATGTTGCCAAGACATGGCTCGCACTGTTAAAAAGTTATCAGATCTCATGTAGAGCCAAGCTTATAACTCTACATGCACTTACTCTACAAGCCCTAATTTCACAAACTCTACACCTTAGTCAAAATGTGTGGCTTGGCCGTTTCGCTATCGTCACATGGGAGTAAGGTGAAAATTCTTGTAGTAGTGAAACGGCCAAGCCACATATTTTGACTACGGTATGTAGAGTTTGTGAAGTTAGGGCTTGTAAAGTAAGTGCATGTAGAGTTATAAGCTTGGCTCTACATGAGATCTGATAACTTTTTAACAGTGCGAGCCATGTCTTGGCAACATTTTACATAAAAATGTTTTTGTTGGGATATAATATGTATTAGTTCATTAAATGATAACGCGTGATAATAGATGCAAGAAAACAAGAAAACAATTTGCCCCAGATACGCCACGGATAATAAATATAATTGAAGCATGTTGAAGCACTTCATTACACTTAAGACCGGTGATATAAAATAAAGACGTTGTAAAATTAATGAATGGAGGTCAATAGGCTTATAGTTATAAGGAATTATAAATAACATTCCTAATTTCCCTTTAATAATCATCGTGTCAACTGGCCCCAATTCTCTTTCGCGTTTTAAACATAATTTCTACATTTAATATTTGGCGAAAAATATGGAGGAATTCTGTCAAAATATAAAGAATATCAGAAATACCGGATAGGGACTGACCTTAGGCAAAAATGGTTATAGCAATTTTGATTTCGAAGACTTATCTGGCACCTGAAGATGTTTTTAAATGGCAATATAAGAATAGTACAATATTATAAAGTTAGGGAAAGATTCTTTGTTAGTTTAGATGTAAGACGTAATCTCCGTAACTTCTTATCTAATTCTAAAAGTCTTTCACTATAGGAAGCTAAATTATCTTTGAAAAAAAGAAAAAGCTTACGTCATGGCCTTACATAGGAAACAGGTATCTTGTACAATTTAATAGATAACTGATCATGTCAAACACTTCCTTGTAGAAACGTTTTCACGAATACAAATATTGGTTTAACTATTTTGATATCCACATCAATCCTTATAATTTTCTATTGTGGAAGCATTCATGTGACGTACTAAACGCGCATAATTCAATTTTACGCGTCCAATTTACGTTTACTACCATTTGAATATTAAATGTAAATACTATTTACAATGTTGCAAAGGATATTGTGCTTCAGCGTAAAGTTACATACACATTCGAGTAATTGTATGTACGTAATTTACGATACGAGCGTAAAGGCATGCAGCAGCAGCAGACGAACGTGTCGTTGCAACACTACTCTTTCTCTTCCGTTTCTCGGACTGTGGAATGAGCTCCGTGGTTTTCCCAATGGAGTACAGCATAGGGTTCTTCAAAAAGGGTGTGATTTCTTCAGGGTCGGCAACGCGCAAGTGATACCCTTGGTGTTGCAAGCGTCCATAGGCCACGGTAACTGCTTACCATCAGGCGGGTCGTATGCCTGTTTGCCACCTTAAAGGTATAAAAACATTTTTTTTTAATTTATTTATTGACTAAGACTTAATAATATTTACTAAATAAATATTCTGTCAAATCGTAAAACGATTTGTCGACAGAACAGCCCTCGTCATTTAATATTCAAATGTTAGTAAACGTAAATTCGACGCGTACAATTGAATTATGCGCGAACCGGCAACTTAACTCTTAAGGTGATGTAATGTTGATAATCATAGCTGCAATATGGATATAACAATAATACGTTTACGCATAAATACCTATTTGAGAATTCAATGGAGATCGGAGTCAAATTATTAAAGATTACACTGAAGTCCTAAAATATGTGTAGAAGGACCTATCTAAAATTACAAATAATTTTAGATACATAACATGGTATGTGAAGAAATAGATTAAACCATAGTGAAATTTTGGTTACGGGACCAACAATAAGAAATTAAAAGAAACAAAACCCAGTGACAAAAATTAACAATGTTAATGTTATGAGTTGATACGTAAAAGACAGTGTGTACAAAGGTTTACTCAACGTAGCAAGTACAGTAATAAAATAACGACTATCGCATCACCGGAAATCATAAAGTGATAGCACACAAAACGTGAAACTGGTAGCAATCGGCAAACGCTTCGTATAATGTGAGTGTAACGGTTGACAAGACAATTCAGAAAATGTCCCGATTGTCGAGAATTAAACGCAGAGCTGCGTTAAATTAATACAGCTTGTGTTTCCAATTTCTTTTTTTTTTCTGTAATCCGCTTAATGGATGGAAAAGGGCACCAAAAGTTGCAAATGAGTTTAAAAATATAAAATTTGTAAAATCTCACACACAGCAAATAAAATTGTGTGTTATCAAGTTTGTAGGTTCTAGCATCACAACTAACAAATATTAAAAAAACAAAATAATGTGTATGAAATATTACAAACTACCTTCCATCCCATATTTATCTCAAAAATATATCCTGGATATAATCTACCTGTATGCCAAGTTCATCCATATCAATTCTGCCGTTTATACAACATTGAGCCGCTTATACAAGCATCATTACGCGATAACCACGATAACATTACAAATAAACTAATTACAATTATAATAGAAGTTAAATACCTAGATAGAGATTTCTCTTGTACACTAGATGAAAAAAGAAAAATGTAAAAGAAAACAATAACAGTAGAGTAGAGTAGTTATATTGATAGTGTCGTCACAATGGAGACAAAAGAATACAATTCTAAGTAGGTGATGTAACTACAGAAATAGATGGAAAAGCACCGATACACTTGAAGGATAATTATAAGGAAATCCCGATTTGGTGACAGCGAGTTGTTAAACGCTTAATAAGCATAGAGCACAATATAAATTTTACGAGCAGAATTAATCCGGTGGCGCGACGTCCGTCGTCAGTAATTGTGTCAACCGTATGCTTCTCATAATAATTATTGCTGGTTTCATCAGAACATTGGGCGCTACAGAATTGAAATAAGGGAGAATGAATAATTTTATGTTCGTAAACTCAATTACGTCTCTTTAGAGCTATTTAAATTTTAGAGTTATATCTTTCTGCAATCTAAGAGAAGTTAAGCAAAAATAATTACGTGCCTCATGTGGAGTTGATGAATGAGGTAAGTTATCATGTGCAATTTAAATGGCTTCTAAAATTAAGTAATACAAAATCTACATATAAGGTCCTAATAATTAAATTAGTGAACTTCCTCTTAAGGGATGAATGTATAGGTCATTAGTAATCAAACAATAATTAATACTTTGTACGGATATTAAGTTCAATTTCGGAATTTTGTTTTTTCGTACGGATTTTTTTTCTAATATTATACAACTAATGACCTATACCTACATTCATCCCTCAGGAGGAAATTCACTGATTTATTAGGACCTTATTAAATACGTGAAAAGAAATCTTTGTACCTCTTTACATACTGCAGGTACGGAGGAGTGTGAGTAAATTTCATGGAGTAGAAGTGCAGAAAGTTAATTTTATTTTTATAAAACATATTTTTTTTTATGTATTGCTCTTTATTATTTTAATGTTGTTCTAGCTGCTTTCAATTTTATTTCTCACTCAAAGAAGCTAAGCTTAAGGATAGATCTCTGTATCAAACTTTTACTACATCAAATAATCTTAATATCTGTAATGACGCAGGATCTTTTTCATTATAATAAAGGCGCCGCGTCTCACCAAATTGACACTATGATAATATTCGCGTGAGAAAGCTGACAATGTAGCGATATTGCCTGACGACCTCAAAACTGGTGCTTTTCACACTTTCCTTTTATTATCCGCTTCCATAACAGACACTGTCAAACAGAAATGAAAATGTGCAACATTTTCGTAAATAATAAAGCTATTCAGTTTCTTTTTTGGTTTCTATTGAATCAAAAATCCTTTGATCCCATTCATTTCTTTGGTAATAATTTGGGACACAAAAATAAATGGAGAGTTGTTGGGAGTAGCGTCCACCTAAGAAATTATAGGACTCAATCCGTGTGATATGACTCAGGATTTGAGTTTTGTGATTTGGGTGTTTATCAAGTGAAAGAGCCTGAAAAGGCGTAGAAATTTTGGAACAACGATATCTTTGGTTAAATTGGGTCTGGTTGCTACTTTTATATATAATATCGATTAAATACTTTTATTTTACTACATGGTTGGTATGATTTTATGATAAGACAATTTCAATTTAAATACTACAAAAGAGTGACTCTGCCACACAGGTATCTTCATTACCTTTCAACTGTGACACCTGTAACTTTCCCTCAATTAGGTACTTCCGTTAAGAGATTTTTTGAAGTCCTCTTACTAGCATAATTTATTCACTCTACTCGCCATCCATGAAAAACTCGTGAAGTAAACCAACACGCAAACAAGTTGTGACCACAGCGTAAAATCGAGCGTCAACCGTTTTACGGAACGTTGCGGTCACAGTAGCGGTCATAAAGCTACACTTCCTTAACACGAGCTAAACAACAACCACTGTATCAAGACATCTTACTCGCAACAATGTTAACATAGCTCTATGCAAAATAAAGGGAATCGGAGAACAGGATAGGTCCCAGTTAACTGGACACGAATACGTGTTACGTTTGGTAATAGCATGCGAAATAAACTATGATAACACTAAGGTATGTGGTATTTAGTGTTAAATATTCTCCCTTAAATTCCATGGTGGTATCTTTGGTATTGAAAACGAATGGAATTTTTGTGGCTGAAGACAAAAGAGATGGTGAAAATAGTATGGATGCTAAAGAAATAGGAAACAGCGTTACTGCGTTTGCTTTTGAAATCTATCATTTTATAATCTGTTCAGGTGGTTTACGACTGGTATTATATATTTGGATTATATTGATGAATAGTTATTTTCTTATTAAACCAGTAATTTGATAGGTGTTTGACGTGTTTGTATTTGTCCATATAAAAATCCACAAAATCGAGGTACGTATATTTGACTCTTTGCAATATTTACAGTTACTGGCTAATGTTTCCAATTCGTTTCTTTCTACTATCTTATGTGAAAGTTCTGGAACATTTCTTATAAAGCGCAAATAATCTAGTGTCTATTCTTCGATAAAACAGTGTGTTACATAAAAGTGACGCGAAATTGCGTTGTTTCGTGAAGAGATCTTATGTACATACAAACCTACGAGTGCTCACGAGTCGTATATAAAATGTTCACGAGTGTTTATAACGTGGTGCAAATAGTGGAAACGGAGCGAGACGATTCTTACAATAAACGCAGATATAAAAGTAAATTGTAGATGAGTTGGAACAAGATTATTATTGTGTTATGGCTCTTCGCGATTTTGCGCTGTAAATTTCGGAATTAGTATATCGCATCGAATTACTTATCCTTTCAAAGCATTTTTTTGCAAATGTTAGTGTGCACAATCATCATCATCATCATCATATCAGCCTAACAATGTCCACTGCTGAACATAGGCCTCCCCCATTAACTTCCACCTGGAACAGTTTTGGGCCGCTTACATCCAGCGGGGCCCAGCTACTCTGACCAGGTCGTCGGTCCACCTGGTGGGAGGTAGTCCCGCTCGGCCTTCCAGTACGTGGTCTCCATTCAAGAATCTTCCTTCCCCATCGAGTGTGCACAAACACACCCTTATTTGCGCACCATAGTATTTATATTAGATACCTACTACAAATTTTTATGGAATCCTTCGCCAAGTTTTTTTTGTAATATAAGACATGTAGTATAGGTATACCTTTCCTTAAAAGCTTCCAGAACATGAATATAAAATAGAACTACGTGATTTCACTGGATTACAAAAACTTCGCTGCTTTCGATAGCATTGTAGGCGTATAAATGCCGCAACGTCTGTGACTATAGATACTTATTCACATGAGTGACTGCATAGGGAGTAAGTGGTGGGCGAAGTTCCATTATCGGCTATAACAATAACAATATAGGAACACAATGGTGTCGTCATGGTGAGTTGACATTTGTTATACCGACAGTTTTTTTGAGTTTTATAGATTCTTTGTAACGGTTGACTTAGCATTGTCGGTTCTTATTGTCATTATTTGGATCTTTTCTCGTATGGACATTTGTATTGTAATATTATGTCATATGTGTACTCTTGGGAAATCTGTATTATGATTATTTACATTAATAATGCATTTTTTATTTTTATTTAAATGGGCTTGCATTACCCACTGACCCGCCCATAAGGGATGATGACGAGGTCTACGATGGAACACGCTTACCTAGAAGAAACCTATGCATTCTGGTCTTGAAAGTCCCTAGATTGTAGTGTCAGAAAACAGACGCCGCCCGGAAGTAAGTTCCACTCCCTTGCTGACTCGCTTGCTTGCTGCGTGTGTTATAAAATGAGGATGTAAAATGCTGTGTCCGTATTTTCGATATGTCATCAACTTACGTGTGTAAATTTTCCCGGTGTCTTGCTGTTTATCAGGCTTTTTATCATCACGTGTTTTTTTTTTTTTTATTTATTTATTTACTTAATAAAAAATACACTTTTACATTTAAAATATCTGCCAAACTGCATTGCAGTTTGTCGGCAAGTGTGTTCTCATGTTACATTTATCTATATAAGTGTATGTTAGAGATAATCTAAGTACATAATAATATAAATCCCAGAGATATCCCTATATATAATAAATTTTAATGGCAATCTATCATTTAAGGACATAGTGACATGTAGTGTTTTCTGAGGACCTTTTTTAATTGCGTCTTTGTAATTACATTATTTGTTAAGTTTTTCGGCAACTCATTAATGAGTGTTGGTGTTATCCATTTCCTTGCGCGTTTACCAATAGTTATGAGTTCTAGGTACACATAATTTCTTTTGTTTTGACAGTCGGGTTGGATACTTATGTTCTCTTTCTTTTTTGTTTTCATACACCTCAAATTGTTACAATATTATCATCATTTTTACTTTTAAGCCCACGGGTAATATGTTACATGTTTTGAATAACTTTTCATAGTCTCCATTTAGGGATTTCTTTTTATTTTGACTAATTAATAATTTTAAAATTCTTATTTGCAATGTTTTAATTTTGTTTAGGTATGTAGTGAACGTGAGGCCATACGTAGCCAACCCGTAATTAATCGTTGAATCGACAAGTGCATAGTACAATATATACATTAATCCTCTACTAAGTGCTGGTTTTAGAGTCCTCACGTGATTTATTTTAATTCTATAGTAATTTAATAGTTCTCAAAATAAATTTCATAATAAAGTCAAATAAAACTAAAACAATTACAATCCAACAGTCAAACAAAGTCAATTGTTTCTAGATCAACTGATTCAACAAATAAATAGATTCTAAAAATGTTTTTAATTATTCTATACTTGTACGTCTTGCAGCAACTTCTACATTCACAGGTGAATTTCTAATTTGGTAACTTTTCTAATTGAAACTGGCATCTACGGTTTTATTTTCATTATCATTATCAGTAAGTAGCACTTGCTGCTCACACTTCTGTACACTGACTAATTAATTATGTGCAACAACATCCAGTCTATTAGACGTTTTTAATATATCGTTTTCCACTCTTTCCTTTACTAGATCCTTAATTTATATATTTTTAAGTATAGTTTTATTATCATTAATCGTTTTTTGGACTATGTTTTAAAGCTTATGGAGGTGCAAGGTGGATGACACCTCCATTGAAAAGGGAAGATCTTCCGCCAGGCTGGGACATCGTGCCTGGGGACCGCGGTCCAACTGTACTTGTCGGACAGTTGTATATATGCAGATCGCCGAGAAATCTTTGCAAGCGCAATGCAGGATGTAGTGGGCTTGTATGCGCGATGTATGCGCGATGCAGGATAATGTGGCGGCACGCCATCTATCTATCGGCGTGTGAACTTCGTTATGTAGTGATTCGCTACAAGCTTATTTACCTATTCTTAGAACACATCTCCTAACTTGAACCACAAAGTTATTCTACGCGCTATTTCCATTAAACTACGACATGCCACTTCAGATGCGTCTGTATAATAAAAATAAAATCATGTTGAAGTGGCAATTTGCTGGCACTTTCTTTTGAAATGTCTAGGTCGTTTTGTAGACCAGCGTTCATGTCGCAAAGAAGTCTTCACATAAGACGATACTCAAAACGTTATTTTCTTAACATGAAAACGTTTGCAACTATCGCTGTGTTTCTAGTTCTAATAGAATTCTTCATAATTCCTTGGCTCGCGGTTAAAAATATAACAATGACATCAATTGCTGACACCAATGGGTTAAATATAAAAATATATAATTATATATTCATCATTCATTATTCTATACATTCGTGTATAATAGAATTGAGTTGAAACCTTGTACAGTTCTATAATCTATCTATACTATACAGGTCGTTGTTTTGGTCAGCAACGAGCGTCTTAGGGTTTTTAATACAAATTATACTGGGCCCAAAAAAAATATAATAAATTACTTTATTTTTAAATAATAATATTAATTGGAAAATCATGTAATAAGTTAAAGTGTAGTCGTAATACTCAAGGGGAGTGCGAGGGATTAGAGGGGTGGAGTAACGGTGGCTTGAGCTTAGCTCTATATAGATCTATATTAGTCTGTACACGGGCCTAGTGACCATACTTTCCGGTAATTTTAGTTCAAATTGAATAAGGTATTTCTAAATGCATATGCAGTATTTAATGGAATTAAGGCCATATTTGGAAAATGTATTTTTTGTACTACCGTCCCTGTGTCGCACGTTGTCGGCCATAAAAACATTCTGTATATACAAATGAATTGCTGTTCGTTTGTGTCGCTAAAACTCGAGAACGCCTGGACCGATTTGGCTAATTTTGGTTTTGGAATATTTGTGGAAGTCCAGGGAAAGTTTAAACGTCGGGTAGGGTAGAGCACCACGCGACCGAAATCGCACCGGGCAGCTAGTCTCATATAAAATAAATAATAAATAAAATACGAAAATGAAAGGAGCATTGCAACTCATGCGTATTATATTTCTCAAAACCTTTACTAGGTAGAGTCGGCAAGAATTCAGTCAAAATATTAGGATCATTGTACGAGAAACGAATTTTATAAAAAAAAATGTAGTAGATATGTCAATATTTTCAGGTAATATTTTCTCAGATGTGTTAAACATCTAACATGAATGATTCAACTATTCCTCACGTTAGATTTTTACCACTAGCCACATCAGAGAAAATAATTAATTTATGTAAAGGAATATACCTAAATTGTAATAAATCTCTCGGATAAAAATGTAAGCTGATTTTGATATGGTAGATAGTATGGTACTAAGAGAGTTGATGGTCGAAGTAATGGGATGTATCAGAAAAATGAGTTATTACACATACACCCTGCAGTATTATCAAACAACTATTTATTCCGTGTAAAGCTACATTAACGTGTGTTAATATGCGGTTAAGTTTGCAGTTGGGTAGCAAAAGTTTAAGGTCTCTTAATTTATTTCATGACCTTATAGTAAATTCCTGGAGTTCCTGATACACATTGAAACTATATTCGGCCATCAAAGTTAAATAATTTTATGCACCACCATTTGTTATGCATAGTTTTAATATTTGACCAAATAATAATTGGACTGTTTTGCAAAAACCTTAAACCGACTTCAAAGTACACTAAGAAGTAATCAAATCCTGATCTGATGACAATGGGACCATACGGGAAGCGTACCCTTTCAAATAAAAAAAAAAATTTCCAAATCGGTTAATAAATGACGGAGTTATGAGGTAACAAACATTAAAAAAAATACATTCGAATTGAGAACCTCCTCTTTTTTTTGAATTCGGTTAAATGTTCGGTTGTGTAAGTAGAAGAAAAGTTTACTTATCAACACGTGTTTTATAATTTGATTTTTTTACTATAACATTTCCGATTATGTGATTGTGGTCAAACACCAGTTTATCCATACTAAAAAAAAAAACTTCTGTCATAATAATAACACCCAGTAATAATCTACTTAACATTTACACAGACAGTTGTTTGAGTAAACATGAAAAGGAAACATTTAAAAATACTTAAGTGCGCCGAACAGACAAACTTGCCTTAGATAAGGTAAATAAACAAGACAATAACATTAGACGTGATAGTTGGCGCCTCGGCCCTTTGGTGACTTAAGTACTTCACGTATAAAACTCCTATGTTGACTGAAGTATCTCATGTTTATTTTTTAAACGCTGGGTTTTTGATCCTGATCACTCATTATGAGTCATATGGTTAACAGCAAGTAGACACACATGTGCTTAGATTTTTCTTTAATTAGATCGTCTCATTACCGTGTCTATTTAGATTTAACCTTATATAGCCGGTATAGAATGTTTTTTCAAATTCAAATTTAAAAAAACATTTATTCAAATAGACCTTCGCAAGCACTTATGAAAAGTCGGACTCTAATACTCTATCTAATACCAGTTTGAAAGTATTTGCTTAGAAGAGCCGGCTATAAACTCAGCAATTACTCTTTTCGAAACATGCTTTGATTCATACATAATATTTACATTCTAATCGCACTGACAATAATTGCAAGCCCCGGAGCGGCGGCAAAACTACAAAGTAGACTAAATCTATATTTAATAAGTAAATAAATAGCAAACTTAAGCAGACCAGCCCCCACAAGCAGCACCTGTTCACATGTATGACGCGTGTGGCAGCCATCGCCCTCCTCGTCATATTGGAGGGAAGTGAGCGACCCGTCACACGACGCCGCCGCAAGCAAAGGCCTTAAAGTGAGCATGAGTTACTTAAGTCTGCCTTAGGAATAAAAATTTAAACTAAAGAAAAACTACTAAACACACAATTTGGTATCACTGTGACTATTGACAAGTTTAGACTAAATGTCGTTTATATAGAAAATATAACAATTAGACAGACATAATAATCGATGCAATTATATAAAAACAAAACAATTAGTTTATTTAGAAATACACAAAATCTGCCTGTTACTTTGTGGTACTACTTCATAGTTCACATTTAATTATAATACAATGTATGTAGATTTAACAAAGCATTGTCATATTTTTAGGTTAATCTAATATGCTAATAAAATATCACAAGTAAAAAGTCAATGTAAGAAAGGGGAATGCCCGCGATCCATAGGGTCTTGGGCCCAGGATGGACAGCAATAATGAGTAAAATAATGTAGTGTTTTAAAATCATATGTTCATCAGATATCTAAAAATTATATTTAAAAGGATGCCATTGTTTTAGAAAGAGTAGAAATTAATAAAACATTTTCAGGTTATTTTACATTATGAAAATATGTCTTACTGCAAAAAATATTAAGAATTTATGTTTGTTTTATGCTTGATGTGTAAAAATTAACCAGAAACAACAGTTCTTATTATATTTTACTCCATTCTTTAAAGGTACAGGGATAGGGGTACACAAAAAATATCTGAAAAGTATTCTTAATTAATAAGCTTTTATTTTATTTTTCTACATAACATTCAATTCATACATTGACAGCATTTTAACATAACATCTTATTTTTTAATCTTATGTAATTAATCTGTTTAGTACCCTAAGCAATTTAAACAATACACAATAGAAGTTCTTTAGTTATAGACTATTGGGTAGTCACAAGGATTAGGCTAATAAAACAAGCATAGCATACATAAGACAGTAAACAAATAAAGCGATGATAGCTCAGTGGTAGAGAGATTTGAGAGTTGAGAGTGAGATGCCGCTGTGTAGGTTTGTATCCTAAAATGAGCTTGAGATTTCGGTGTAGGTAAATGTGAGGAAACCATAGCGTGAGTAGGGTTCTTTGTAGTACCGACCTGGTTGGCTACCACTCCCAAGTTGAAAATCTATCAACAAGCATCTACTGAGGTGTTCCGGCAGCAGTACTTGAGAGCCACTACCTTTCTAGGCTTTGTGTGATTACCACCTTTGCGACATAATCACTTACTATAGTGAGATTGTGGTCAAACAGAGGCATATACAATAAATATTTTGTATCAAATTCAAAATCATTTATTCAAATAGACCTTTGCATGAAAAGTCTGACTAAAACTAATACTGGTTCAGAAGGTTGCATTGTAGGTTATATTCTTTTGTAAAGTGATTCGAAACTTACTTCTCGAGGTTAAAGGTTAAGGTAATCCATTCCATAACTACATTTCTAATGAGATTCTTTCTATTTGTCTCTAAGCGTAAGAAATGGCTTCTTAGTGGTCTAATTGAGCGACTACAATTAACACAACTATTTAGATGGCCCATGCTTTCTGGTTCTTGTTGGGGGCAACAAAGTATGCAGTAACTACCTCCCAGCAGTTGTGGCAAACAAGATTATCCCTTGTTAACTAAAACAATAATACAATTATCAGTTATTGTTCAATGATGTAGGTAATTCTAAACATTTATTTTAAAATAATTTATTTACCTGTTGAGGTGCAACCCACTGCTGCAACATAGTAAGAATTTCCTCGGGCTCCAAAGCATGTCTTTGAATCCCCGCCAGGTTAAAGCCACAATAATTAACACAATGTTCAGATATTGTATGAAAGTGTTCGAAATCCAAAATGAATGCAGCTGTAATCCTTGATTTCAAGCCAGTGGTCGTTCGTCGTAGTTAGCACAGATTCCGTTTAACAAAGCCAAAGTCGTAGTAAATCAAGTATAATAATCATCTATGTTGTAAAAGAAATCGTAATCAAAACACAACGAAAGAAACAAACAGTCGACATAATGACAGTTCATTTGAGAGTAAATGTCAAGCGAGTGTTGTCATATACAAAAAATACATAAAAACACGTAATCGATTAATCGTTTCTTTTTTAATCGACTTCATTTACTTCTTTATTTTAAATAGCTAAATAACTGATAGCTTTGTTATTTAAAACCACCTTTTTTAAATGGCTTATGAACTACGTTGTGTAAGCAAAGTCCTATTTGTGTATTCTGATGAATGTTGTATTTTTATTAAAATCGATTTAGTATCGATAACAAAAACGTGATTTAAACGCTGGCAACATTTTGCAACGTTGACGTCGTTGACTATTAAAATTCTTTTAATATACGAAACATTGTTTATTAAAGTGGCAGCTGTTTAAATGAATGTAATATTCATATTTTTAAATAACAAAATTAATAAACAAAATCATTTCTTTGTATTGTAATGTCCACGGTGGGCCCAAAACGGGCATTTGCCTTTCGCTAGGAGACCTAAAAGACAGTGTGTCTCCGTTCTTCTCTACGTTAGGTACCTACCTTACATTATGTGTTGTTGCTAGCGAGCTTTTTATTCACCCGTTTAATACTTCTATTTTTAAATTAACGGTCAATGTCCTAGTGTGAAATATTTTCGTCGATTATGCTTACATTATCGTACTGCTATTTTCAAAAGAAACTGTATATTATTCCAAAGTTGTTAAACTACGTGCATTCCTGAATTGAAAATTATCATTATTACATTTCTCTTGTGTATTGTAAAAACTTAAAACAGCATACGAATCATGATTATCATTCAGAAATGATTTTGCAAACTTGTTTGGCCTTAACAGAATCGAATGGATGCAGTCTTTAGGGGTTCGTTGGTTAACCGCAGAGAAACCATGTAAGTTCAACCACGTAGCTTATTTTTAAGTTGAATGTTGAAGGGTCGAAGGCTTATGTGCTAGGTGATCTATTTTTAAACCTATCAATAAAGGTCTACCTGAGCGCACCACAAATTACCACAATATTGAGGCATGAAACATTAACTCTATCGAGAATTTATGGTTTAGGTCAGCTCCTGAATCTTTAAAAATATCGTTAATACCTTATAACAAAATTTTATTTTAGTTTTCCTAAATATTACGTTGGTAAGGGTAAAGTATTTAAGTGAATTGCTTCTAACTTTTCCGGGTAAATTAGATTGCCTCAGGGAGATATATTTGGCCCGGCGTTGGTGTGATGACATCGTAAATTCAAGCGTTATTAAGCTTACTTCGACATTCACCATATAAACTTTGCGGTAGGTATAGCTCAGGGCATAAGCAATGAGCTAGTTTAATGAATCAATAAAATTTAATTGCAATCTAAAGATACATCACGTTTAATCGCTTCCGTACGTCCATTGCTAACAGTCGATCGTAAAATTTCTTATGCTTATTAATTGCAAAAATATTTATTGGCTCATGTCAGATGATGATGAAATTATTTGCTATAAAATCCTTCTTGCTTAAAAGGAAATCCCGAAATCGCTAAGAAACATCTTTAACATTATTCTGTTATTTATAGAATTAAAATATTTTTGTTTACTCACCCATTATTATAACGATATAAATAGTGATCATGCCGACGATTCTTTTTTATGATAATGTCTCGGTTTGAGAAAAAAAAATTCTCTCTTCCAAAAGGAAGTTTTATAAGAAAATACTTATCGACATGCCAATCGTAGTCTTTTCTACAAACACCGTCCATAAATTAGCTTTTATCTCTGAATTATCAATGGAAGTAGGTACTAGAAGACTGTATAATTACTGGAAATACACTTTTAGTTTGTTTTGAAGTCGCTTCGATATCTGTTCCTGCAATCTGAGGAACTTGAACGTCGAGATATTTATCCTTTTTATTGGAAAGCTTATTTATTTTGCAATGATTTCAAATAAACAGATAATTATTGATGTAGGATAAACGTTGGAGACTTAATTATAGTACAATTAATTTATACTAGAAATTCGAAAGTTTGTATCGATGTTTAAAGGATTTGAATTAAACTTGGGACTTGGAGATGGACCATAGGCTAGAATAAAATATAGAATACATTTCCGGGTTACCATTAGATCTCTAGGGATAGTTCCCTAGAGATCTAATGGTAACCCGGAAGTTATTAGTTAGTACTAATAACTAACTAAAGGGATCTAAAGTATCCTAAATTTATCTATCCCATCTATCTTATGTGTGTAAATTTCATTCACCCATTATGTCGAGATTGAGTAACAAACACCCGATGAAAATTTCGTATTTTATGTATCAATAAGATTATTATAGCATAGTGATAAATTTACTGATTGGAGATTACCACGACGCGATGTCTCGAGGCAAATAATCCATTCAAATAATTTGAAAATTATAAATTGTATCTATTTTAAGTCTACTATCACTTTCATAATACCTATCATGTATTCCAATACATCATTAAAAGAGAATTATAACGGATTAATCACTTGAGGACTTTGATTAATCATCATTACATCTACCTATTATATAAAATATAATGATTGTTTGTTCATTCATTTATCTTCTATGCATTCGTGCAAGTTCATCCGATTGACTTGAAAATTTTCTGACATAACTAAAAAATAAAGAGCAATATACAGTAACTCATGCAGCTACATCTACCCAATCAGTCAATTACAAGCCTACAAACTGCGCTTCCGTTGCTTTGATTTCATTTAAACTATACTTATACATTAATGGCGGGTCATTTACATTACCCGCTATTAACTTTGCATACACATTTGTAGGTTTCCGAATGGGCTTTTGATTTGCGGTTTTGGGTATCCCCTTATCTAAGTGAAAGAGACAAATTTATTAATTAATCATTTCACGGATCACTAATATCCTGATGGCTAAATCAAATATATACTTTAATTTAACTATCTAAAATCGCTTAAACACAACACCAATGAGTAAACAACCATTCCAACCACAAAGTCACAAAAGACATGCCCACCAAATGCGAATGCTAATTTGCGTAAACGAAACCCGTGTGGCTGGTGAGCTCACTCGCCCGTGACACGTTTCAACGTAGCCACAGCAATCAAAGTTGTAATTAGCAGCTAGTGAAACAGCAAATTAAACGTCCTTTCATGTGACAAATTTACGTGAGACTGTCGCATCGGATTGGGCAGCCATTGCGTATACGGGCAGTTGAGCAAACATTAAATCTCTAATTGTTGTGACAGTTTTATTTCCTATTGTTTTCATTTGTGAGAGTTTTATCATTGATGAAGCATTTGTCATCATTATGAGTATCATCATAAAAGTCATATATTCCTGGCATATTATTTTCATTGTTAATAAGTACCTTTTTACGAAAACTATTGAACTGTAACTCAAGAACAATACGGGCGATAATTCTTCTATAACATGTAGAGTAGCAACAAGGTTTCTAGGCGGTGTACTTGATATCTACTTGGAAAAACACCTACATCTGAATGATGCCCAGTTTGGTTTTCAATCTGGGTTACCGACAAGAAGTGCCATACTGCCCCTTAACGGTTAAGTAAGACCTAAATAGCCATAAACCTGTGGGAAACGGAGATGCTTTTAAGTATTAGTACAACCATGAAGATGAAAGTGTCAGATGGGTAGGCACTTTTTCTAATCAGGCCTGAGTGTGGAATGAGGAAGGGGGTATTGTTTATGTTGTGCGTTATTTGTTACTAAGCTTTCTTGATTTTTGCCATCTCTTAGGAATCAGAGAATTTTATCACTTAATTTTACGACCCCTATCATCCATAAAAGTTTTACTGTGCTATTAGCAACCTGCGGTCGAGATTTTGCATTTCAATTTCAGATCATAAATTGAAAAATTTGAATCAGAATTTTCAGCTTGCATTATTTTATTATTCAGCGGAGAGTATTATAGTGCATAAATTCACAAAAGTTAAAAGAGAAATAAATCTCTAATAAATCGCCAGGCGTGTTTTAATATATCAATAAACATTGAGCAAACATCAACTTCAGACATAAATGTTTCGAAAGAATCTTCAAAGATAATATAAATTGCATATAAACTCAGCGTCTTTTATTTTTTGCCTTGCTTTGTGTATTTATTATATGTTGAATAAACAAATGTATCCAATTTATCTTTGACGTGATAATTTTCATGCTTCTTTGTGATACCACGGCATTCTGTTTATCATTTTCTTCTCTTCTTTAACTACCTAAGTATTTTTGATTTATATACCTTACCCGGTTATATATCTTAATTCTTAAAATTGTTACCAATTTTAAGATTTTTGTTATGACTGAATAAACAAACAATATTATTATTATTATCCTGAATTCGAATAAGAAACTCTACATTGTTCAACAATTAATAATACTATATAACGACTATAAATATAGGACTTGGTTTAAAATTTATGTAAAATAGTAATAACATTCAAAATCATTTTACAAATAGACCTTCGCAGGCACTTATGAAAAGTTTGACTCTAATACCAGTTCGGAAGGTTGCATTTTCTGAGAAGAGCCGGCAATAAACTCAGCAATTACTCTTTTCGTAACAAGCTTAGAGTCATTACATAACATTTACATTCTAATCGCACTGACAACAATTGCGTACCCCAGTGCCTTCCCTGTCCTTCAGTATAAACAGACATATTTTTTTTTATTCCTTTTACTTTCTGACTAAATCATGACTACTGAGGAAAGTAGGATTAATTTCACATAATACTATCAATACAAAATCACATCAAGTTATTTTGTTATATATCGAACCTGGGGCTTTGGATATAACCGCTATCTGAAATAGTGTGGTCAAGTTGCAATTTGAATTTTGACACAGAAATTGGGAATTAGCATTTCATTTCATTCTACTTCCTGTGTCACTGCCGTTGGTTTTTGTTTAGCGGCTGGTAATTTCACAGTTAATTGAGCTCCAATCATGAATTAGGAAACTGTAATTAATCCCATATTAACAATCTATTGGATTATAGCAAATGCATCTACGACTAATGAAACAGAATGTCAACCACCTATAGAAACTATTAACTTAAAGGAACCAAGTTATTACGATTATGGCTAGTTTTGTACAAGATTGATATGTATTTAAAAAAATAACTAGCCTGGTAATATTCTAAGCAGCTGTGTGATTACTCCCAAGAGTAAACTCAATTCTAAATCGTTATTAACCAGGTCATATTCTACGAATAGTTTGTTCAGTCTGGTTTTGTCTCATGTTTTATTTGTCAACTGTTTCTTTAAAAGTATCACTTAACTGTGTTAATTTATAGTTTTAGTTTCATTAGTTCATAAAATATTATTATAATCTTAGAATAACACTTTATGCTGATATATTTGTTATTATTGGTTTTATTAAATTTATGATCATTGTAAATTTTGTAGATACGGGTTTCTAGATCAACTTTTGTTTTGTAGAAAGTAGGCAATATTGCACCTGAGTTGAAATGAGAAAATGACAAGATAAATAAAGGAAATGAATACCTTATGCAGATTGCTACGATTAACAGTTCTAGTTTACTGTTTATTCGAAGGAAAATAATAGGTATGTATTTGTCTTATGTTATCTTACACATTTTGATGGATTATTAAACCAAACTTGATACGCAAATATAACTAAAGTTATTTAAAAAATATATATTCAAACCATAATCTCTATATATAAAAACGAATCCCTTGGTCGCGCCTTAACTTGAGTACGACTTTACCTATTTCATACATCTTTTTTTTCTAAATTTTCTAATACTCTGGAGAAGGTTCTTACGGTATTTTTTTAAGAAATTTGCGTAGAAGAATACAGGATTGTATTAGAAGCACAGAGGATTATAGTAATCTGTGGTAGAAGTTTAGAAAATTTAAGAAAACTAAACGGTAGGGTAGGGTAGGTTTCACAGGTAATGATTTGGACGTCTGGTTAGCGTAGTGTAATCCAAGTCTATGAGTTAGACAATACCTCAGTGCACATTATAATGATCTTTTCACATTTGCTTTAAAACCCTTCTAAAAACAAATTATATTGAAATTTGTAGTCAATATTTTCATTTGACTATTTGTGTTAGAAAATTATATTTAACTAGCAGCGAAACCCGGCGTTGCTCGGGTACATCGTACACATCGTATGTTTAATGGTATAAGAAATATATAAGGATACATTTTTTAACATAAATATTATAGACACAGACTACGGATTATAGATTTCTTTTTCGATTTCGATTTGGTTCTTTTAGATCAATAATAACACTCATACACATGTTGGAACTTTCCAGATCAATCCAAAAATGTTTAGAACTTTCTCGAACATTTTAAATCGCTTGTAATAAATTACACCCATTTTAGAATGTTCTAGATCATCCTAGAAATTTCTAGAACTTTCTCCAACATTTTTAATCGCTTCTAATAAATTGCACTCATTTTAGAATTTTCTAGGACTTTCTCGAACATTTTAAATCGATCATAATAAATTTCACTCATTTTGGAACTTTCCAGATCATTCGGGAAATTTCTAGAACGTCGAGAACGTTTCTAACTCGATTGTAACAATTTTGGACATTTTGAAACTATCTAGATGAAGCCAGAAATTTGTAGAACTTTCTCAAACATTTTATATCGATTATAATAGTTTGCATTCATTCTAGAATTTTCTAGATCATTACAGATATTTGTAGAATTTTCTAGATCATTACAGATATTTGTAGAACTTTCTAGAACATTCCAGATCGATTATAACCGTTTTACATATTTTGGAACTTTCTAGACCATTCCAGAAATTTTGAGATCTTTTCAGAAGTCCTCATGCGTTAGAAAAGGACAGCAATATATGTTTTAACATTTTCGCCACCCACAACCACCCCCTTCCACCCACCGCGACCAAACTCCCTTACTACCACCTGGAGACCAAGGGGTATTTACCACCCCAACGGGAAGTTGTTTGGGATTGGTGGTGATTGAGAAAACTGCGTATTTACGTACCCACAAAAGCATTTTATATATATTATTAGATTGACAAGTGCTTTGCAAATATTGAACGTAAGAAAATGTTTACCTTTACACTGTCGACTCTATTGCCATGAGATAAAGTTAGATTCGTATAATACTTCGTGACATTTCATTTTGATCGATTACGTGTTAAATTATAAATGAGTATATTAGAAGAGAAATGTTTAAATAACAAACGTTATTGTCGCTTGCACTTGACTAACCTGTATTGTCAAGTACTGTAGTATTAAAACTCGTGGCTCACTAACCCACAGGTCGCACGCGCAACATTGCGTATGTTTTCTATTCTATTCATACTGACACGTTACGTCAATATTTACATTAACTTTTCAATGCGGCATTCGAATTTCATAAAGGGACGAAAGCGAAAAGAATTCTAACTAGAAAACACGATACCGTTTAGAAATGAGCAAGTCATTCGACTACAAAGAGAGATTGAACGGACTGCTCACTAAGTTTCGAATAATCCTCGAAAGACAAAAGGAAGTCATCGTTATACCGACAAGAAACTTTTTTAATATCTCCCGACAACAATGGTCGGCGCTTTATTTTTGTATTCGCACGGAATGAGGAATAAATTCCCGTATCAAGTTACTCCCCCGATACCGGTAATAATCACTGACTTTGAAACCGATCCCAAATTGTCGACAAAAGGATGAGCTCGACTTGAAACTAGGCGAAAATAAATCATAACCCGATGCACTTTTCTTTACTGCTGTACAGGCACGCATCATACGCACACTGTTAACGACAGTACGGAAATACTCTGTGTGTAACGTCCCATATTCTGGCTCATCTCGCCGGCTCCCGAATGTTTTCGGGCGAAATGGCATCGTCGAGCGATCGGGCGAAAGTCGAAATTCGTAGTATGTGGACGCCGCTTTGGAAGGGCGGCCGTCGCGTAAGCTACGGGCCACGTGCACCTCGACAACTTGCGCTTAGTTCTTCACGAACTGTGTGGGAGGTTAGTCCGCTACATGAGTGTAATGTTCCCTCAATGTCATGCACTATGAGAGTTCGCCGCGAAAAAGCGTTTTTCGCTTACGCCCAGTGATGCGTGTGTAAGTGAGGTTGCGCCACGTGATTTTGACAGTCGATCCGTTGAGAAAAGCCGGTCGCTTGTTTTTTAACAGCAGACTATGTGATGTGCCGGGCCTAACGCGAAGGGGAAAGTGTTTTTAATTACTGATAAGAGTTTGCGTGAATGAGATAATTTTGGGTCATGTTGTAAGATCAAAGGAGCCACGTCAAGGATGATTATAAAATATAACTTGGCGCAATTTCCGCTCGCTATGGAGTGTTTTCGGTAAGTCGCTAATGAGATTTTTGATTGAATTAATTTGTATTTAATGTTTTCGTTTTGTGCTTATTTTGGTCTGTTTATTTAGTTCATTCTAGTAGCAATGACCGACTGGGGTTTTGTGAAGATTAATGGCCTATCCCTTATTTAAATAGGCCAGTTCGTTAATCCCTTAATATCCTTTCTGTCACATTCTAGAAACGCCTATTTATTTATATGCCTGAAATCTTATTGCTGAATTATTCAACGTTAGTTTTTTGTTTATTTTCCTTCTACCAAACAATAAATTCTTGTAATAAATTTATAAATGTCAATGAACTCTTCGATTAATTACCTAATTACCTTAAAGGATGTTTTTATTTTAATATTCGATTGTTTTGTTGAATAATTTAGATACGTAGATACGTAAGGGTATCCTGGGACATTTATAATCATTGTTTATGGATAGCATCGCTTCTGCGCATGCTCGTTGCTATGTCAACAAACTATGTGGGTATATAATCTATGTAAGTTGGGTGTGTGTGAATTTTAATGGATCGCAGGAACTATGCCTAATGGGTTATTTATAGGTATTATACAAAAGTTTTGCCAACTATTTCAGCTACGGATTTTGGGGTATAACGCTGGGTGCTTACAATGGGGTCGTATTTTATCGCGTGTTCAGAAATGATATTGCTTTGTTTTGTACATGACTATTGGAAATGTAAACAAGTTGAATGAAAATTTGTTAAGCGGAGTTTTATCCAGTTTTTGTCTATAACTGAAGTTTTATTAGATCGATTTTGAATTTTGATGGAGTATAAATACTCTAGTGGATATTTTGTGATCACCAGCGAAACAAAGGTTAAACATAAGAAGGGTAGATTAAAATCAATAACATGGGAATTAACAGGTACTTGATTCGATAGAATCGAAACGTAATAATAAAGCAGTTAGCGTTATCGATAAAATATAACAGTGGGATTTTGAAGTTGTTCGGAAACGCTTTGAGATTGGAAGATACCTATAAGGATAAGACCCGAGGATTGGATTATGTCTGTTTGGAAATTATTCTCGTTAGAGTTAGTACTTCGAAGCTGAAATTAATATTCAGATACCAGATTCACTCACGCGGAAAACTTCCTTATATGCTCTGGATTTATTAAATTTGCGAGAAATTTAAAAACATCTATCTTGTTCGTGCAAATGCATCGATTATAGAATATCGAATAAAGATTCTTATCGACTACGAATGGTGAATCAAATTAAATGCATTTATAGCCATACATATTATATGATAACAAGACACGTTACGCCATATACTTTTACGACTTAATTTATATGTTTATTAATAGACCTATCTGATAATACATGCAGTGATTTATTCGTTTGTCATAACAATGATATATGCAGCATTTTGATTGATATGAAATAGATATGGACAAGACACGATATTAGGGACCCGTTATTTGAATTTAAAAATGGAATTTCTTCATTAATTATTCATCATTCATTCAGTTAGTCAAACTGAATGTTATATATCAGATATGTTGATAGAGTTAGATATTTGTTATTAATCTCTTACTCTACACTTATTAATAAGAAAGTGTAACCTTCTTTTGATTTGTAAGTTATTAAGGCGGCCCTCTGTGGCCGGCGCAACTTCAACGCAAGTATAGTCTAAAAGCTTGTTGTTTCATCCAACGTAATGTTTAACTGCGAAAAAAGAGAGACAGCATCAGAGCCGTCGGTTATCAGTCGGTAAATTCCGCTGATCACTCGCGGCCGCTTCGCTAGGTCGTCATTCATGATTTCGCATTCATAAAACTTGTTCCAGGAGTATACTTCTTGTGAAAAAATCTTACAAGTTTGTGAAAAAAAAGTTAGTTATTTAGAATCTCCAATACATTTGCAAGCCTGGTATCTAAATGTTTTCTTTACTTTTATAATTTATAGGTACATTAGATATTGCCAAAGTTCAGGCAAAAACGCTGTTTTTCGGAGGCTTTGACTGAATTTGTTTCACACTTTTTTTTTAAATTACGCCTAGATACAAGGCTAGATATAGTGCAAAAGATACTAATTTGTTCAAAACATCTAACGAAAAATGTTTAACAACGCCATAATAAGTACAGAGGTTTTGTATGAAAAGTATGACGAATTGAGTCCTCTTAAGTGATTACTTCATAACTGACTAACGTTACATCTTTATCGTAAACTAGCTTCCGCCTTTTTTATACGATGAAGCCGGTAAACAAGCATACGGCCCGCCTGATGGTAAGCGGTTACCGTAGCCATATGGACGCTTGCAACACAGAAGTCATCACTCACGCGTTACCTACCTTTCCCCCAATGAGCTCTGGCGACCATACTCACGCGCAGGAACACAACATAAAGTTATTTGGCTGCGGTATTCTGTAAGGTGGAGGTACGCACCCAGCAGAGCTTCTCTTTGAGCGAATAAACGCTATGCTCTACTTCGCTTAAAATTCCGTCTGCTGTTTTATCGCTTTCCCGAAGGTTCTTAAACTTTCCGGGGATAAAAATATCGTTTGAGTTCTTCCAAAGTTTATGCGATGAGTCAAAACCATACAAACATTCATAATATTAGTGAGATGAGATTTTTCGTTATTTTTGCCGCACGGCCTAAGGTGCTAATATATTATCGTGCAATATTATATATGACGTGTAGTTAATTTCAAAATGGAAAAATATTCCAAGAAATTAGTCGAAAGCTTTATCGATACACCCACAGAGTGAGAAATGGTTGGGTGTTAACACGACTAAATTGATTATTTTAATTTATTTAAAGTTTACTAATGGTGCTCTCGCTCATTTAAATATCACAAGTTCCAAATTAATATTTACAAACAGCTAATTCATGTAGCTAAACTATAAAACAATACACAGCAAATTATTATACTAATAAATTATATGGAGTACTGCTGTCATCTATGGGCGGGAGCACCTGGATACCAGCTTGGGCCTTTAGACTCGGTTCAGTGTCGGGCCATCAGAATTGTTGACGATCCCGAGCTCACAAGCGGCTTAGAGCCCCTCAGTCTGAGGAGAGACTTTGTCTCCTTGTGTGTGTTCTACCGCTTGTACAACGGAGAGTGTTCTAAAGAATTGTTCGACTTGATGCCCATGGCTTCCTTCCACCATCGCAACTCTCGCCATCGACAGGGAGTCCATCCTAACACATTGAAACCAGAAGTGTTTCGTACTGTGCGGGCTCAACGGAGCCTCCTTCCGCGGACGCTCAGACTGTGGAATGAGCTCCCTGCCGTGGTTTTCCCAATGGAGTACAGCATGGGGTTCTTCAAAAAGGGTGTGAAGAGATTTCTGCAGGGTCGGCAACGCGCGAGTGATACCCCTGGTGTTACAAGTGTCCATAGGCTACGGTAACCGCTTACCATCAGGCGGGCCGTATGCTTGTTTGCCACCTTAAAAAATAAAATAAAAAAATAAGGTCATTAGATTGACGGCCCGTCTCAATCATCATCATCATATCAGCCTAGGGATATCCACTGCTGAACATAGGCCTCTCTCATAGACTTCCACTTCGAACAGTTTTGGGCCGCTTGCATCCAGCGGCGCCCAGCGATTTTGACCAGATCGTCGGTCCACCTGGTGGGAGGTCATCCCGCTCGGCGCTATCCAGTACGTGGTCGCCACTCTAGAACCATCCTTCCCCATCGGCTATCGGTTCTTCGAGCGATGTGGCCTGCCCATTGCCACTTCAGCTTACTAACTCTACGAGCTATATCGGTAGTTTTCGTTCTCCTAGGAATGTCTTGGTTTCGGACTCTGTCACGTAGAGAGATTCCGCAAATTATTATACTAATAAATTATAAGGTCATTAGATTGATGGCCCGTCTCAATACGGTGTTTTATATATCGACTTTTTGTAAGATTTGTTATTTTCTCTCCGAGAAAAATTCAGTCCACCGATTATTTTACGGGGGTAACCCTGAAAGTTGACCTAATGGTCAAGGAAAAGAGTAGTCAGAATAAAAAGCACGTTACGATACGAAACGTGTGACTGAAGTAGTATTTTATAGCACGGAGTGAGTGTAGAGGGAGCAAACTTCACCATACAATAATGGACTTAAATCACGAGTATCATCATCATCATCATCAGCCTATAATGTCCCACTGCTGAGCACAGACCTCCTTTCATAAATGAGGGTGTAAGGGAATGGGCAATACTTCACCATGCATGCCCACTGCGGATTGGTGGAGGTAGGCTAGTGGTCAACCTACTGTTGGAATTTTTCAAGCGGCCTAGGAGGCATCCAACTAGCTTAATAACTATCACAATTAAGTGATAACCAGGACCAACGGCTTTATATGCCTTCCGAAGCACGGAAACGCTCGATTTGGAATACCACTAGGCGGTCACCCATCCAGGTACCGACCACGACGGTGTTAGCTTAACTTTGCCGATCGATTAAGAACGGCTAATCATGCTACACCACGAGCGCTTCACGAGTATAGTATACTATATTAATAGTATGTGTGACACTATGGGGATGTATGGGGATGTCGCACTATGGTCACGCTTTTCAGTGTTTTATTGGACTTCTTAAGTCACGGAGATGAGTGACTTAAGCGCAGGTTAAGTTCTTAGTGCTATAATAAATTATTTTCGTAAATGACGAATAGATGATCGAATACATACTTAAATCAGTTAATTCCAGTAATTCTCATACACAACCGAATGCTCATTTTTAACCACAAAGTCATGTCATCTTCACTATTCTTCGGTCATTATGTTATAAATATTGTTTTTGTGTCATTTCAAAACGAATACAGAAGTGATAACGAATCGAGTTCCAAAATGTATTCTATAGTAATCAGGGTTGTCACCTGTAATGTTTCTCACGTCGGCAATTTATTCGCGGATCATTACAAAGGAGTACAAAAATAATGAAGCGCTTTATTTTCTTTTGTAAGTTGGCTTGGCGTGGCAGCGCTTTTGTCCAACGTTGAAAAACGAGAGCTATGTTTGACCTAAATTTGTGGAAAACGTTATGTTCTATTTTTAAGTACCTTTATGTATTCTCTGAAAGAGGTCCTTATATATTTTCAATATTAAAAATCACTCACACAAAGCTTAGCTCGGCTCAGTGATTTAAATGTGAAATATCTTATCCTACACAATTAAATGAGTAGTATTTGTATCCTATCATGTGTGAATATCTCGAAAACGGATCTAACGATTTCGGTGGCTATATGGGGAATTTCTTGGTGAAAAATCGATCTAGCTAGGTCTATCTAGGATTTTAAGGCGATGATAGCTCAGTGGTAGTGACGTCGGATACCGAGATGAAGGTCCCGGGTTCGAATCCTACAATGAGCTTGAGCTTTCGGTGAAGGAAAACATCGTGAGGAAACCATAGCACGGTGGTAGGGTACTTGTAGTACCCGCCTGGCTGGCTACCACCCTCAAGTTAAAAATCTGTCGCCAAGCACCTTTCGGTGTGTTCCGATAGCTGCACTTGAGAGCCAGATCCATCTAGGCCTTGTGTGCTTACCACCTTCGGCCGCATCATCACTTACCATGGTGAGATTGCGGTCAAACACAGGCCTATAAACAGTAAAAAAAAAAAAAAAAAAAAAATCTTCTGGGAAAACGTGTTTTTTTGAGTTTTCACGTTTCACGCAGATTTGTAAGATTGGTAATTAATTCATTTCAGCATGTACACACGGCTATACATCAAGCTATACATTTCCAGTATGTCTGATCTTGCATTGTAAAGGATTTCCGTACAATGAGAGGTCAGCTTATACTGGAAATTATAGCTTGATGTTTGAATTGATAGCTATATGATACCTATGTAGTGCGTACATAAACGATAGCCCAGTGGTCAAAGCGTTGGAACACCATCTTGTAGGTCGTAGGTTGGATCCCTGATTCGATCGAATATTTTTATTTTTTTACTTGTAACATTGACTCCATAAATATGTATCGTAATGGATCATCCATTTTGCTATGTTAATAGTAATATATAAATATGACTAAGCATGTAAAAAAAATGTTCCGCCAGTGCAGTGTTGTCAACTTTTTTATGTAAGTAGCATCAGCACGGGTTATATTTTGTTATCTAAGTTCTCATATTTAAGTGAAGGAAATTCTTATGAGAATAAATTTCTTAAACAACTAGGTATATTTGGTAGTTGTTGTGTGTACAATACTTATTTATTATTTACATTGTTACAACAAGTAATTTGATTTCGATAGAATGAGTTTCTTTTCTTAACAAATTAAACTGAATGAACCATAACTAGTATAAAACTATCACTATCACTGTAATATCAAGTGACAGTTACAAGAATGGACCATCGGCTTCATTGGTTAACCATCGCAAATCGATATTTAAACCTCTATTATTTAATTGAGTTGCCGTGGGCGCCATCCGTTCCTGTAGAAATTGCTTTTACTTTAAAATAGTGTTATTGTTCCTGCGATTATAGTTTGACAAAACCACTGTACCGCGCCTTAGGGTCACCGCTCACTATAAAATCACGGCTATCTCGGCATTTACCTTGCCATGCCAGTGAGGCCTTTAAATCATATGCGATAAAGTAAATTTTACAATGACTAAATAAAATAGTTGACTCCTCGCGGCAAGCACGCTTGCCGCCACAAGCCACTAGTCCTGCTGACCACACGCTTCCAGCGAGCGGTCCGCTCCCTTGCTGCGTGACACCAGCAAGCGGTATCTTGCCAAAGCTGCGCCACCAATTTCACCGGCGCGCCGCGCCGCCCGCTAACTACCACCTCGCAGGCGGCGCGCTGGCAGCTAGTGGTTGGATTGAGTTGAGGCGGTGTCGGGCCGTTGCTGCGATGGGGCGGTGCTGAGATAGTGAGCGATGACCCTAACTAAATTATGCCCGCGGTGTCAACGCAGCCGATACTCCTCCCTGTCTCGCCTCACACATATCTAAAGCGCGTTACAGCGGTTTCGGTCAAACTATAGTAAGGTCGCCAGAACTCCATGGAGAGGCGCTGTGCTGAGACTGTAGTACCCGGGACCAGCGTTGTAGTACCAAATGACACTGCTTTGTACATTTCGCTGGCGGTACAGCGACTCTTCACAATCCCTCTTCATCGCGGCTTTTGGGTGTGAACCACAGAGCATAGAAATCTCGCTCCTCTCCTAGAGACGCCTTGCTCAACAGACTCCGTAATATTCAAGCTTGTCAGATGATGGCAGCGTTTTACCAACAGCTGATATAATATGTATTGTCTTATCCTTTAGCACTGATGCTGTGGTATAGAGGCTGCTAGGATTCAGCTATGCGATTTTCACAATTCAAGGAACACGAGTGTCGAGTATTATTGTTATTGTTTTCGTGTCTATATAGCCGCGTGATACCCCTTGCTCTGTGGTGTGAACAGATTTTTGCAGGGTTGGCACCGCTCGGATATTCCTGGGCGGTGCAAACATTGGCATACTTAAAAATTGGTCGCGTAGTTTTTACCGGTGTAGTCTTGCAGCTGCACTTGAGAGCCAGTTTAATTCTAGGCTCTGTGAGCATACCAACAATAAAAAACGTTCGTTAAGTGATCTCTCAAAGTGGATTATACAAAGAAAAATTTAAATAACATTTCAATAATATCATACATTTTTTAAGATGAGAAATATATCTAGGTATATATACTTACTTGCATACCTACCGCCCTCATCATCATATCTTAATATCTAGAGTTAGTATTACTGGTAAAATATACATTGTTTTCAAGTATTTTAAAAAAAAATATGTAAATTAGTGTATTTTGTAGTCCATTTAATTTTTTATATTTGATTGGAAGCCCTTATAGTTTATCATATGTGAATATAATGCAGTTCCAATAATATTACATACATACGTGTCGAAATGATAATCTCCTTTTTTTAATTCGATTAAAAAAGAACATTAAAGTCAACATTGGTTTTCAGTTCGATCATTTAACTTAATAATGTATCATTGCAACAGGGATAATTTTCTGTACGAACTTCCGATATAAAATACCCGGAAAAAGCTTTATACAAATATTAATGTTTCAATTACTTTAAAAAAATATACATACGTAATTTCCAGATTTTCCGGCCTTTGCATAAATAAACAGAGCTAACGTGATTACTCGAAGCATGAATTGTTGCAAGTTTACACTTTAGGTGTCTCCAATACTGCGGTTATTAAATTAACAGCTATGTCTAATCGGTCGTATTAAAGCGTGTAATGTGTTTCTAATCTCCCAGTGCAGTGCAATGATGCAACTGAACATGACTGTCATACATGTATAACAAATAGATGAATGTACATGATTTAATTGGAATGCAACAAGTGTAGGTTTTATTTCATATAGAAACTAGGTATTCGTAGTGATAGAGCAAAATTTCCTCAAAACCTATGCTGATTTTCAGATTAAACCGTTATAATTTGACGTGATGGCCTATAGTACCTATAAAAAGAACTTACCAAGCAATATTAAAAAAATAATGACCGTGAATTACGAGATTAGACTACACTTTAGAAAGACAGTGGAATACTCACTACCGTCCAACCGTCAGTCACTATATATGAGCATGTTTGAATAAATGATTTCTTAATCTGGTATGTACTGCAGTAGTTTTAAAGCTTTGAAAGAAAAAAATACTTATTTTTATGGATTTAAATCATTGCAACTATTGGGGGTTAAATAGTAGTTCCAACAATTCCGTAATTATCATACTGAGCAAGTGGGCAGTTGATGGCAAAGATTTATCCCCTTCTAACCACTCAATCAAGTATTATTTGCGGTATGAGTTATTGCGGAAAATTATTAACTTTCATCGATCCAGTTGAATAATGTTTACCGGAATCATTGCTTCGGGCTACTTTGTGGCTGCTTTAATAGGCCTGTTTCACGTTAAAAGTTTACTTCAGCTTTGTCCGAATATTTTCCCGGAATATTTGGAGCGGAAAAAAAACTGAAGAATTAACGGCCATATAAATTCTGGGATCATAAATATAATAATGAGAAACTATTTAAGAGAAATTTAACAAAATAATTATGCGTGTTTTTTTTGCATAACCTTTAATTCTGCTAACTGCATTGCAGTTTTTGGGAAACAGTAGCAGAGTATCAATATACAATATCGTACGTATTTCAACAAGTAAGAGCTATAAATACCTCGGCCAGATGATACAATGCATCACAGTTCCTATAAGTTATGTATGATGCACGTCAAGCTACAAGTTACGCATATAACAATCAGCGCATAGCCAGACGGTGACATTTGCATTAGTTTAGCGCGCACACTTGTAGATATGGCACTGAATGACCGTTAGAATTGTGTTGTTTTAGATAAATAGAAGAATGAAGCGCTCGTAGCATGATTAGCCGTTCTTAATCGATCGGCAAAGTTAAGCTACCACCGTCGTGGTCGGTACCTGGATGGGTGACCACCTAGTGGTATTTCAAATCGAGCGTTTCCGTGCTTCGGAAGGCACGTAAAGCCGTTGGTCTCGGTTATCACTTAATTGTGATAGTCGTTAAGCTAGTGTGATGCCTCCTAGGCGGATTGAAAAATTCTAACAGTAGGTTGACCACTAGCTACCTCCATCGATTCGCAGTGGGCATGTGTGGTGGAGTATTGCCCATTCCCTTTCACCCTCATTTATGAAAGGAGGCCTGTGCTCAGCAGTGGGACATTATAGGCTGATGATGAGGTAAATAGATAAGAACACGTAAAACAGTTGAATTTAGTAAAATTATGAGTCAAAGGCAAAGTCCTACAGGAAGAAAATAATATTGGTAAAGCCTAGGTGGATAAAGTAGAAGAATTCTGTAGGTATGAAAGAACGGAGATACTTTTGTCTTCTTATTAGCTTATTGTAATTGATAATTTTAGCTGGTTCTCTCTATTTCACTTTGTCAAACCTATTGACAAAAAACTTTTTAACTCACCTTTTATCATGTTTGAGTAAAGATGATATAATTGCTTGCCAACCTGAACTATTTTTTTTACGACGATGTCGTTTAACATGCCTAAGGGCCGCCTGGTGGTAAGCGGTTACCGTAGCCATATGGACGCTTGTAACACACGAGACATCACTCCGCATTACCGACAATTCCCCCCTCCCTAATGAGCTCTGGCGACCTTACTCACGCGCAGGAGCACAACATAAAGTTATTTGGCTGCGGTATTCTGTAACTATTTCTACAGTATCATTCATTGTAGGTATCTACTCCATATTATTTTATGTCATCCGCTGGTCGTCGCAGTGACATCAGCGATTTGTGCCCTTTCATAACTTTACTACAATTGACTCGTGTTGATAGGGGAATAAATGATTCTCATCAAAGAGTCACTTATTTCATAGATTGCTAGAGAGTCTCTGTGCGTCTTAATATGGCACCTCGTTTGTTAAACACTTTGAATTTGAATCATATTTAACTACGGTATACATACTTGGCTTAAAGACTATTCTTTTTCCTATTGCTTCTTTTATTTTTCATGCCATATTTCGTGCTGCTAATACGAGCGCAGCTAATGGCGCGTGCATACGAAATGTTGCGACAAACGTGCGTTTGGAAATAGTTCAAGAAAGCACTGCACTGCATTAAAATAAATGTGCATAACTTATATTGTCATCTTTGTGTGAATTGACGACGTGACTTGGACGCGTGAGTTGTTCAAAGCAATATATTGGGACAAAAATGTTTTTCCGTTGTATGTGTGACTCGTATTGGAATAGGCGAGTAAATATAAAACGTGGGTTATGATAACATTGTTTCCATGCAAATGTTGTATGTTTGGTTTTTAAACCTTTGTAATATTTAAGAAATTTAATAAACAACAAAATGCTTAAGTTTCACTACATTTCTCAAACCATAAGTGACTCAAGTATTTGTGACTTGGTTTACAAATAACAAACCGCCGCCACACTTGCACTAACTATAATTGTTGTAGACGAGATATTCCCAAGAAATCCAAATGCAGACAGAACATTAGCTTGCTAATTGATAAGACCGTTTTTATAGCGTTTCTAACAAGCTGCAATCTCAATCTTGTTGCCAGCGCCAAGTGCTTTACAAACGCCAAGTTAATAAACCAAAGTGAAATGTTTCTTGCATTAGTAAGCAAGCACTACTTTAGACGTAAGTCAGTGATGAGTTAAAACCTCTATTTTTGAACGGTATGACTATTACGTTTGAGTCATTACAGCTGACAAAATGGTTTATTTACGCCTAGAATTTACGCAGATTTATTATTAAAAATGTAATAATGATGAACAATAAGCATGGCTGTCTCCGTACCGTAAACTATCTACGTATAAGCTATATGCTGGTTCAGAGGTTTAGTTGTGAAACGGTAATACAGACGGATAAACAGACAGATTTACTACTTTTGCATGTAAAATATTAGTGTGATGTGATATTGTAACTATAATAAGCATTATATCGTTTAGTTATGACTTCTGATATGCTCAAAATCTTATCACATATTTTTCTATTTTCTAGAGCTCCAATAATTTGAGGTAATTAGATAGAATCGTTATAGTAATGAAGCACGTGTGTCGCACTCTATTTTCCAAGCTCCTCGTCTTAAGAATTCAAATTTATCGTACCTCGGGCCCTGGTCGGATGAGTCAGACGGTTTACTGGCACGTGACATGAATCCCCTTATCTTTCGGATAAGTTTTCAAGAATTTGAAGAACGTTTCTCGTAGTCTTGTAAGCCAAAAGACACGGAAGTTTTTAAGTGTTTTATGATAAAAGGGCAAGGTTAAACGACCATTCGTTAATTCGTGCCGTTTGAGTGAGATCGGAATTCTGATACCGATATTATTTTAATGTGGTTGGTATTGTAATTTATCGGTTATTATGTGGTTTTACCAGTGTTATTAGGATTTTAACTAAAAAATGCAGTTATAGCTTTCTGCGTATGCTTTGGTAGTATCAACGTGATGGGCTATAGGGAAATAGGCTACTTACTTATTCAATAAATGCATATAAGATCTTGTATGACATAGAAATTTCCCTTCAAAGCTTGACTTATACGTAGATACACACCCGTTGGATCTCGCGAGGGAAGCGCATCCTATAATAACAATTGATGTCATTGTATTTTTTTTAACCACGAGCCAAAGTATTAAATGAAAAACTTTCTAGAATGTACTCAAAAATAATGAGACTGTTTGTAAATAGTTGATGCAGAGTCTTCCCTAGCATGTTTTAAATTCAATTTCCATGTCAATGATATAACAGTAATCGTCAAAACGGAAACGTTTGACGTAAAACTTGTCGGAGCGCACAAACTGGCAGCAAATTGTTCCTTACCCTTGATTACACACAATCTGAAGTCGCACTCAGATATTCATGGCAAGTAATATTCATCCCTTAGTAATTCTATTGAGTTAATTTAAATTCCGTGCACCCGGGAGACGCATAAAGTTATAACAAGCTAAGTTAACGATGTGGAACGGTGCTCTAACAAACGACGCATCGTGTCAAGATTCCTGCCTCCTTGAGATGGGTCGCTTAACCCTTCTGACAGATAATATGATCTTGATATGTTAACGAGCGATCTTTCTTATTAAGAATTACCATGGAGTAGAAGACCGGGTGTCTGCTAATACCATCATTAATTATACGCACACGCGCCGTGCATATCTTGATCGATTTCTCTGTGGATAATACTAAATAGGAGCTAAGGAGTAGCAGGTATTTATAATGTAGAAGCTAAAAACGTTACTAATAATGAAGATTGCTAACTACTGGTAGCTTTATAAAGAGCTAAATGTTTCTTAATTTATATTCATAGACTTGACTAAGAAGTTACTACTACCTAATCTTCCTAATTAGAAGTATTTGATTTGAGAGCATACTCACAAACTCACCTTTGTGGAATATTACAAAAAATACAAGAAATGATTCAGGTACGTGACCTTGTACGAGTATGTTTCCAATTAACAGATTTTGTTTCAGACTGTAGGATTGATGTGAGTGACCTAAGGTTCAAATTTTTCTGATTTACAATCCCATAATAACTACCATTGAATTTGTCATAAAGGTAATATGTGTGTAAGTTTCATTCGGTAAAATTTTGACTCCGTTCATTTATGACCTAATTTTAAGATGGAAATAGCTTTAATTAAGTAACGAACGGTTAGTCTCATATTATCCCCTCCAGTTTCATTCATAGCTTTTATGACAGGCGTAATATGACTATCCGGATACGTCAAACACTAAAATTTCCACAAATATAATTCGTAATAAGAGATAGACATCAAAGATGAAAGATACTGTAAGTTAAAATTAAACTAAATAGATTTATCAAAAGGAAGGCTGAGGAAATGGCGGTAGTTTAGTCTGTTTGCTCAAATGGAATAAGTTATCGTCATAACTGTGACCGGATTTAAATAAATAAACTTGTTGGTTTCTACAGTGACGTTTCTATGTAATTTAGCTGTAGCGTTGTAACCCTGCTAGATTATGGAGTATCACGATGCTTATAATCGTAATCATTAGTCACAATTTCTTGTATCTACCGCCTCTGCGATTTTGCGTTTTATTTAGAAAATGTTTTCATCATTTTTACCATCTGAAATTTGCCGCGACCGTACAAACAAACTGTGCGAAATAGTTTTATTGCTCGCTATCAAAATAACAACCACAAACAGACGTGTGACGCGAACGAGCCGTTTGATGACTTTTTAATTACTGAAACCGGGTCAGTGACCTGGTGAAAATCTGATTTGTTTTTCACTAACATACCTTATTTTTTCTAAAGATAAATCTGTAACATGATGGAGAAAAATGTGAATGAACGTAGTTTTATTGGTTAAAATAGAAAACCAGTTTTTGTCTTCTTTTATTTATATCTAACACCAATTCGTAAATGATTTAAACCGTATATATCGTAAATACCACGCCAACAAAATCACATGTAGCTCATTATTAAACGGTAATATTTCACAAACTTGCGTAGGCAGACTTCATTATAATTTATTAGAATTAGGAAACTCAGAATTCTTTAACGTTGAGTCTAGATACATAATGATTAATAGACTGATTGTCAAAACCGATAATAATAATGATTTGTTACATTAGAATATTAAACTGAAAGCACATATGCGTGTACCATGATTTCACTTTTAATTTATAGGAATGACATTCATTGCTCAGAAATACGTTACCCTCAGTTTTAAGTATCAAGTTCTGGGATATTACATAAAAAAGTAAAGAAAAGGTACATAATATGTTTTAGGAATATACTATTTTATTTTTCTTACATTTATTAAAACTGTAACTAATTCCTAAACATCGTAGGATTTTTTTAAATCCAAGAATATAGTTTAAGTTTTTTAAAACAAGACACTCGCAATTATACTTTAATAATTTGCCATCCATGCCCAAAATTCAACCTAGACTGTAAAAAAAAATATACTTATAATATTGTACAGAATTCCACTGAACCACTGGTGCGCAAGGTTCACTTGCTTTATTCGGGACTTTTTCTTCTGGATAAGATCAAAAGTTGGGATTTATTTCATCACGACCTTCAAGATTATTGTACCTACTAGATGTACTATAATGGGAGAGTAATATTACATCCCCTTTGATGTCGCTTCATCATACAATCTTATTTGCGTGTCTAAGCTTTGATTTATAGCCGCTTTTGTTTCATCGTGGGCGATTTTAGTATTGTTATTTCAACAATATTCTGTGCTTTGTGATAAAATGCTTTATTTTACTGCACTTACAATTACTATTCTGTTATTATCCGGTAATTATGATTGATTTCCTTTAAAACTACTGATATAATCCCTATAATGGCTGAAGAGTTTTGATTATAGTTATAGTCTCATATTTTCTATTATTAATGTTATTTTCTATATTTTCATTTCCAAATCATAGCTCTACCACAATACAAAGCAAACATATGAATTCATTTGACTGAAATTAGCAGTAAAAAGAGGTATACAGAAACAAAACGCAATTAACGCACACACTCGCTCACTTAAAGCTAACAAGATCGCATCAAAATTGCTCCGATGTTAACATACAAAGTGCACCTCTGTTCTGAATGCGCGAAGTTGCTAATAAGGCACCGTAATAAAGCAAACTGGAATCTCAAGATTGTTTCAATATCGTCTACGGGTATTGTAATAATTAGCATGTTTAAGGGAAAATGTTCTAATAGATAAGGAAATTTATGGACATGGTGAAATGTTATCTATTTTACAGACGCCTTAATATGAGGTGTTAGAGGAAATTGTTCGATAAGAGTTCGGTTGTATAAGTTAATGTTGTTTTCGAAAATGTTTTATGAGATGATTAAATTAATTAAAGTGAATGAATTAGTATACTAGAATAAAAATATTATTTACTTCATGAAATTAGAATCATTAATTGTGATAACAGACTCAAGTTTGAAACAATAAACTTTAACAAGCTTCAAGTTTACGAAATCAGTTAGGAAAGCGAAGGACGATGTGTTACGAAAACCGCAACAGGGGAAAATGTAACGAGTTCAACTTTGTTTCAGGTTGAAAATTCTGCAGCTAATTACGCGGTAGCGAGCGCTCGGCTCAGAAATTCTGTTAGTTTATATTATTTCGTTTGTTCGCTGCAATTTGTGTACTTTCTCAAATCTGCCTGGTAATATTACAGGAGTGAAATAATTGAGGAACAATTTTGTTGTGTACTGAATTTTGTTCCGTTACTTAATTTGAAACGTTGATGTTATGTTGATTTGGTATTGAAGTTGTCTCAAATTTTACCACATTACTCAAAGTATTACTGCTAAATCATTATTTTCCATCATGCATAATTTTCGTTTGAGCTGGATCGTATTAATAAGCATTATATTCGAAAGTGACTCATCTACTCATCTCCAAATTCACTAATGGACCGATTTTTTAACATCCGACAAATGACAGGCATTTTGTGAAAATACAAATTTTTATTTATTGTTTGGCATCAACAAAATGTCAAATGACGTCATACCGTAGCATCTGTGTCTGTTCACAGAACGTTCATTGTTTATAAACATTTAAATAATGCTATATTTATAGCCAGAGTTTAATGTCTTGACTTTCACTCGCAATTAATCTCGTAATTGTGAGTCATATGGTGAGCAGCATTTAAGTAGTTGGCAGCAATTTCTGTCATTAAATTATTTCATTAGGATATATGAACCGTAGAATGGTTGTTATTTAAAGTTCACATAATTCTCTACAAATTAAAGATTTTGCTCGTTACATGTAATCTTAATAAATACTCCACAAATCTAATATTTTAACTCCGAATTGAAAAAAATAAAATATGAAATAAACAATATTGGTGCCGATTCTGTTGTAAATCGCACTAAAATAATTTTAGTTACATCTCATCTCTTTCTTACGAACATGATTGAAAAAGGATAGAACATATTTTAAGTTGTCAAATTAATCTTTGCCGTCTTATTTTGCGTGTATTTAGGCGTAACCGCGATAGATGGCAACTAAATTTACATTGAAAACATGCATTGGACTAATTTGACAGGACTAAATTTCTTACATCCTTTTCTTATGTTCTTTGTTAGAAAGAGACATAGTGACATTAAAATTAGTTTAGTTGTGAACAATAATCAGGGCCATTTACCAAATTTCAATTCAATATGATCCGACGACAACAAAAAAGCGATAGGCGACAAATAATATTTAGTTATTATTAATCGATTGACACAAATCTCTAGATTTATATTAGAGAATTTTAGATGTTCAACCTTTCTTACCTACTGATAATGTTGTATCTTTACCTTACATCAGTCTTCCACCATTAACCTAAACCTAGTCGTTACTGTTGCTATTATTCGGTAACCTGTTTAGCATTACGCGGTGCAGGTTGATATTTAAAGTAATGGGGTATTAGCTTTAGAAGCTTCACTACTTAGACTTATTTAACTTTTACGACTTGGATTTGGTTCTTAGACAGGATTATAGTTTTTAGTAGATCAGTTCAAATAAAACTACTGCTTTTAAATATTTGATCATAGTGCATAGATAAAAAAGCTATTTTAGTGAGACTTAAATATAAATTTCATCTATGCTCACATAAAAGTTAAAATACGGTCCAAAATAGAAAGACACCGTCCAAATAACTGTCCAGTGGTAACGTGACTAGAATACAGAATTAAGTCTTTTCGATATAGGTGAGTATACTCACTAGACTGCCTTTCCTTTAAAAAGAGGGTCCAGAATCGTTACGTAACCCAAAGGCATAATATATTTACAGCTCTTGGCAATATTTTACTGTAAATAATCGTTTTAGTGGTTTCATTACAAATTCAAATTAGTTCCCCAAGCTGATGACTGTTTGGATGACAAGACAAATCGTTTGTCTGTTGACGGACTGATGCTTAATGAAATTTCGCTAACCGTTTTAATTCTGGACACGTCTTGAATTACAACACTATTGTTATTCCGGGCGTGAATAATTTACAATACAGGTAAACTATGAATTGTTACATTTATAAATTGTTTAAGGATGTTCCCTGAAAGCAAAATTCTGTTTTAGCACAATCATCTGCTTTGTGTTTTCGTGACGCATTGTATACAAAATGTGGTACGGAATAATTTACTGTGGTAATGTTGCATAATAATTGCATCTTTTGAATGAAAACTAGTGCACACAGCGTGTTGCTTTTCAAAAATAACGAGCCCACAGTCTAGACTTAATTTACATGAATACCAAACTAGCGGCCGTTCTTTGTCTTTTAAGTTGCAATTAATTATTCCATTTTATGTAAATAAGTCCACAGGCGCGTCAGACTCGGACCATCCAGCCTTTTTGCGGACGACTACGAGCTAGGAAGGCACATACCGGCTAAAACGTTAATATTTAATTCAGAAAGGAACTAGTAAATAAAACATGGGAAGCGTAGTCACCAAAAACTTAAAGAAAATGAGATACATTTGAAAACAATTATGCAGCAAATTAGATTCGGTTCAACGACTCTATCGATCCGTGCCACTGACATAATGTGAAGGCCAGTGACTCGTCCGATAACTTTCCGATACAGACCAACAAATTACGTATGACCCTAATTATTTAACGAGTGATATCATTGTGAATAATTGCAGGAAACTGTACAGCTGACGTCGATTAGCGACCAAGTTATAACTACATTTGTCACCTAGATAAAGCTATTAAGCTTTCGAATTATTGTATCGATTAATGCATTATTCAGGTGATAGGATTATTATCTCGATTAATCATCGATACATCGATGTCATTTAATTAATGAAATAATATTTTAGTTTATGGTAAATACGTGATGTTGATGTGGACATAATATATTATATTTAATAGGTGTTAGTTAAGACCACCCAATCGAATATTTCGGAGAATAGGACCAAGATTAATAAAACAACAAACTTAAGTGCGAGTGAACTGTGTCATTAGGATTTCAACGATCTATTTTTGTTTCACTTCCTCGCAGTCGATGTTGTTATTTTTGGATGATCGTGAGTTAGTCGGTAGATAACCGTGGATCAAAGTTTATTGATCGCTCAAGATGGGAATGTTTGTACAGAAATAAATTGTAAAACCAGACGATGCACCATTACTCTACATACCATAAATGTACAAAATTTATACTTAAATTCAAACAGGAAAATATCTGAATTAGTTTAAACAAAATACGCTTCCACAGTGCAGCGTCAATTCACAATATTGACTCTACTTATGTCATCACATCATTAACACCTGACTTTAATGGCCCGATTTTCCATTTGCCTCCAAATGTGAATGTTTAGCAAACTTAAGCGCGCGTGGGTGAAATCCTTTATGTTAATTTAGATAGTGAGAATTTAATGTTTCTTATCTAAGATTTATGTTTAATGGTTGTAATTTTCTTAAATTTAAATGCTTGAATCTTTAGTTACGAAAGTCACGGGTGGTCAGGAAAAATGCCGATATAAAGTATGCCTCAAGCAATTACTGTATAAAAACTTTCCAGAGATGGCTAACCGTGAAGGATTAAAATTCTTTTCTTAGCAATTGTACCTTAAAAGACCGCAAAGCTGGATAACTGCCAACAGGTTTCTTTCTCTGACTGACTTGAATTTATTTATTGGGGTTAGTTTAGTGACACACAAAATGGTACAGTAGTTTGTTCTACTGCATTACTCAAGCGACTACCTATATTATCGTGTCCATTTAAGGCCTTTGGATCTTGAAGTATCTCTTAATGTCATCCATCAAGCACTTGACAGGGTTAGCCTTATCGGTCTCCCGTATCCTTTTACGAAGTATGTAATAGCGTGTATGTAGTATCGACTCATAATATAAGACTTGTTTTATATCTTCAAGTTTTATGACTGCCTACTTGAAATGATAATGGTGAAATGTCAAAGACTAGATTCCCTTTTTACTATTTATGAATAATTTTGATTTTAACTATGGTATTTTATTATAAGTACTTTATATTATAGCACTTTTTCAGTATCTGGTTATTTAACAAATATTGTTTTGGTCATGATGAGTCTCGCATTGATAATCTTACATTTTCATCTGAAGCATCAATCTCAACAATTAAAGTCACTTTTTCAGAAGTCACTATCAATTTATAGATTGATTGAGACATTTTGAAGATGGAAGAAACACGTTTACTTGACAAGATACATGCCACTTTAAACTTTGATCAAACATTAAACACTATAAGGAATGTTGGCGACTTTAAAAAGTATTTTTATTGTTTTTATTTATGTTCAGTTCTGTTTAAAAGCAAAAATACATCCTTATTTCTAAAATTCCCATTTCAGCTCAATCCCACATAAATATTAAATTAAATAAATTATTGCATTTAAATCTAACTATAGCTACCGCTTATAGTTAACATAAACGACAGCGGCACCTCCTATCTAGTTAATTAATATGTGACAATACCAAGTGATATTATTAATACTATTATCATTCGTATCGATACCAAATAAAAAATATGTAAACAAAATTTCTCATTCATTGACTCTCATAAGACTAAATATTCTGAGTAAAAAAATAGATGTAACCTTGCCTGCAAAGCCGCAAATGCTTCCAAAGCTATAATTTCACTGTTTCTATAGCCTATCATCTTCCCCTATTGCATAAATTATCAATTTCTTTCCGGAATACTTCATGCTATCAAGTATAGTCATCAGCAATTTTCTTTAGTCTTTTTTCCTCATGTCGATCCCTCCGCACATTTTCATTATTCCGTACTTAGTCCATAAAGCCAGCACAAAGGCTTTGTTCGAGGCATCTCGGCAAGCGTTATAACTGAAGCTTCTTCACCCTAATTTACATGAATAGTGCACGTGCCGGGAATTGTTTTATATGCAATTAACTATTTTCATTTACCTTAATAAATTCTCAAATACCGCTGAGGGTATAAATTTTCAATGCTCCTACACAACGTTTCGTAATTTACAACTCTGCCACCGTTTAAATCCTTTGAGATGCTTAATTTCACGCAAAGACCATTTTGTTTTCTTCCATTGCGATTTTTGTTCACATTGTAATTCATGGAATCAGATTATATCTCAAACTCATTATATTTTCAATTTCGTTGTCAATCCCGCATTTTGTTATGTTCATCGTTTTTTAATGCCCTGACAGCATTATATTTCTTCAAGAAATCATTTTCTGTTTTGCACGCGTCTTCATTATTTATCACTCAAATCTCAGGATGAGAGTTTGTATCGAGCAAAATCTACATTTAATGAATCCTCTCTTTCCTTACCTTAATTTACATGAAAAGTGTTAGTGCCTGAACTGTTTTCTTGGAAGAGCTTTTAATATTCCACTTTATTTAAGTAAGCTGAAAGTAGACACTAAGTAATGCTCACTTTTAAAACAGTTTTATAAAATCCACCAGAGATTAGCTGAGTTGATTATTATAACTTTGATATTACAAACAATTTTGTTTGAGGTTTAAATGGTCGCGAAATAAATAGACTGGTTTAAAAATAAAAACCAGTATTACGTTAAAAACTCAATTAAGTCCGGTATGATTAACTTTAAGTTACTTTTAATCGTTGCATTTAAAATTCCAAGTAAATGTAAAGCGATGTATCATTATATTTAGCTATTTTCGAAACAGTTTAAAAGATGAATAATGAATAATGAACAGAATTGCATTTACTACCAATGGAATTGACATAAATTATTCAAAACATCGATCGCGGTTCGATAAACCCAGACTTCGTGAATGGGGAAACATCATGGGTTATTTAGGAATACTTGGCTTGAAATAGCCACTGAAAGCCTTAGCTGCTTAAAAAGTGAATTTATATTATGATAAGTTTAATGAACTGAGTTGGACATAAGAACATATATTCGAAATTCGGCTTGCTAAAATGTTCTAAAAATAAGTGCATGAAGTGTTTTATTTTATTACAAAAAAGTTATATTGACTGAAATCCATTTAGATATTAGACGTAGAAGATTACTCATTATCTAAAACTTCTCAACGACTATAGACCAAGATTCCAAAGCCACCAGACATTAGGTACATACTTATTTTCGGACGGACAAAATGTATAGAATTGAGTAGTATTAGTACATACTTCAAACGTATGAATACCTGCTAACTTGTCCCGTCGGCCAATTTACAGGTACAAGGCATGAAAGTATGTTATACTTTTATGTATGTTGTACTTTCTATCATTTGTATGCAGACGATCTTCAAATTTATTGCCATGCCCCTCTTAGCAATCTATCTAGTGCTATAGAAACAACAAATTTAAACCTTTGCCGTATTGCTAAGTGGAGTGAAGCCTACGGTCTTACAATAAATCCACTAAAAACGCAAGTCATAATTTTTGGAAGTGTTCAAAAGATATCTAAAATAAACTGGTCAAATCTACCTTCAGTTAAGTTTAGTGGAACAACTGTTCCTTATAGTAACAGTGTTAAAAACCTAGGTCTAATTATGGATCAATGTTTTACCTGGGGTCCTCAGATAGCGGCCGTTAGTCGCAAGTTATTTGCATCTGCCGGCTCCCTTAGAAGACTCCGCAATTTTTTGCCAACTGCCACTAAGGTTGCGCTCGTGCAGTCTCTTCTGCTCCCTATTTTGGACTACGCTGATGCCTGCTATCTAGATCTCAATGAGGACCAGCTAAATAAACTTGAGCGACTTCAAAACTTCTGCATAAAATTTATATTTGGCTTGCGCAAATATGATCATGTCTCGCAATATCGCGCTAAACTCAAGTGGCTTCCTATACGACTTAGCCGGAATACTCATATATTGTCTCTTCTTTACACTATACTTTTTAGTCCCTCCTCCCCGCGTTATCTTAAGGAACGTTTTGATTTCCTTCAATCACTTAGGTCATCAGAAAATCTCATCTTGAGAATACCATCACACAACACTTCTTTTTATGGTAAATCATTTACCGTCCAAGCAGTTCGCCTCTGGAATGCATTGCCAGTCTCTATAAGGAGGGCGCCGTCACTCCCTGTTTTTAAAAATCTGGTGAAAAATTTCTACCTCTCGGACTGACTATAATCGATGCTGTAATTGCCATTATTTCCATGAATGTTTATATTTATTTGTCTAGTATGTTATTTATTGTTTCTACTCGGAATTACTTCTACTTATTTTTTCTTTGTATTTATTAATAATAATATATATTTTCTTAAATCTATGTATTTATTTACATAAAGACTTATATTATTGTATGTACCTATGTATTTTTATTTACCTATTTTTGTTATAAAAGTATACACCACCGTCTAATAACGTTTCTAAATTCCTCTCCATCCTAAGGTTGTCTGGAAGAGATCGCTTTTTAGCGATAAGACCGCCTATTGTACTTACAGTAATTTCCTTAATTGTAAGCATTTATTTTTATACTCTGTTTAAATACTTTTGTACAATAAAGAGTTATCTATCTATCTATCTATCTACTTTTCTTAAATTCTGCGAGTTGATTTTTAGGGTTCTGTACCCGAAGGGTGCCAAATGGGACCCTACTACTAAGACTCCGCTGTCCGTCCATCCGTCCGTCTGTCTGTCTGTCTCCTACTACTATAATACCGATCTTACTGTTAAATGCCAGTTGCCGCTTGTCAGTCTCGGCGTTTATTTTCTCTCAGAATAAAAAGTTTGTATATATTTGTTACTAGCTTTTCATCACGTCTCTACCTCCTTAAAATAATAATAATACCCTGAGACATTATTCACATCTAAAAAAGCTGTTAACGCTGCTATCTCAGTTTTGAATTATAAACATAAGTTTAATGTTTTTAAAATGGAGATAAATAAAGAGAATCTATTTTGGTTTTCCTTAATTTTGATCCTAAAGATTGAGTATATCCTAACCAAGCTAATAACTAATATGGAATGATAAAGAAAATAAGTTCTTGGTTAAAAATTTCAGTTTTAATACAGACTTTTTTTTTAGTGACTGTACTTGCATTGTCATCCAATATACTAACGTATACTAAATATCAAGTCAATCCGACCTCTGGAAGTGGATGAAATTCGACTTGCAAGATTCCACCCGAACGAACAAACATACATACATACATTGCAAGTTAAATAAAAGCTTGTAAAAAAACTGTTCTCTTGCAACTTTGTTTATGTGCGTATGTTAATTAGTCTGAATCATGGCCGATGCGAGAATTATTTGAATAGCAGATACCTCTCGATCGGCCTCGTTGTTTTCTATCCGAGATAACTTACGAAGATCGACATTAATGGGCATATATTCAATTTTATTCGACTAAAAGATGACGATTTATAATGCCCATATTTTTTTAATGTCACATTACTGTTACTTAAAATTTTACTTCTTACCCAAATGATTATTTAAATATTAACATTTCAACGCTATTATTTATTTACATGTAAAATTATTTTTTAGGGACGAGAGTCCAGTCGTTGTTACTTCGTCATGTGTTAGAATCCTGCATTGAGCTTGAGCTTTCATTAAAGGAAAATATCGTGAGGAATCCATTGCCCTTTTGTAGGATGAATGTCACTTCTTAGTCGTATAAGTAATCTTTTTACCCGACTGACCCGGAAGGAGGGTTTTCGAGTGTATGTATGTATGTATGTATGTCTATTTCTTTGTGCCGCTCTGCAGCCTAAACGGCTATATGAGGTGTCGTTAGATTCGTCTTGACTGGGGGAGTGTCATAGGGTATATTATTTCTATATAGCGCCTAAGACTAAAAAAATAGGGGGGTATTAAAAATAAAAGTTTTGTTATTATAACAATATGGGTATCAAATGAAAGCTTGTAAATAGACCATTCCATATATGTATATATTGTAATACTTTTATGCTACCATTTTGACGTAAACTGCAAAAAACCACGTTTAATGCAAGGACAGTAGGTACTGAGCCGTTACCATACGTAAATCACAGATTTGCGATGGTTGTTAGCGTTCCTTTACCGTACCGCTCATTTACTTACTAACTAATATATACAACTCTTTCTGTATAAAACTAAAAAGTCTGAAATAAATTAAATTATTACAAGAAACAAAAAACCCGACTGCGTAAAACATAAATTAACTGAAAAGAGAAAAACAAGCTCTTAAATCTATAGAATTTTGAATATAACTTGAATTTTATAAGGTATTGCAGTCGGGGATAAACAAATATTACAAAAAAATACATACTTAGGTTATTGGTTGTCCCCGATTGTAATACCTTATAAAATTCAAGTTATATTCAAAATTCTATAAATTTAAGAGCTTGTTTTTCTCTTTTCAGTTAATTTATGTTTTACGCAGTCGGATTTTTTGTTTCTTGTAATAATTTAATTAAGTAAACCTATCATTGGCGGTAGTTCTATGTTTGTAGGTTAAGCTTTACATTTAATATTAAAGCTGTTGGTCCCAATAAAAAAAAATTAAAGGGAAATAGAGTTACTCAGAAGATGCCTTGATATAGCATACCTTATGCTAGGTGAATGTGTCAGAAAATGTATAAATGAAAAAGAAAATGTTGTGTCCGAATATATTTACCTCGCGAGATGTCATTATAGAATTATTCAACCATTAATTTTTAGAATACTATCTTTATATATAAAATTCTTCTGCACATGTGTATGTCACTGAATTCCTTCTATCAAATCATTCAAATCGGTACAGCCGTTTAGGAGGAATTCAGTGACATACACACGTACAGTGGAATTAACTCCCTGGATGGTTTAGATAGGGTAGGGTAGTCGCGCCGGGCAGCTAGTCAAATTATAAAATCATGAGATATAACACGCGTGCAGCTTTTCTCAGTTTATCTCGGCACTTCGGTTCTCATTCAAATTTTTCTAACAGCTCCTTTCGTTACCCATTTAGTTTTCTCGCGCAGTTTAATTTTGTGCTCACTAATCTTTTTCCGGAGTTCATTAGTTAAAACTTGGCTATCCTGAACGTCAAAATTGACGTTTTAAATGGTTTAATTTTAAATAACTTCATTAAATACGACGTCAATTGAAGGAGTTATGAAATAATAGCGCTCGCCTACACAGTTTTTCTCATTGAGGTTAAGTAAGTACGAGATTGGAAGTTGTTATAGGTAAAAATGCGAGACAATTTTATTGATATAATAAAAGGCCTATTGCACATTATAAGAAAATTTGAAAACAAGACATAAAATATATGGGCGTGTCTGATCCGCCATTTCTTGTAATAAGTAAATAAATAAATAAATATCCTGGGACATTCCTCACACACGGTCATCTGATCCCAAACTAAGCAGAGCTTGTACTATGGAAACCAGATAACTGATATTATACATATACTACTTTTTGTTTGTAAATACATACTTAATATACATATTTACACCCAGACTCAGGACATACAGACATGTTCATGCATACAAATGCATGTCCTGTGTGGGAATCGAATCCACGACCTGAGGCGCGTAAGGTGAACCGCCAACTGACCCGTTATCATTTGTTCTGGTAAAAGTAACGATAAAAACGAGATTTTTGCATTCATCATATTATGTTATTTAGTCGTTCAAACTATGTACGCGTATTTCATTTCAAGGCATATTTAACCGACTTCAAAAAATGGAGGAGTATGTGTATGTATTTTTTTTATGTTTGTTACCTCTGATTTGATAACTCCGTCATTTATTAACCGATTTGGAAAATTCTTTTTTGTTTGGAAGGCTACACTTTTCGTTTGGTTCATTGGCATCAGATCAGGATTTGATTACTTTTTAGTATACTTTGAAGTTGGTTTAAGTTTTTTGTAAAACAGTTTTCAATTATGCCCGTACAGGACAAGCTCACGGCCCGTACTCACAGATTTATATCTCTAGTATAGTCGCTCTATTAATATTCTAACTCTATGCTATAAACCTTAAATTTTGGAGTTATATTGTCGATATAATCTATACAGTCTTGATTTTATATTCTCATTAGGATAGCATAATTGAAAATGTACCTGTTTCAGCCACATCATCACTTAGGTACCTACAATGATCAAACATATGCAAGTAAACAAATGAAAGTTGACCATCTGTAGTACAAAACATCTTTTTAAATAAAGCTAAAACATAGATTACCTACCAATATGGTGTTGAAACCGTAAAGTAAACAGTATGGTAAAATACGATTCATTTTCACTTGCACTACATTTCATGTTTTGATAAAGTTACGCAACCGTCTCCATCATCGTTACTGAAGAATATAAACATTACTTTCCTACTTTATTCATATTTATTTACACACTTCTGTGAAAAGCTCTCGTCGAAGGAATTGCTACGTAGAAAAGTTTGTATGTTAATACTCAAGTATTCCACTTAACTGTACTAATGTACGTTGGTTATTTTATTTTTATTTACTTAATTAGAAAACCTAGTACATTATAACAATTCTTAAAACTAGCTAACATAGACATATGAAATAAATGTGGGTACAACTGTTTTTCATTAGGACAACCAGTTGTCTTAATAAGTAGCTAACGGGACTTTTTGGCGGGAACTTGCAGAGTGACATAGCGTTTTTGTTTTTATTTTCATAAATTCATGTATTTTGAGTTTTATTGCATATTATCGGTGGTATTTTATCCAATAAAGATCAATCCATGTGCACCAGTGAAGTGAAATGAAATGAATTATGTGTATCGTGGCTTTTCAAGTTGTCTCAAGAAGTCCGTGAAAAGTGTTAGTACAATGACCACCATTGTACTAAAACATGTCTATTATGGACGGTGACTGACTGAGGACTATGTGAAAGTGATTCATTGAGACTAGAACTTATAATATTACTTGAAATTGGCAAAATACACAAGCCGTGTGACGCCATTGAAAAAAAAAAAAAAAAAAAAAAAAGGAGAAGAAGAAGTAGCTAACGTAGACAAATGAAATAAATGAGGGTACAACTTTTTTTCATTAGTACAACAAGTTGTCTTAACACTATAACTATTCTTAAAACTAGCTAACGTAGACAAATGAAATAAATGTGGGTACAACTTTTTAAGGTGTCACAACATGCGTCATAACTTTTAGTAACATAAAAGCTACGAATAATAAAAATCCATAAAAGGTAATTTAAACAATATAAAAGAAAAAGTAAACTAAAATCTATATACCACCCTCAAGTTGAAAATCTGTCGCCAAACACCTTGCGGTGTGTTCCGATAGCTGCACTTGAGAGCCAGTTCCTTCTAGGCTCTGTGTGCTTACCACCTTCGGCCGCATCATCACTTGCCTTGGCGAGATTGCGGTCAAACACAGGCCTATAAACAGTAAAAAAAAATATAACAAGTAAATCTCAACTGGTAAAATAAAAAAAAAGTTATAAATTAAAATTAATCATACATACGATCTGAGAATATTATACTTTTAATTAATAGAAAGTAAAGTAAATAATAAGTAAACATTCAATAAGAACATAATCGTATCAAATCAACACAACAATATCAGCACAACATTTCTGTAATTCTATGGAGTGTCATCGAATATATTGTACCGAATCTATTAATGTATCAACCTATGTAGGTACTTAAGAAATAACGTATTTTAGTGGTATGGGTAACCTAATTTTTTTTTTTTTATTTAAATTCCTCTCGTGGTAGGACCCCGTTAAAGGTTAAATTAAATATTTTTATGAAGACCAAAGTTATAGTAGAATTTTTTCAGAGACGTATCTATATTTTTACATCAATGTTTCAACCGTTACTTTTGAAGTAATGTTCGTATTACATTATAATACAAATGGTTGATAATGAGTCGGTAACATAAAGGGTATATTTTACAACGTCCTGTGAGCTGTGACCGTAATAAATTGAAGCCATCCTGTTTCGTAAAACATCAGCCAATGTTATAATAATATGTATTTACGAATTCAATAGCTTTTTAAGTAAAATTACTGTGATGACATCGATCGTAGTCTAATAGTACGAGAAATAAAAAATAAACCTAATTACAAATTACTTTATGCTATACTGTAATAACCCTCATATGTACTGATTTTAATATTAATAATATCATTGATATTTCTTTTTCCATTTATCTGTCCGTCTTTAAATTTAGTACAATACTCTATACCAAATAATTAAAGAGAAACAGTCTGCAATGCAGAAGAAAATATTTGTACATGTTGTACAGTAACCGGCATGAGTCGTGAGCACAAATTTTTCGGTCTGTTTGGCGGAATGAAGAAGGAGGGAGCGCCGAGCTGCACACGATTAGTTCGTCAGTCGATGCTCGTCGTCTATTGGATTCTTGCGTGTCATTTGGCTACTGTGATTTGGCCAAAAGTGTACATGCGCGAGCTTGCCCCCACTACTGCCTATCTGTGCTCACGACTCGTGCCTCATACTGTACACTCTTTTAATATACCCAAAGTCCAAATTCTGTATTCTCACAACCGCAATAAAGAGCCAGACAACTTCACAGACAGGTTCCAGGCAACGTAGTGATAGTGAGCCTACTTTTTAGCAGTTTCGGCCACATATCTATCACAAAACATACATCAGATAACATCATCGTTACCAAATCCATACGTATCCAAAATAAAATGAAGCTCTGAATAGCTTGAACGTACAGGACAAACTAGGCTAAGTAATGGTAGATCTACACTTGAATACACCCCTATGGGCATCAAACTTCCCTAACAATGTCAATTTTAGCGCAAGTGAAGCGTACCTAAATATGCTTAACCCGTTGGTTTTCGCGAGGGACGCGCGTCCTATTATAACAATTGATGTCATTGTTATATTTTTAACCGTTCAGGTAGTTCAGGTGGTTCAGGTAGTTTCACAAATTTCAGAGGCCATGAATTATTGTAAAGTGTTTAATAGAAAGTAATTAATGTAATGTATACTGTGAACAGTTGTTTTATTTTTATGAATTACTCTCGGCCTTGTGTGTAGTTGTCGCGGTCTATGTATTGCGGCGCACAATGCGGTGATGTGACCGGTAGCTGACTTATCCTGAGCTTACGCAAACAAATTGCATTGGCACGAGTGACGCGAGCGCTCACGCATTCATAGACAAACGAACTTCGAGGGATAGAATACCTATCTCTCTTTGCGTTTTGTTAGATTTATATATCACTTTGATTTAGGACGACAAAAACATATTCTTCCCGGAATTGAATTACTTGTTGTTAACAAGTAATTCAATTCGAAGCATACGGCTTCATTCTATAATATGAAAATCATGCCATCCTGAGCCCATATTTTGAACTGTAGGCTCAATTACACGTATTATAAAGGAATATCTGCAAATAAACTGTTCAGAGAATCAAGTGACTAGAATTAAATGAGGAGAGATTTTCGTTTTCGCTCTAAATGAAGTGTAAAATGAGCTATGGTAGTAATACCGCCCGTTTATTGTTCCAGTTCTAAATATATGCATGCTCTTTGAGTCAATTAGTCAACCACCGAAATGATTTGTGGGCTAACAATTATTTATCGTTGTTTCCTGTCACTAAAGCTTTGCGGGAATTATACCACTATTTTGTGTTTTCAGGCAAATTTTATTTTTTCTATAACCACTTTTTATCGTATTACAAGTGTTTGTGACCCAAGTGCTAATAATTATGATCAATTATCAAAAATAAATGTTTTATTTGCGTCTTCTCTTCTATATAGGGTGACTGGTAATTAGTAAACGGTACTTAGACACATGATTGTACTCATGATAACAAACAACTTTACCAAAGAAACAAATAGGGATAAATAACAAATTAAATAAAAGCTGATGGTGTATTCTTATTCTTGTTAAAGTCGGTAAATTACTATAATTTACCGGTTTAAATAAACGAATTAGTTTTATTATTTGACTAGCTGTTCCGCGCGGTTTCGGGATATAATACTCGGGGATAATGTAGCTTCCTATTAGTGAAAGAATTTTTCAAATCCGACTGGTAGTTCCAGAGATTAGCCCGTTTAAACAAACAAACAAAAAAACTCTTCCGCTTTATTATAGTAGTATAGAAGTAGAGATTAGAAACAATTATGTAAACCAAAATTGGTTATTAGAAGATTCATGTTCAAATATAAATTAATAATTGAAAAATATTAGCTACAACTTTACGATTAGGTCCTTGATTAACATTGTCAGATAACACCATAGGTGGTAAGGTACTTATAGTACCCATTTGGCCGACTACCACCCGCATGTTAAAACGCGTGTGTTTCCGTAGTGGCACAAACTTGAGAACCATTTGTCATCTAGGCTTTGTGTACTTCCCACCTCGGGTGGGTCATGTCTATTAATTACCGTAGATACAATAAAAATATGTATTATTATACAGATCCCAAAACAGCTGTTCCGTTTGTCTGTATGTTTCTTTCTTCAAGCATCACTCAAAAATGAATGGTCTGATCGCGACGAAAATTGGCATGCAGTTAGCCTATGGTATGGAGGAGGACATAGGCTAAATTTTATCCGTGAAGGCGGGTAAAAACGCGCGGGATAGCTAGTAACAATAAAATAAAGTATATCATAGAAAAGATTTACTTACCACATTTTGCAATGATCAGATAATCTGACTGTTAATTTAAAATTAGCATCGTTTTTTTATAGAATTTATCAGAGGATTAGGCAGTTTATTGGAGATTTATCTAGTGATTTAAAAATCGGACCTTAAAAGACTATTTTCTGATTCTATGGCACTGAATCCTTTAATTCTGTTAAATTAATATGTATAATGATCAAATCAAATTTAACATTTCAAATAAGGCTATGTTTATGAAAGAGAAATTATATTTTTATTATCTGGTTATCGTGTCACTTGCAGGCATAAGTAAATAATTGAATATTCCTTCGTAATAATATTCAATTTAATGTTAGCATCCAAAGGTTGACTGTAAGACAGCGCTCCTTAGACGTCAGACCGCACGTAGGCGATTTATTATATTCTTACTCGTAAAGTATTTAGACTAGCGATGGGCGACTGTTACAAAAAAAAATATCGGACGGGACAGCCAAGGCACGGCACAGACCACGCGCGGTGCCGCACGAAGCATATTATGAACAATCGAAAGATGTCGATTGTTATTCGAATGATTCGAATAAATTGAACAATCGAATAATTCGATTGTTTTTAGTAACAATCGCCCATCGCTAATTTAGACCAAATTTTAACACAATTGCCAGTGTAATTGTACAATGACAAAAGGATGCTGTGTTTTTAAGTCACCGAATCAGTGAATCAATTTTATTTATTTATTTATTACATGAAAGAAAAGATTCAAGATACCTACGTTTTGTAGTTTGTCGGCAAGCTATTAGTACATCTGCCTACCATATTACTATATCTGATATCCACTATACAGTGTTATCCACTTTATGCTGCGGCGGTACATTACGAAACGTTATGAGATTTTCACCAACAGCTATTATCACCTGTTAACGAATTTAAACAGTAATCTTGCGGTTGAATTCTCAGAAAACCTCTGCTATTATCTCAACGAATCACTTCTGTGTCCGACTCTACTAAACAGTGTTTTGCTTCAGATGAGGCAAAGTGCCAAAAGTTTTTTCTTTTATTTTCCGATGACAGTTGAAACATTAATATAATCTCAATAAGACATGGCAGAAACGTAAAGTTCGTATTATGTAATACTATAAGTAAAATATAATGTAATGTCACTTATACAGTATACAGTTTTTTAAGGCTTATTTAGCTTATTGGTAATGACGTCGGATGCCGAGGCAAAGGTCCAGAGTTCGAATCTTATAATAAGCTTAAGCTTTCGGAGAAGGACAACATCGTGAGGAAACCATAGCACGGTGAGTACTTTGTAGTACCCGTCTGGCTACCGCCCTCAAGTAGAAAATCTGTCGCCAAGCACCTATCGGTGTTTTCCGAATGCTGCACTTGAGAGCCAGTACTTCTAGACTTTGTGAAGAAGGCCTAGAAAGAAGCCCCTTCTTGCCGAAGGTGCGGCCACATCATCACTGGCCAAGGTGAGATTTCGGCCTAAAAACAGTAAAAAGATTTTTGTAACATAAATATTAATTCTGTAAATATTTCCGGAAAGGTCTCTCGTAATTTTAATACCAATGCGCTTGATGACCAAGAAAAATATCGTGAGAAATGTGTGCCTTATGTTTATTGACGTGACTGCATTTGATTGTTCATGTACTTAAAAGTTCAACCTAAACATTTTCCTTAGCCTTGAGCCAACAACCACTGAGACGATAACCAAATTAGGTCAAGCAACGTATAGTAGTCATTTATTTAGTAAAGGCTTATACTTGTACACACGGCTACACATCAAGCTATACATTTCCAGTATAAGCTGATCTCGCAATGTATAGGATTTCCGTACAGTGAGAGGTCAGCTTATATTGGAAATGTATAGCTTGATCTGTAGCCGTGCGTACGTAGTATTTATATACTTTGAGCTTATACTGATAAATGGCTTAACTCATGCAGTAAATTATGAACCTGTTGCTGTTGTATTTGAATTCCGGTCGGCCGGCTATCAAAACAACATGCCACAAAACGCAGGAAATGTTAAAGATGTGCTAAGATCTAAGGCAATTGGACGCATCCGGAATATAATTGTTTGTCCATAACTAGTTTGCGCTAATGTATTTACTGTTGACAAATTGTAATTCATCTTTGGGTTAGTGTCAAGTGTCTACTAGTTTAGTGTCATAGACATGCTTTTTAGAAAACATGTGATAATTTTCTTTTTACATTTAGAAACGAGGGTGGTAATAATGCCTCAGCGAGTTAGTCGTAACTGTAATGGGTACCTTTGAACTAGGTCTTGGGTAGCACACATTTTAAAAAAGAGAATTGTGCGAGGCTGTTTTTAATAAACTGTGGCAACACAGTGCTACCACGATTGAGACGAGTCTTTGGAGGCGAGGCCCGGCGAGGCTGCCGCTCGTACTGTGTCACTTGTGTGTGTCACCTGTGTGCTGTGCTATGTGTGCGAGAATACAAGATGCACAAACATACATACAGTAACACGCACTCGTTACGAGTTGCATTCCCAGCACAACAGACGATTTCGATAAACTCACCGACACGATTGTGTTTATCAAAATAGCTCTTTCAACCTGTTAAAAGAACTAAAAATCCTAATTATTAATTACCATGTAGATATAGGAATAATATTTTAGCTGTTTACCGTTTAAATTTTAAAAATATTGGCGCGACTCGCGAGCTTAACTATGTGTGTGTGCAGTCAGATCAGACCATAGATAATACACTACGTCTCGCGAGGAGTTGCTCGCGCACCCTCACGTCCCGCCTCGTGAGGCATCGATATTGTGGTAGCACATTTCAACATAATGAGTGAGGTACTCTTACAGAAAAAGTGTGCAGCTACAATCGTGCTAGCACACGTGCGAGGCACCCAACACTACTAGGTAGGTATGTGATTTTTATCGGTGACTTTTAAATCGTTTTAACGGTAGAACAAATGTTGTTCAGACCAGGGTCTACTAACATTCTATAACATCAAATGAAAAAAAATACGTTTTTTTTTTTTTGAAAAAACACAAAATAAAGTTAAAAAAGTCGGGACTATCGTTACTCCTTATAACCCAGACACCGCGCTTGCACTTCAAAGAAGTTGTGGCACGGCGGCACGCCAGTTTTATAGCAGGTGTGGGACTCCGAGGCTTCCTGGCTTTTTGTCATTTTTCTGATTTGTGGTTTTTTCAAAAACCAATGACGTTATTTTTTATTTGATGTTATAGAATGTCATTAGACCCTGGTCTGAACAACGTTTGTTCTAGCGTTAAAACGATTTAAAAGTCACCGTGTATAATTTCTTTATATATTGCCTGATAGGTGCTAGTCAGGAGGGTACAGTAGGCGCTTCCATTATAACAAGGCTCAATAATTCCTATAGTAGCTTTATAAAAAATCTTATTTACTCATTATAATTTTTGGAGATTCAAAACAGTAGTGAGTACGACACGTATGAATACATTATACAAAGTTACTGATGCAGTTTGATTTGTTGATTAATATATGTTAGTTCAACTGAGCTTAGCAATATATATAAGTTAGAGTGGAAATGTATGAAATCCTAATTGCCGTTCTCCGCTGATTCACGAAGCGAATTCGTTCTAATTTTGGGTTCAATATGAACTAGACAGGATTTGCGTTACTGATTTTGTAAATTAGCTTAATAAACATTGCTTGCTAGTAGAATTAGGTGAAATATATATAATGATATTTGGAATCTAGGTCATTAGATAGATGAGAAATACGTATACTGGAAAGCGTCTTGCTGGAACTCCTCAGGTGGACCTGTAGCTGAGACCCGCTGAATATTCAGTTAGTGGACATCGCTAGCTTAAAATATGACGATAATAATACAAAATTATAATTACTCGTTTTTGGTTCGAATCACACATCATATTCTTTAAATAAAGATCGTGTAGCAAATAAATCAAAGTGAGAACTAATCAAATACTTTTTTGATAGGATAGCCTCAGCTCAAATTCAACCAATCAAAAAATATCCTCAAAATCAAACAGTGATTTAATGGTAACTGAATCCCACACAATAAGTTCTGGTTCAGACTGCATGAGGTTTATGTTTTTTATGTGCGTTTGTGCTAGTTTACCAGTGTCTGAGCGAATCGCTGTTTATAGTTATTGTCTCCCAGATTTAAAGCGTAGTTCATGATAGTGTATATGATTCATTTGTGACATGGCTATCATTTATTTAAATAATGACGGCAGAAGTACCAGCCATAATGATACGAACCTATACAAACGTAATATCAAAGAAGAATCCACTGAAATGAATAACTAAATGAAAACAAAGATAGCGAGAGCAATAAAATCAAAATGTAAATAAAGCTCGTTCCCTACTTCTGTAAACACAGCAAATAGTTAAGGGCTGTTGTGAGATTTTTACTGCCCGTTAAATGACAGTAAACGGTTTTAATGGGATTATTAAACCGCACGAGGGAGGTTCAGTTCTTGAAATGGGCCATTGATTTCGAGATGTATTGCGGCTTTTTTCTGAACGCGGACGGGTAATAAAGATGAGAGGCACAAGCACAAATTGTGAGCAAAGATGATAAACAGAACAGGGCTGAGAAAATCTTCGTATGGATTATAAAGATACTGCGGCGCTACTGTGCGTAAGGAACTTCATTAAACTTAGCTTCATTGAAACCCCATTATCTGGAGGTCACCGGAAAAGTCAATGGATGGCTACGTTCTATAAATATAATAGGATTGTAGAAAAGGGAAGACCATTTCATTGACTTACGTGGCAGCCACGCTTGTGCAACTAAACGTCTAAAAAATTTATAAATAAACATGTAAACCGTGTCCCACTGCTCGACTTTCGTAACTTGGTTGGTATATTTTTATCCAAATTTGCCCTTACATCTGTTGTTTCTAATATTGTTGAAGTGACCCATGGATTTAATGAAATACGAACCTTTTTTTATAAAGAAGAATATACCCAAAAAAAAACAGGAACGTACGACTGAATACACGTTTACTTTACATCCACTAAAGCATCCTACAATTCTGGAATTCCATTAAATTTTCGTTTGTTTCACCAGCTATTTGTCATTTAACACGGCAAAGCTTTGCTTTCAGCAATGAAAATATATTGCTTTCAACGTTTTGATGCAACAAGCTACATAAGTGCTGTTGATGATATCTATGGAAGTAAGTATAAGGTATAATTCAGAAGCGGATATTTGTCGCAAGAAATTTAAAGAAACAGTACAAACGTGCACACACAAATAAGTTGTGTGTATAACCATCCAATCCCTAATTTTAAGATTGATCTTAAAAATTAAGATTGCTACGTTAAAATATACAAAATGTGTTATAAACTCATTATTTGTAAATCAAAAAGTCAATATTACAACGATTATTGTAAGCACAAATATTTCAAGACTGTCCAATGCATGATCTGTTAGTGTAAATATTAGGCCTGTTGGTTTTTTTACATTTTTCATAATATGGTAGTAATATTTAAAATACATATGTATTTTTTGTTACTTTACTAGAATTACAATAACCTTCATTCAATACTACTGGCATCGACAGACGAGATCATTTAGACTGCGGGAAGGCATCGTTGCTAAATTTATCTTGCTTCTTACCAACCATTTCATTACCATGCCTGTTTCTTTCATTTCCATATTGCTTTGTATCTCTAGAGTTTCCTACATTTGTCAAAGTAGTAAAACTATGGAGGAATGTTACGAGCTGTTGTTTGTTATTAATCCAACGCTGTCGGCCCGTTTATTCCTCATCTCGGCACTATGACATAACTCGCTGAGATAACCCGAATAACTCGGCGAACAAAGATTCATAACGTGTACTCCTGCTGGGGAATTTATGGCGGGTGTAATAAGCTGTTGTGAAAACTCAAATCTTAGTGTTCTTAGGAAAGATGGATGATTTTTAGAATAAAATCGTCGGAAAGTTTTAGTCTATTTTATTTTTTTGTTGGCCTACGTATCCATTTCCAATAAAGTATAGGGTGCTTGGAATTTGAATCTAAATATTCAACATAATATTTTCATTAAAAAACAAAACAGAGATATTGTGCAGAAACCGACACTTGCTGCTAAGAAATTTGAATCCAATATACCCAACCTTAACCACATCCCGTAACCAATTAACACGATGTTTTAAACAAAAAAAGACTATGCATGTTTGTCAACGTGGGAAAGTAAAAGAGTGAAATGCCTAACGCAATTCCAACTTACAGAGTTTCGCTTCGAGTAGTTCCAACAAGCAGCCGGAGCCGGTAAACGACGCAAATATTTGTTCTGACGCTCTTTGTTACGTTCTGAAAGTAGGTATCGGGCACTTTGCTTGGGTCGTAATCGGAAGTTACAAAGTTGAGCGTAACTTTTGTTTTTATAAGGTCTGTTTGTATAGGTAAGGGCTTATAAAGATTTGTTTGTAGGATCAGATACAGATACTGAACAAATAATCTGAGATTATCATTTGTATTTTGAAAAAAATTAAGATGAAACTAGAAGATACGATCCTAATAGACATGGGAAGTAACTACAGCGCCAAAAATGTAGAGAAAGATCATAAATTTCCGACGTCTCGGTTAGATGAATCATGAGGGATATAAACCAACTCAACACAATCGTACATGAAAAGGATTTTCACAGCCACTTCAAATATAGACATAAGTACCCAGTTAGTAATATCGATAGGAAATCGATTTCCCAATCGCGCTACAGGCATAGTACTAGGTTAAAATCACATAGTCATAATCGAAATTGATGATTTTACAGTGTATTGCTGCATTCCAACAAAACGACCACCAAACACAGTAAACGGTGCTTTGCAAACATTTGCACACGTTGCTCGTTTTCGATCTCATTGAGATTGTAATGAGCTATTTGCGAGTACGCGTTTATTGCCCGCACGCAATGCTTCTACTCGTACCGTGAGCATGGGGTTTTATGGGGTAACCCTATTTGAATAGTTTTGCTGTTAAAGCTTGAATATTTATTGGTAAGACGAACTATACGTTTTATTATCACGATTTCATTAGTGTCCTTTAATACATTCGCAGAAGTTATGGTACCGTTCTATGCACGCTGAATTTCCGGTAGATTTTTCACTGTCTAACTGTTCCTGAATGGGTGTTGTTACTAAATTTTTCTGTACATTTATGTTAATTCCTGTTTATTTCTGGTTCAACATTTAGTAGAAAATAATATGATTATTCTATCAGATAAATATTAATATGCTGATTAAGAAATTGAAGACATATTTAAAACCTTAATAAAATAAAAGTACTATTGCAAGTCAGAGAGACAAAAAAGTTTATATCCACAGCTCGGAACTTGCATTGGAACAATAAGTTTGTATACCCTTACACGTAATCATACTGTATTTATTATGAGTGATGACTAATTAATTACTGATAATATTTCATAAACATTTGAGAAATATTTTGTAGGTAAAAACTACCGATCTAAGCGCATGGACTCTCCATGCGCTTGACTTCATAAAAATATCTTTGTCAAGTACCAGAAGTTGACGATGAAACATTTGTATGTAAAGATGTTCTTCTACTAAAAATTATTCAAGCGCATGCTACTGTCCGCTTAAAACGAGTTCCGCAAACATCTGTATGTAAAGTAGTGTGACGGAATTGTAATATTAATCCTCAGTGAATGCGACTTTAGAAAATTGCACAAGTTTCTCCAAATAAGAAATTATATTTTCTCACTATGATGTGAATTGCAGTTGTTTTTACTTACTAGTATTAAAAATATTCTTCATTTTCTTCGAACTTTCTTTTTTATTTTACACTTATATGGAACCTCAAGTCATGAGGGTGGTAAGCCCACAAAACTTTGTATGGAACTGGCTCTCAAGTGCAGCTGCCAAAACACGCCGGCAGGTGCTTAAATTGGCTTTAATTGGAATGTGGTAGCCAGTTAGTGAGGTTATTACCATCCACCACCAAACTATAAGTTATTCATCTGACAAAAGTTTAATGAGTAATTTAATTAGCTTCATAACGTAAATAATAGGCAAACGAACAAAGTGACTATTGATTTAATAAATCAGCAAGAATACTAGATCTTTAAATTTAGCATGTGGATATTCCACATGCTAAATTTAAAGATCTATATAAATGAAATTGCAGATATTTGGTTCAACATGCAATTCCCCTATACCCATACAATGCTATTTCTCTATAAAATTTAACTTCCTTTCGATAAAACATGGTAACTGGGAGAGGAACTAACATCATTTCACGTGGCCATCTTCCCTGCCACCGCACGACTTGGAAAAATATTTCTGTATCAATAAGATAAGCGAAGCAATCTCCTGCTTGCCCCAGAACGGTGGGAAATATACTGTACGATGCGAACAGGATGGTTTATGATATGTCGCATTCTGCAATAGCATCTTCCTCTATGATTTCTGTTTTATTTGTACAGGTACTATTACTATTTTGTAGAGAATGAAATGAAATTGTAGTTGACTTACTGCAATGAATACAATTATTACCGTCTTGTCTAACGCAATTTTATACTCAATCATTATTCATCTCAATTTGTGTTACTTAAATTATCCTATGTAACATATTTATGTATTGGTGTACTGCTCTCGTTGTAGTAACTAGATAGATTTGGATGAAATGAGGTAATGCGTTTTAAACAATTTCATGCAAATAGTCTTTAGATTGCAATAATAAGAAAAGCAGGATGTTCTTATAAAAAAATAAAAAGCTCTTTTTATTATTATAAAAATTTCCTCTCATTTTTTTAATGCCATTCAGGTAAAGGTTAAGAAAATATGAACCAATTGTGATCATTATTTTGTTATGATAACCATGATTTTGAGGATGGCTAGTAAGAAATAGGTACATTAGATAAATTAAAAAGTAAAATTACCTTTTTGGGAAAACTAAATCCCGAATCTTAAATAGATTTTTAATAAAAGAACATAAAATAAATTGGGCTAGCAGTACTCAATATATGAATACTACAGTTAAAAATCCTACATCTTACATTACATGTAAGCTTTTTAGTGGAAACCTATTTGATGTCAGTATTATTATCATAAAATTCTTTTCAGTATGTGAAATAAAATGTTTGAATGTTGTTTGTTACTTCTAGTGCACTTGTAGTGTGGCCAAAGTCCTGCATTAACAATATAACGATGCGACACAATGCGACAAAGAACTATTGAGTTTTTATTTTACTAAGGAAGCTTTCGATTTCAGTGAGTAAACAACCTGCTTTATGACTGTATTGTTGCTGATACGGTTATAGTCCATCACAGACCTTTGATATATTTTAATATAAATTATAGCTAGGCATAATTACATTATATATATTTAAAATAATAGGTCTTTACCTATGAAATTGCCGTTCTGCAGTACTGGCCATTTCAAATCAAAATAATTTTTGTTTGGCTAAGAATTCTAATTTCAAATTAATTTTATTTTAAAAACATGGAATTCTTTTTCCAAAAGTAGTCATTTGTTTATTGATTAGTGTTACATTTTCATCGCATTTCAATCTTTTTCGTCATCATGGATACGTTAAAAATTCGAGTAATTATGGAATATGATTACCGTCGTGGCAGCAGCAACGCGGCACAAGCGGCACGCAACATTAACGACGTTTACGGAGCTAACACTACAAACCAACGCACCACCTGTTATTGGTTTGCTCGCTTCCATTCTGGGAATTTCGACCTGAAAAATGAACCTCGCGGTCGTCCGAAGACTTTGGTCGACAATGACGAATTAAAGGCGATTGTGAAATGATGATACACAATCGACGGCTGAATTAGCAGCAGCTTTCGACGTTAGCGTCAAAACAATATTGGTCCATTTGCGTCAAATTGGCAAGGTAAAAAAGCTTGACAAATGGGTGCCCCACGAACTCAATGATCGCCAGCGCGAAGTACGCGTCGAAACGTGCCTTGCACTGCTCAACAGACACACAAATGAAGGAATTTTGAACCGCATTGTTACCTGCGATGAAAAATGGATTCTGTATGATAACCGCAAGCGCTCAGCAAGTTTGTTGGATCCTGGTTCAGCACCTAAACAATGCCCTAAACGAAAACTTACCCCTAGAAAAGTAATGGTCACTGTTTGGTGGTCTAGCGCCGGTGTGATTCATCACAGCTTCTTACCAAACGGGGTGAGCATTACTGCAGATGTGTACTGTGAAGAACTGAACACAATGATGGAGAAGCTGGCACATCTCCAACCAGCATTGGTCAATCGCTCGTCTCCGCTGCTACTGCACGATAACGCGCGACCTCATACTGCACAGCAGACGGTTGCAAGAACTGGGGTTGGAAGTTCTCCGTCATCCGCCCTACTCACCAGACCTTGCGCCTACAGACTACTACTTTTTCCAGAATTTGGATAACTTCTTGGCGGGTAAAAAATTCAATACCCGAGAGGCAGTAGATACAAAATGCCTTTGAAGAATTTGTTGCCTCCCGTCCAGCTGATTTCTTTAAGAGGGGCATCAATAAACTGCCACTGCGTTGGCAAAGATGCATTGATTGCATGGGTGATTACTTCGATTAATACAAATTAAAAATACATGAAAAAAATTCGTTTAAATTTTTTCATACAAAACGGCAATTTCATAGGTAAAGACCTAATATACACTTTCGTATTCGAAATATTAGTAGGATCATAATTCAATAAAATCGAACTTTTCCCAACAGAATCTGAAATAACAAGAACTACTGCATAATGAGTCATCAAATACTAAGCCATTGCAAATATCTATAAATATCTCTCATACAATTTTCAAAATTCCCTTGCCAAAATATTTTGTAAATTCAATCCACTGAGCATGCTCTCAATAGCTCTTAAGGCTGCCTTAGATCACAGGTTTCCTATTTGGATCGCCTTCCGGCTGCACGAGATTTCTCGAAAGCTTTTAAATTGCACAAGGAATTTTACACAGAAATCTATATGTTTACCCCGGGGAAGTGCCATAATTTTTGGTAATAGTTTCCTTACTGCAAAATATACTTATTCTTGAACGTTTTCTTCAAAAATTTCAACGCTTTAAACGGTGAAGAAAATATTGTTTGCGTACCTAAAGTATTTAGTTTCATCATCATCATATCAGCCTAGGGATATCCACTGCTGAACATATGCCTCCCCCATAAGATAAACTAAACACTTAACTTATAAGTGTTTAGTTTATCTTTTTATAAAGTTTCATGTAAATTATAATAACTTAAAAATACGAGCACTGCCATTAAAGAGACAATTAGCTTTATAATGACACCACTCCCAAATAGTTGTATTATAATTGTTAATTTATTTATTAAATCTACGACTTAAATATTTCCTTTTTAGGTCCTAGTACCAGCTATCCTAACCTCGTCTAAACGTTATCCTGTATTTGAGAGTACATATTTATCTGTTGTAGAAGCATTATCCAAGCAAACATGACTAGCCAACTGACTGACATATCAACGCACATATGAATCTACTGAAAGCGTACACGTAGCATTTGGAGAAATTCACACGAGTGAACAAATAAAAATCAACAATCGTCTATTTTTATTATTAACAATTGATTTTTAATGTAGAAAAGACTTTAAACTCGATACTGATTTAATAAAGGAAGTTAGTACCTATAAAGTTAAATAAAATAGAGAACGTCTGAATGGTACTTCAAAGCCCAGGGGACAGGGGTGCTTGGAGCGCGCTCCTCTTTTGTAAACATTTTCTACACCGTTTTCCATTGTTATTGGAGTTTCGATTTCTCCGTAAGTAAATAAAGCATTTGCAAAAATTAATTTGGAGACGGTATATTTCCTGTTTCTTATTTGTTTCCCAATAATAGTGCAATTTCTTTGAATTTTCAACGGAGTCCTTTTATTCTATTTACTGAACGGTTTTCAATGGAGAAGAGGTAGCTCCTTATTGTAAGGGAGACAGCTTTAAGCTCCCGGTTAGGTTCTTCGAGTTTAAACCAGAGGACTAAAATTAAAGAAGCTTCAGTCATGGATATCCTATGGCATGTAAAGAAACAAAGGTTACTTTTCATACCGTGAACGCGTATAAAACCGCTGGATACAGCTAGTTCGAAATAAATTAAACTATACAAAATTTTACTTGCATTCTCTAACTTATAATGCTGAGAGTTTATCTAAAGCTATTTACATTTTATGAACTAAAATAACTGACACGATTTCAGATTGGGTTGTTATTGTTTTAGTGCCTAATGAAACACGATACTACAACTGGTGTATTGTAGCGGAGTATTTTTCTGAAAACTCTTAGCGGTTTGGCAAGACACGTCCGCATGTTTTTTACACAATAGAATGTTTACAAAGTGGAAAGTAGAAACTATTTATATGAACTGTTTGAGCCATTTTTTTATAATTATTTTAACTTTTTTAGCCCTTTGTATTATAAGGCCTCTTTATATGGCACTTATATTTTATTTTATAAGTAGGAGCTTATTATAAGTAGCAAGTAATTTTTGCCTCGAAGGAAATACTCGTAATTGTTACTTTTTGAGTGATACTGATATGTATGTACAGGGCATATCGTGATTATGGGGTATTTATTCAGAATCATGGCTAGATTGATTCGATTTGTAGAACAAAACATTTTGGATTTTTTTATAAAATATTTCATATTTATATTCTGGTGGTATAAAAATAAAGTTGTTCCTTAGGCACCGGGATCAGTGCATTACGCCAACTCCTACTCATTTTTTTATTCTATTTTATTTTGTACAAATCCTAATAAGATTCTGTTTTATACTATAGATACTTTGACCCTAATATCTTGTTGAATTGTACTGATTGTCTGGTATACTCAGAAATACTCAGAATAGCGTAAATCCCATTCCTTATCATCTAAGTAACTGTGCAATAATAAGGTTCTGAAGGTAATTCAATAAAAATAAACTATTTCCTATCTATTGTATCCCACAAATGGTTTCCAATGGTAACCTAGTAAGGTTTACCATATTATTTTCTACCAAAATCAAATCAAAATATTACCCAGTCTTCTAGGCCCTAAATCCTAAACAATTCAAAATAATTTTTATTTTTAATAGCAGAATCAAAGAGAATGGAGTTAAAATAATTATTGACCATTTATCAGGTTTCTATATAAATCTTCTTGTCCCTAATTCTCTACCATTTGTTAAGACTAGCATAATTCAAAACTTCGGATTTGTATTTACTATATAAAAGTGCTTTATACACTAATAATAAGGTTAATATTACACTGATCCGATATTAAGTGAGTATAAATAACTAATTATTCAAAGAACAGTATGTATTCAATCGAATACCGTTTCTAAGCTGTGTGTTGCATTAATGTTAAGTATAAGAAAACGTCTTCACTGGTAGAGGTTCCGTTTATTTCGAGTAATAAAACATCTTGAATATAGATAAGTACTTAGATTTACTTTCCAATCGACTCCAATCACAATGTTACAAACAATATGTTCACTTCAATGCTCTCGCCAGAATGTGTCACTGATCAACCTTTTGTACATCCGTTGTCAAAGAAAAACCGAGGGAGAAATCCAACTCTGTAATTGGTTAAGCCAATTCCACCAATTAAAACGTAGCTCACGCGGTTATCAAGACAAAAATAGTTGCCAGTCAAAATAATATTGCCTGAACGAATGATTAAGTCGATTTTTATATCAATTATCCGACGGTAAAATATTTAAACCCTAACAATCGACCATCCTGACAACGTGTGCGTCCCTGCACACGGCCCCAGGTGGAACCCTAACAATCTTGGCCGGTAACACAATTCATAGAGATATAATAATATTTACTATAATAATTTATACATCGTATTGGCAATCATAACTTATTTAAAATAATAAATATACATCGTATTGACAATCATAAACCAATATAAAAATAAATTTACGAATTAGTTAAAAAATGTAAACAAAAATATTCTCATAGCAACAAAATTATAATTTTACTTATGCCTATACAAAAGGAAATAAAAAGACAATTTTCATAGAAATTGATTAATCAGAATCATTACTACGTATTTATGTAGAGAACAAAATACTACTTTAGAAGTAATAAGCAAATCAAATAATAATTGATTCAATAAAAATATGAAGACAATAAATATCTATTATAATTTAATATTTATACATTCTGCACAAAAACAAATCTCATAATAAAATCAACATAGGCTTATATAATCGATTATTTTGGTTTTACTGACAAATCAAAACATACATTTTCGAAATCAATCTGACTTGCACGAGACGATCGATTACTCGCAAAGAATATATATGACATTAAGAAATAATAACAATATTCTGGCATGAGACGTATCAAGACATAGACCGATCGATTCAGTTCCATGCATGACCATCAAACTACCAATATACCTACAAACAATCGATACTAGCTGACTGCACACAGGACGATCGATTACCTGTGACAGTGCAGCGGAAAACTAGGAACATATCAAGACATGGACCGATCGATTCGGTTCCATGCATAACAGTCCCCTGGCATTGGATGTATCAAAACACAGACCGATCGATTCAGTGCCATGCGTGACCATCCAACTACCAATATCGAGTCGATTGCACACAGGACGATCGATTACCCGTGACAGTGCAGTGGAAAACTAGGACAATATCAAGACATGGACCGATCGATTCGGTTCCATGCATGACAGTCCTCTGGCATTGGATGTATCAAGACACAGACTGATCGATTCAGTTCCATGCATGACCATCCAACTACCTATATCGAGTCGATTGCACACAGGACGATCGATTACCCGTGACAGTGCAGTGGAAAACTAGGACAATATCAAGACATGGACCGATCGATTCGGTTCCATGCATGACAGTCCTCTGGCATTGGATGTATCAAGACACAGACTGATCGATTCAGTTCCATGCATGACCATCCAACTACCAATATCGAGTCGATTGCACACAGGACGATCGATTACCTGTGACAGTGCAGTGGAATACCAGGACAATATCAAGACATGGACCGATCGATTCGGTTCCATGCATGACAGTCCAAGTACTAATACGATATATACCAGCTGACGCGCACAAGACGATCGATTACTTGAGACAGCGTAGTGGGATATATCTGAAACAATTCGAAACACTAAACTGTAGTCAAATGCCTCTAATAAAGAATCAAACAACATGAAATATTAACATCATTCGTCACTCTCATCGGTAGCATTCGAGTCAGGATCTATGGCCTCATGAGATCCGGTACAATAATAGCGAGCTTTGCCCATCGTTATTATTACATGTTTTGATTATTTTCACCAACTCATCTCCCCTGTATTCTTGTGCTGTACTTTTATCATACTTTTTATTTCGTCTTTACCTACCCTTAAAGTCTAAGCCATTCATTCAACCTAGGCCCCAGTAGGGTACTTATGAAGTAATCAACACTACTGAAGTCATCACCGGTTAGAAAGTCGGTCCTAAACCGAGAAGAATCTGGCAAGAAACTCAGCAAGATTACTTTTTAAATTTTGTTTTTTTTTTTAATTGTTCCATAAAGTAAAATACGCAAGCATAAAAACATTTCTATTATTTATTAATTATAATAGGGAAGATGGTTAAGGTTATCTGCTGCGTGGAATTCAGTCATAAGAAAATGTTCGCGCTGTGACTTTTGATCAAGTATGTGCGTTGATACAGTTAGTATGGGTGTACCGTGATCGTGACAGTCAGCTTCACAAGTCCAAATGCGGGTACTTGGAAACAACTCCCGTTTATTGAAACGCTGATACCCGCTGCTACAAGTCCACTCGTGACCACGATCAATATCAACGTGGTTGTAACGTCGAGGTTAGTCAAAATCATATTTTACCAATAGTCTGTGCGTGAACAAACACGATAATATATTAATATAGCAATGAATTTAGTTCGCGAAAGCTTGAAAGGTAAAAACCAACAAGATATAAAATTAAATTAGAAAATAACGACCTAAAACAGTTCATTATTACGTAGGTAATCTACTGGCTTTCATACAATGTGTACTTGTCAGAATCAAGCTACTTCCAGACATCCTTATCTTCAATACTACGCAGTGATACAGCCCAGGGCACCTACCTTGGTTGTATCAGTTTTAAACCAAATTTTGTTTTTATTTTATTTTCTGTTCATTTATTGTGTACATCTTTTATTGTTTGTTTTTATTGTGCTTTTGCTGTCCGGATAATTCGTGATGTCGAGAAGGACCCGACTGAAAATCAGTTCCGAGGTATGTACCACATACCTTGGAGTAACTCAGAGCCGTATACCTTTTTCGCCATCACACAACAATACTTAATGTTTTCATTCTTAACTATTTATCTGTTTCTTTTGTTGTGTTCGTATAATTCTGTAATGTTATGTGTATGTCGAAATAAATGTATTTTCTTTCTTTCTTTCAATATAATTGCCTTGTAAAAATATTTTGCTTGCAAGACTTTCTTTATGTGTGATTTGAATTTAAAATCAGTCATTTTGGTTAAGTACCTAAAGTGGTCTTATCTTATAAAAACGTACACTATTTGCATGAAATTACTTTCGAACTTTGGCTTATATAAAATACGGATCAACTAATTTGTCTTCCTGTTTCGTGTTCTATGTTTTACGCATGAACATTATATTTTCATAAATATAAAGTGAAGGTAAAGCCATGAGATTTATTTCCTTTAATAATTCTCTCGATGATTAACAAGAACCCTTAACATGTACGAATTGCTTCTTTGTTATATAAAAATAGTTTAAATATCTGCTGCAGCTCCCTGTAGTGATATGCCATAAGTAAAGGCTATGGCAATAAGCAAAATAACTAATTTCGCGGTATCGATATTATTATATTGTGATTTTTTCTAACAGCAAATGCAGCAGGACTTAATTTACCAGATAAAGATTCTACCTTAGGATCCCATTGCAATTTATTATCTATTGCAATATCCAAAAATACAGTTTCATCAACAGTTCCAAACTGCTGCCGTCTAGTAATACCCAAATGTCTACTTGCGCTGCGCTACATTTGCAAGAGAGAATCTTAAACATTTTTCTTCGAATATAGTAACAGGTTATTTACAGTAAACAATTTGGAGACTATTGGCATGATGTCATTTACATTAGTCTTTCCTAGGTATCTACTATGAAAATGAACGAAGTATCGTCAGCAAACAAGACTATATCTGAGAGACCATTTACAACTGATAGTAAATCATTAATATTTGATAACTAGGCCTGACACTGAAAACAAAAATGGCCCTGTATTGAACCCTTTGGGTACCCTGTACCACTAATTCCGACCTTTTGTTGGTGATTACTCAAATAAGATGCAACAATGAACAGATTCATGAATACCATAAAATCCAAGCTCAAGGAACGGAGTGGTCAATGCAGTCAAAGGCCTTAGATGAATCACAAAAATGCTGATTGCGACTTCTGAATTCTCCCAAGCTTTATACATAGATGTGCTTTGGTAATTTTCTAGCCACATCTGATGTAGATCTCCACTTCATGAAACCAAACTGATGACTACGCAGTATCTCATATTTATTAAAGTGACTTAACATTTGATTAAGCAAAAGTTTTTCAAAGATTTTACTAAGTGCTTGAAGTATGGACACTGATCTATAATCAGAAGGATTGTCTTTAAACCCAGACCTAAAAATTGGCCCTATTTTAATATACGTACTTCATTAAACCAGGAAAAGAGCCTGCATTTATTAAAAATATATGACGAAATAGGATTTGAAAATAGTTACGGACATTAAGAACATTAAAAGATTTTCTAACATCACTAGCAGTAATGTAACTAAATTTAAAACGTGAAAATTTTACATTTTTATGATGCTTGAGTAATGTTTTAACCACGTCAGGATACGAGTTAAGACTAGCAGTAGCTTTCTCCGGTATACTCGAGAATATTCAGTAAGCAGTGGTAACTTCTAACTTAACTGACACAAATTTATTATTAATTTTAAATGTGATCTGGTCGTTTTTATTTTTAAATTTACCTGATTCCGTATTTATAACGTTCCAGGTTGCCTTGATTTTATTAGACGCTATATATATTTTATTACGCATGTCAATATTGCTTTATTGCTATTTTAAATTATTTTGAATTATTTCTACTAAATGGAAGTTCTCGTTCGCATATAGGTACATGATCTTAAATTATAAAGTTCATACAGCTTATCCCTACTTTTCTGAGTTCTTTTCAAAATCAAAAAATCTAAATTAAAAAGTCATTTATTCAGTTTAGGCCCTAGTAAGACACTTATGAACGTTAAATTGGTACATACAATTTACCACCGGTTCGGAATACACGTAAACTGAGAAGACTCCGGCAAAAAACTCACTATTTTTGTGGCCCAATTACTAAATTCCAGCTTAATGTTTAACTTATATTTGATGGGACAAGCTTTATTTAAGTCATTAGAAATATTAGATGATAAACCATTATACATATTATTATCTCATTAAATAACAAATCTATCATTAAGTCCCCACTATACCTCATCCATGTGAGTATCCCAATATTTCCCGCCATGTTTTATATTTAATACTTTCAGAGAATCTAGTATGGTAGTTAAACATCGGACTAGCAACCGCTGTCAATATATGCTTAAACCCTTTATCCTGGGCAAACCTTTTAAATGCAATAGAAGTAAAGCAACTAAGTACCATGATCACTGACAACACATTCAGGAATTCTCAACGAGCAACCTGGGTGGACGACTGTGACGTAAGACCATCTCTAATATATTTTAAAATATCTACAAGATCATTTCTTTTTTAATTTATATTAAATGGCTTACGTGACCTTTTAGTTAGACTGTCCCCCACAAGCACGTGGCTCTGGTTGGCTCTCTTCATGCTGCTGTGCACGGTGTCCATCCTCTCTCCAGTGCACGTTGATGGACGAATCGTGATCAACTGCTGCTCCCCCTTCGATGCTCGCTGGGCTGCCGCGAAGTTGTGTGATGATCACTGTCTGCAGCCAGCAGAAGCCTGCACTCTCGTTGTAGCTCTTTTTCCAGCAGATCGACACGCATCTTTCCCCGTTGTCACTCACGCTCGAAATAGCTTGGGCTAAGAGTGCGGAGACGACTCCGACTCCTGCGCCCCAGTTCATGCATTGTCTGAAAGGATTGCATCGCGTAGCAATCCGAGAAAAGAAGGCATTACAAAACTGATTCATATTAAAACAAAAATATTTTGAGGGTACTTTCAAATATCTCAAAAACTAGGACACTTAGACCAAATTTAAGAATGATTTTCATTCTACCACACTTTAAAATGTTCCGAAACATTTAACAAAGTAAAAGATATAGCAAAAATAATGGTAGGTAATTGTGACTTCGTGGTGGAGCCCAAATGTATACGGTCAACAAGAATTGAAATAGGATTTCAAGTATAATTAACGCTTGATATTATAATTCGTGTAGCATTGTGATTATGTATAACCCACGGGTATGACCTATAATTTTACTACAATTGTATTATTAGTACCTAGCTAAAAAACAAAAGGTAAAACAATTTAAATATACAACATAGATCGCTTTCCAAAGTACGTAAAACTGTAGATAACTTATATGTAGATAGAGATCTCTAATTAGCCACGGACAAGAAAAATAATGAAATCACTTTTTTTTTTTAAACTATAATCTAATGATTGGGCGTTACTTACTTTCTGAAATGAGTCGCGACACCGCACTTCTGATATATAAGAAAACGTCTTCACTGGTAGAGGTTCCGTTTATTTCGAGTAATAAAACATCTTGAATATAGATAAGTACTTAGATTTACTTTCCAATCGACTCCAATCACAATGTTACAAACAATATGTTCACTTCAATGCTCTCGCCAGAATGTGTCACTGATCAACCTTTTGTACATCCGTTGTCAAAGAAAAACCGAGGGAGAAATCCAACTCTGTAATTGGTTAAGCCAATTCCACCAATTAAAACGTAGCTCACGCGGTTATCAAGACAAAAATAGTTGCCAGTCAAAATAATATTGCCTGAACGAATGATTAAGTCGATTTTTATATCAATTATCCGACGGTAAAATATTTAAACCCTAACATAAGTAAGATAGATTTCTTTGATTTATCGATACTTATATTGTGTAATCGATACTATCGATGCATCGATAATGATGCAGATGAGCCTAAATAAATAAAGACACGATAAAATCACTGAATGGGTAGAAGTGTGGGCGTCACTATTTGTTATGTAAATAAAACTTGTAGTCTGTTTTATTATGGCTTAGTTTGGCCAATGTTTGGTCAAAAAGAATGTTTAAATATTGGATTTTTTGTGAAATGCGTGTGACTATCATTTCAATATTCTCTGAAAAGATATAGATTTGACGGGCCAGTTGGCGGTTCACCTTACGCGCCGCAGGTCGTGGGTCCAATTCCCACACAGGACATGCATTTGTGTGCATGAACATGTCTGTATGTCCTGAGTCTGGTAATTATGTATATTAATTATGTATTTACATACAAAAAGTAGTATGTGTATTATATCAGTTATCTGGTTTCCATAGTACAAGCTCTGCTTAGTTTGGGATCAGATGACCGTGTGTGAGGAATGTCCCAGGATATTTATTTATTAGATATATGATAGGTAGGTATAAATTAAATTCAAATATTTGTTACTTTACATACTTTTGAGTTTATCTATAAATGGATATCATATTGTTGATATATTTTGGACACTATTTTGTGATAAACGACGAAGCCTACCACCTTTAGGCCTTGTTAAAAAAATAACCTAATAAGTAATGTTTCAAAAATTACAAGTCTAAATCATGTCTGTTGTTATCAAGTTACTATGTTTAGCTTCTTTGGTTTCAATCTGTCTATGTTTTTAGATTATGGAATTTGGGTTTTAAACCCATTTATGTACCTAAATAATTTACGGAATTTTCAGTATCTTAAAAAAAATATTGTGAACTACTTACTCATAATCATTTGCAAAAAATACTCGTTTGCTGAAACAATAAATATATTCAAATACTGGTATGCACATCAAACTAACCAGGTCAGATGGTCAAATGTACTATCCGATGAATATAGTTTGGATTGTGGGGTTAGGCAGGGGGGGTTGACCTCGCCCGCGCTTTTCAACCTATATATAAATCAGCTGATCGAGGAGCTTAGCAGTACGCGTGTAGGCTGTTCGATAGATGGTCACTGTATGAACAGCATAAGTTATGCAGACGACATGGTACTGCTGTGCCCCTCGGTCAGTGCGCTTAGAAGACTGATGTCTGTATGTGAGGCATATTCTAGGACTCACGGACTCCTGTATAATGTCCAGAAGAGTAAGCTCCTTGTGTTTAGGGTCGGGACAAAAAAGCCTGGGCAGGTTCCGCCTGTTATGTTGGGGGGTTCTGCTTTGGATAGAGTGCTGGAGTTCAAGTACCTGGGCCATGTGGTAACCGAGGACTTAAAAGATGATTTGGATATTGAAAGAGAACGGAGGGCGTTGGCTGTTCGATGCAACATGCTGGCCCGCAGGTTTTCACGCTGTACGGCCGAGGTGAAAATCACCTTATTCAAGGCATTTTGCCAATCTATGTACACGTGCGCTCTGTGGGTCAGATATACGCAGAGGGCATACAATGCCCTCAGAGTTCAATATAATAATGCCTTCAGGATCCTGCTGGGGCTCCCACGATACTGCAGTGCATCAGCTATGTTCGCACACGCACACACTGACGATTTTTATACTGTCCAGCGCAAAAGAATCGCGTCACTGATGCACAGGGTGCGTGGGAGCACCAATAGCATTTTGAAGGTCATTGCTGAGAAACCTGACTGCGCCATTCAGAAGCACTGGATGCACGTGCATGTACATGTGCCTAGTGCATCAGGGAGGCGCCCTAGGTATATCAATTAATTGTGTTAAATGTTTTGTGTTGTTTTTATTTTATTTAATTGTGAATTATGAGATACTAACCCTATTATTAATTTATTATATAATGATGTAATACTAACAAATATGGACTTATCGGTCTGAAATAAATGATTTTTATTTTTTATTTTATTTTTTATAAGTTTCCACAAAAGGATAACTGATTTTCAAATGGTTAATAAGCGACTGTTGTCTTTTTTTTTCTTTAAACCTAAATAGAACATTGTTTTTTTCAGGTAAGTTCTGTTTCGAATACAATCACCGTTGAAAAAAAAATGTAAGTCACGTAAGTATTATAACTTTAAATATACGTACTTCTATATATCATATACATAGTTTTGATCTACTAAACCTTACTGTCAAAGACAGCATACTTACCTACTCGTAAACAGACACTCACCACATTTATTGCCGCCTGTATCATAGCAGTAGGACTAGACAAAAGGCGCATGTAGCCGATTCTGTGCGGGTTTTGTATGCAGCAGTCACGTAACTTAGTCCAATTATATAATTTTCCATAAATTTCAAAAAAAGCAGCTCTTATGTAGAGGGTCAGTAATCCGTTACTCGATTGTCACCCCTAACACACACACACAAGGTCACAGATACAGGCCGATGGTCCGAGGTGTGACTTAAGAGCTTATAAAGCAAAATAACATATCTTAGAATTGAAATTTACCCAAGTAATATTTAAATGAAAAAATATTTTTACATGGGTATTGTCATTATATATGCAAGGGTTCAATAAATCATAATGGAATGAAAATTCCTCCATAGGAGAAAATCACAAAGATACCTATAATATTAATTAATTTTCGTTTTTATTCGTTCATGGTGTATCTAATTAAGACAAAAATTCGATAAATAATATCAGTTACGTATTACCTAGGGCTGATAGTAACTACTTTTTAAAATATTCTATACATTACGAGTTATTTAGATCAGAAGCGCTTAGTTCATTTTTGTTCCGCGTAACATAAGTTTGTTTCATCTGCCATTCACATTTTTTTCTGGCTTTATGCGCGCAAGTCATCTTGTCAACGTCTTTCAGGCATATTGGCATTCCCGAGCTACACAGATGAACGAACATTTAGTAAAGAAATTCACTATCAATAATGATAAAAAATCACCATCTAATTCATACCAAATGACGACAGAAACCAGTCGCTGTAAATTTATTAACCCACTAAATTCCCACGTGTTAATGGTAGCCGGAATTTCCCTTGCTTACCACCTACTCGTGTGTTCCGCTTATTAATTCAGGATGCACCAAATCACAGTGGGTTACTGCACGTAAGTGTATGCGGGCGACGTTCAACCTTCTGGGATTTCTCAAGCTTTGTTTAAACTGTCTAACTCGAGTGTTATCGTGTTGAACAAGAAGGTACATGGAGTTTTGGTGGAGTAGCGTAACAATTTACAAGTTTCTGCGATCCCGTATTTTGCTCCTGGAGTCGAGTTTTGAAGAACCCTTCTATTTCTAGACCCTGCGGTGTAGACACTTTACGTGCATCAGTCAGTCAGTTTTTCCTTTAATATAATGAGTACCCGATTGCCCGAGCATTGCTTGGTGTATACAAAAAAAGGTAAACACATACAAAAGATTCCATCGGGGATCGAAACCATGACCTACGAGACGGAATTCTAACTCACGCTTTGACCACACTACAGTGCATCAGTATTTAGTGAATTTACCAATATTACCTGTACCTGAGTTACTGAATTTCGTTCAAAAACTCTAAGCGTTTCCCAGAGATGAAATAAGCTAGATCGATTTTTCGCCCCCAAAACCCTCATATAGCATGCAAGTTTCATCGAAATCGTTAGAGCCGCTTTTGAGATCACAAAAATATATACTTATAGTATTTCAAATGTCGCAATTTAATAGTATAGGATACAGAAGAAGAAGAGGTGGGTGAGTGACCACTTATCATAAAACAATGGTGACTTTAAAACCACCACGGTTTTTTTTCACGTATCCGTATATTCTGATAGCATATTATTATGGTTAAAATAATAATATATTCACAATACTAGCGAAATAAAGTACCTTTATAAACCTATAATACAATTATCTTAACTTTCTTCTAACACAGACATTACGAAATAACAAATCATCAATATAAACGATAAAAAAATAAACATCTTCGAATCGAAATTAAATAAAACTTTCCAATTTATACGTAGGCACGTACTAATGGCAATTCATAATAGTTACGTTAGTTACGGTGTACTAACTATAATAAATACCGTCCCACGATACGCCCACCTTTGTCATCAATGAATATCTGTTAGATTAGCGAGTATAAATTTATTCATATTAAAACGATTATGACTCTTGTACAACATGAAAGTTTGATTATTCGAAATAACTTATATTTTATTGATTGACATAAAAACTGAGTCATGTTTACAGTAAATCATAATTTTAGAATAGCTGTTATTTTATAAGCTGTATGCGCCTTAAGGTAATAGGAAAATTGATGGTCAAAATGAGTATGATGTGTGGCCAAGAGCTTGAATCACGTACCCCTTTTTATATCATGGACGTGAGTGGAACAACGGGAAAAGTTTTGTTCAAATTACTTAAAATATTCAAATACTCAATTTTACAAAGTATGTTCCTTTGTTCGGGTCAAATCTTGCAATTCGGATTCTACCCACTTCCAGTGGTCGAATTGACTTGATATTTGGTATACATTAGTATATTGGAAGACAATGCAAGTACAGTCACCAAAAAAATATTGTATTAAAAATATAATTACTTTAGGCTGCTTCTACGTTAATAATGACGACGCGCTAGTATATCTTCAAATGTTATAATATATTTTTTATTTCTTAAAATTAATGTCGCAAAATTAATTGGTTTTAAAGTAACTCCCTTAATGCTAAGGCGATAAAAGAGCAATCAGTACTGCACGCCCGACGATAATATTACGCCGAGCAATATACGTATCAGTTTTATCAGTACAGAGTTTCAATGGTTCAATTTAGAGAACACACACACACTAACACACCCCCCACACGCATATCGTTTGTGATTAAGTTCGTTGCGGGTTTCAGGACAATGCAGCTTTCACAGAGAAGCTCCGAGCTTTATTGCTTGCAGTCTACTTGTGGTCAGCACTTTGGATCCTTCACTATTCAATCTTCACTATACGAATAACAACGTATAATATACTAATGGAATGTTTAAAAATGTGATTTTTGTCATAAACAATTGTTTGTTAGGTGTTTAGAAAACAATGTATTTTATTTTTGCAAAAGGCCAGTGCTTGGCCACAATCACAACTTGGTCCATGATAATGTGGCAGAAGGTGGTGAGCAAAGGAGCTGACTCTCAAGTGCAGATCACGGAATACAGTACACCGGTAGGTGCATGACGGGTACTAAAAAGTTTCCTACCACCGTGATACGGTTCCTTCACCAAAAGCTTTACTATAAATGAAGTTCGAAATTCAATTAAAACTCCCGACTAAAATAGACTAATTGAGACATAAAATCAAGTTATTATCTCTTACTTCCGACATTTAATCGCAGAAACCACATAATGAACATAACAGCTGTGGTGATTGAACTACCTACCGCACACATAGCCTATTAAAGAAAACGTAAATTACAGACAGTTTCAACATAATCGGAAATAAAGTGAGTATTAAGTGCTATGACGTCACTTGCGGGTAGTATCAACAAATAGTAAGTCAATTACAAGAGTAAGACAGTGGCAGCAAAAAGTCATCATTCAAACATTAAATAAATAAATAATAAATAATTTATTTATAAAAAAAAAAAAAAAAAAAAAAAATTGTGAATAGATACTGTAAATAGACTCGTTTGATATAGTCACTACGGGATTAATAAATTAAAAAAATATTTAATTGTTTCTGTTGTATATTTTCACAAGCAATAGAAAATTTAAACAAAAACAATGACATGGAAAATCACGCAATAAATATAAATATTTAAAGCCAAAAAGGTTAGGTCTACAATTTGTAGGTCGCCAACAGTTTTATCACTATATGTGCCTAAAGGTGCCAGTTGGAAGCGGACCGTAGGCGACACTGTCGCTGCATCACTGTCGCTTCGTCATTACTGGTTTCTATATATTACTATGAAATACCTTCCGTAGCTAACGACAAAGTGTCGCCAAGCGACACGCCCCATAGTGATAAATAGTAACGAAAGAGAAAGAAGTAGTAACATGGCAGTGACGCGGCGACAATGTCGTCTGCTGCTGCTGCATGCGGTCCGCTCTCAACTGGCACCTTTAAGGTATAGGTTCGTAGCCGACTGCATGCAGCAGCAGCAGCAGCAGACGACGTGTCGTCGCGACACTATAATAGATTAATAATAGAGAAATAGATTTCTATAATTAATGGGCCTGAACCACCTAACTTTTACGCCGCTTGTGAGTTTCCTTGGCGATATATCGACATAAGATACCTATTTTAGAATAAAATGATTAATACCATCAGAGACACTAACGATAGAATATTTAATATTTGTCTGATGGATATCTAAGTGTATTTGATTATCATTATTATAAATTTATTCCATTATTTATGCCGATCATTAAAATTATTTATCTGCACCCAATTACAGTTTATTTATGTTTAGCCCTTGAACTCAATAACCAGTCATTATTTCATTTTTCTATGTTAATAAATAAACACAGCCTCACATAAAACTGATCGTGATCATAAAAACAGTTGTTTAACCTCATTTCATATAAATCCTTAGCTTTGCGGAGTCCACGACATGAATAACTCATTTTTCACATCGCAATTTGTTAAAGACCACGATCAGACTACAATAAAGATAACACCGGTGGCTTATTTTCGACGGCTAATTTTAGCAGTTGGCAACCATTAATTCCAGTGATCGTGACAAAGTTGTCACTTTATACAAACGTCTGTCGACCGTATATCTTTGGTTGACAACACAACCAATGTCGTCAACCAAGTGAGCGTATTAAAACTAAGCCTGTGCAATATTATGTACTAGCTTTAATATAATTTGAAACAAGCAAAAACATGTCTTAAGTATACGCAATAAGAGCTTTAATTAATAGTTTGTGCGAACAATAAATCTCTTTGAATGGCTTAAGTGGTGTACTCACTGTACGTATATTGCAACATCATTGTGCGATATAGCAGATAAATCTTTGTAAGTAATGTAAGGGCCTATTGGCTTTGTAGTATTTTAATTAATGGAATAATATGAATTTATTTTATTTTGTTTAAGATTATTATCACTTCATTGCTCTTCAATTGACCTCTTTATATAAATGTATAAAGAGGTCAACATCTATTTTTAAATGTAAATCTTTCCTGAAAACACCTCTTTTGTATGCAATTTCGAGCTTGAGCCAATTTCAATGCCGGTGAGTTTATTTGTTTAGAGATATATATTGCTAACTATTGTGTAAGTATATAAATCAAAAATCAAAAAGTCATTTATTCAGTTTAGGCCCTAGTAAGGCACTTATATCCGTTTTCAGGATTAGAAGATAACGGTGACAGTTCACTTTTGACAATTATAGTCATGCGTCTTAACGATATCCAATCGATTTTTTCGTTGTATCGAGAAAGTCTAATCGATTTTCATTTTAGTGCTTTTATTTTCCAAATTATATTTCCTTATCACTGTCTTACTGCTTAATACCGCCTTGTGTGTAATTACCAACTTTGCACACATGTATCATACTGTACTATTATTGTTGTTCTTAATTTCAGAAAATTATTACAGGGTTTATGAGAAATTATGTTTGTTAATTGATATTTACCTAGTAATGTAAGAATATTCTCTATCTCTTTGATATCGTACCGATATATCGTAATTTTTTGGGAATTAAAAATATTTCGATATTGATAAACCTAATCAAAAATAATCGATATATAATATATCGATACTTTTTTTAATTTCCCTGTCGATCAAGCATTGTCAATCACTATAGGTAAATGTTCCGTTTCATGCAGCATGTATTTTAAGGATAACATATTTCTTAATTTTTAAAATTATCAAGCTATATTAATGTGCTGAAATTATTTCTTAGTTATGTATAGCGATATATATTTCTTTTTTGCAATGATATAAAATGGAATTTAAAATATTTTATTGTAAAATATTATATTAGTTACTCGCAAGTAGTATGAGTGAACCGGAAAATGTGAACTGTCACCGATATCTTCTAATCTTGAAAACACTGTACATACAGTTGAATTTACCACCGGTTCGGAATACACTTAAACTGAGAAGACTCCGGTAAGAAACTATAATATCCTTGGTCTACTTTCTTATAAAAGAACGGCTACCTTCCACCATCGCAACTCTCGCCATCGACGGGGAATCCATCCACACACATTGAAACCAGAATTGTTTCGAACTGTGCGGGCTAAAAGAAGTTTTCTTCCGCGGACGCTCGGACTGTGGAATGAGCTCCCAGCCGTGGTTTTCCCAATGGAGTACAGCATGGGGTTCTTCAAGAAGGGTGTGAAGAGATTTCTTCAGGGTCGGCAACACGCAAGTGATACCCCTGGTGTTGCAAGCGTCCATAGGCTACGGTAACTGCTTACCATCAGGCGGGCCGTATGCTTGTTTGCCACGGTATTAAAAAACAAAAAGAAGAAACGAATTGTTTGACAGTTGCACCCACACCTTAAACCACAGGTTCTAGAAACTAAAGATCTATATAAATTAGATACACTTAGGAAGATTTTTCAAAATTCCATCCTTGAGGGGGCTAAATACATCGCTGGTGAAACCACGGAGGGTCGAAAAGAGAGATAAAAATATTTATTAACTCGCAAGGAATAAACTAGGTTACCTCAAAGATATTACCTTCTATGAAATATCAACTCAACACCTTCTTTGCTTAAAGCTGAATTATTAACAATAATTCAGCAATAGTAATTATCAAGGCACATATTACAACTTGGGGATACCCATCCATATAAATTGGTACCTTATTAACTTTGACCTCATTATAAACGACCACCTTTTGTTATAAAAACGTATAAAAAATTTACGTTCACTGACACTCCATTACCATAACTACCAAAAAAAATTTAACTCAACGTTGGAAATGGTGAAATTTTCACACGTGTATGATGATGACGCAATTAAATTATACATCGGCTCTTTGTCTAGCAGGTGAGCTTATAGCTCATTAGGCCCGCATATTTCGTCAACATTATTTTACCTTTACGAACATGTAGCACAAAGACGCATTTGATTAGGACTGCCTTTGGATTTAATGGCGTATAACAAGTAATTATTGTTGAAATATATTCCTACAGAAGCTTGATGTTCAAAGGTTTAAATGCAGTTTATAATCTCTTATAAGTTTATATTATGGAATTCAGATGCAGTTGTTAGTTTTATATGAGCTACAAATATCAAAAGCCTTTGCAGTGATAGTTAACAAAAACCAGGTTATAGATTCTTTTTGTTAGATCAGTGTTTTTAAATCTGTGGGTCGCGACCCCTTGGGGGTCCGAAACCTTAGTCGGGGGGTTGCCGGCAGAAGGAAAAAGACAAGGTAGACTTCGTGCAAGCGGGCGTTAAACTTACCTCTTACTTAGTTGCAAACCTCTCGCGGCTTCTTGCAGACTATTAAGTAAAGGTATCAAAATAAAGACAATCATTATCGTAGTCTTTTAATTTATAAATTCTTTATCTGTCTGACAAGGGGGTCGCCAGAATTTTTCAACCTGTAAGGGGGTCGGGAAATCAATAAGATTGAAAAACACTGTGTTAGATCAAGCCTTAATCCTATACGCATAAGGGTCAGCTCACACCGAGACGCGATGCAATTTGAAGGCAATTCCTAAAGTGCAACACTCGGAACCCACCGAAAGTTGCTTGGTGACAGATGCTCATCTTAATAGGAATAGATAGACAGGTAGGTACTACAAAGTAGGTATCTTATCACTACTCTATAGAGCCCACGACCTTTTTCATGGTATAGGATGTCACTACTTCTGAGCTATAATCGCTTCTTCATCTCATAGTTCGCGCGCGAGTGCTAGGCACCGCCAGCGGTACGAGAGAAGCTGGAGGTGAGAGGTAGGGACCAATTCCACGCTACCCCCCCACCCGCATACCTCAGGCGGTGCCTAAAACTCTATTACTATTTTGCATACCAAATCTCAAGTTTACCTATTTATACAATTCAAAATGTTTTGCAATCGCATCCGTTGCATATTCATTGTAATCCGTAACGTACGTTCATCGCTAGTCAAACATGGACTAGTTGAAACAATAGCAAGGTATCCTGGAAGCCAGATGTTTTCACTCCAACCGACTGCAGATAGTAAATACGCGACCGTAACGCCTCCAAACTTCTCTTTAGTGCCCGTCGACTTACGTAACTTAGGTATCCGATTAGGGTGACCATCGTATTACAACTAGATACGGATTTATGTATTTTTTTTATACCACTGAGGTGGCAAACAAGCTTACGGCCCGCCTGATAGTAAGCAGTTACCGTAGCCTATGGACGCTTGCAACACCAGGGGTATCACTCGCGCGTTGCTGACCCTGAAGAAATCTCTTCAGACCCTTTTTGAAGAACCCCATGCTGTACTCCATTGGGAAAACCACGGCGGGGAGCTCATTCCACAGTCCGAGCGTCCGCGGAAGAAAACTCCTTTTTCTTCCGCGGTGTGCGGGCTACAGATCGATGTATGTATTTAAAGTAGTATATGTAGTATATCAGTCATCTGGTTTCCATAGTACAGGCTTACTTTGAGAACAGATAGCCGAGTGTAAAGAATGTTCAAGGAGATATCATTCTGGTTACGTTTAGCTGAGTCTGCTAAAAAGAGCAATTTTCTGAGTTGGTGATGACTGATGAGTCTTGATTTATAATTATGAAATCCTTACCAACATAAATACATATATTTTGGTTTCCAACATGATCTATTATTACTACGTAGCTATTATTGCTACGTATATACGCCACACGTCGTCACACACGACGTTAATATCACGATGTTTGCGAGAAAAATACTCCTATTAGTGTTCTGATAGCGCTGCGTGTTTCTACTGTCTGCTTAGACGACTAATTATTGTTTCAGCGCTAAAGAGACCTTTAGTTGACTCTAAAAAAAGATGGGACATATTCTTTGCTTATGATAGCTTCACGAGATACTGAAAGTTTTGCAATACTAGTTTGACAGTTTAAATTGCCTCGAAAGCCTAATCATATTTGGCTATTATTAATAGTTTCTTATTTATTTTTTATGATGATGGTTAATATTTAATAGTTATGAATGAACCTACATTAGATAATATAGTAATAAGATTGAAAAAATAATTATCTTAAACTAATTATTATGCTACAAAACTTCCAAACTCATAGCCACTATACAACCGCAAGAGGTTTCTCAGAAGTGTCGTATCTGAAACTGCAGCATTGTTTGTAAAAACTTGGCAACTGAAATGTCTTTTATACCCACGGACACTGGATGTGTTTTAATTGTAGTTCAAACGAATTGTTTTGTACGTTTATATGACCTAGTATAAAAATAAAAATAATAATGTAAACCTAGATATGAGTAGATTTTTCCAAAAATATAAATAAACATACATGCCAGTTTACCATCCAAGTAATTAATTATAATAAGCTATAAATCAGCATTAATCAATGTAAATGAAAAGGAAACTAAAGCTATTATTGTCTTCATAAATCAGTCAGCTCCAATATCGAATTAACTCTTAGATAAGTCTAACGAGCTCTATTTGCAGTGAAATTAACTGAGAACTCTATTCAGAAAGTTTCAAACTTTCAGAATGTTCTCCCTAATAGACTTAGTAGCACTCCAATCTCCTATCAGTGAGACAAAAGACCTATTGTACTGTAGTCCCCTTCCTAACAAACGGTTTAATTGCTATTACAAAATGTATAATTGTCAATAATCTCATTTTCTACTTGTATTGCTTTGAAAACTTCTAATAATAAAGCTCAAGTTATTATTAAAAGAGAAAAGGTTTATTTTATAATCAATTATTTGGTTTGGAGCGAAATAATTGAAGGTGAATTCAATTATCGAATGATTGAATGAATTGCTTTACTTAGTTTATAATTTTGACCTTAATTTAATTGAAAGTACCTATTTTTTAAGTTATCGGTACTAACAATCTTAACCTATGCGTAATAACTTTTCAAATACTTGTAAACTATCTTGGTAGCTTTGAATATTCAATAATATTGCCATATTTTGATAGATAGTCTTCTGTTTGATTGTGGTCAAACATTATGGTAAATTATGGTATAATCGAAGCCTTCACCTACCTGATAAATTTAGTTGCAATGAAACATTCGATATCGCCTAGTTGATTCACTGAATTACATTCAAATACACAACATATTTTACATCAAAATACTGAAACAATTCTATACAAACTCCAATAAATCAAACGGAAACAAGGCTCCACAAAAAAGGAACATGCAAACATCGCGTGATGTAGAATGATAAAGGACAGCGGGGCCACATCTTGATCGTATCGCCTCTGGCTTGTGGCCATTCGAAAAGATTTAGATAAGTTCACGATAGAGACAATTATTGTGTACAGTGGACTGTTAACAACCTACTAGTTAGTTGTTGGTTAATATTATTGGAGTTTGGGTGTCTATACACCGTGACTTTTTATTCGTCTTAGAAACGCAGCACACTTAATGTACCTACCCAATGAATAGGTACTAATCATTCATAAAAAAAATATTTGAACTTTTGTATATTTAAAAAAAATATTAAAATTTATTAGACTTATTACATATCGAGTTAATAAATTAAAGATTACGTATAAAATGGTAGAAAATACCAACCTAGCGCACGAGTCGAGTAGACTGCGCTCGTAACAGGGTGGTTAAAACTACGTCATGCGCCATCATAATGAATAATATTTGCATTTTCTTATTGATACAAATGTTTAAAAAATTTTTTTTTCAATAATTAGTACCTATTCATTGGGTACATTATGTGGGCTGCGTTTCTAAGACGAATAAAAAGTCGCGATGTATATTACGCATTGGCTCCTGGTAGTGATGTTGTTGTAATGGAATAGTATCAGAATGTCATTTTCAGCAGATTTGGTACCTTGTTTATTATCTAAAAAATATAAATAAAGGTCAACACCTATCTTGAGAAGAAACGGTGATTCAGTGTTATTCGTTCATTATAAGAATATTGGCTCAAGACGGCAAAACCCCAATAATGCAAATCAACACTTAATGAAAAACGTGACTGTATATTACCATTCGGAATTAACTGCGTTAAGTTAGATACAGACTTAACTCAGGTAACAGTTAATTTATTCAGACGTCCCACTTTTATCGGAATGTCAAGCCAGAGGATGCCTGGTGATATTTCCTGTTATACTGATCTCTGATACAATGCAGGGCAGAAAAACTGCTCTGTTAGATTCCAGCGAGTAAGAAAGCCTGGTTGATACACTGACACTAAACTAAATTATGTAAGGAATTACTCAAAAACATTTAAATGCGTTTGTACTGCGACTAAATCAATACATATAAGAAATAAAATTAAAAGTAGTCAAGATAAGATCAAGATGACTTGGAAAATTATAAATAGTGAAACTGGAAAGTTCAAAGTACGTAATAATGAGTTTCAACTTATTATTAATGATAAATCAATCAAATCTGATCAAGATGTTGCTGCCGCTTTTGAGACTTTCTTTACCAATATTCCAGTTTCGACTACCAAGTCTCTTAATTCTTCTCCCACCCTCGCTGTATCTTTACTTAGGAAAAATGTAACAGAATGTACTGTTGACTTTAAATTCTCAACTGTTACTTCTAGCGATATAATTAAAGCATTCAAATCTCTAAATTTGAAAAACACTGTTGATCTATGGGGGCTTTCAGTTAAACTTATTAATTCTATAATTGATTGTATTGCACCTCATTTAGCTGTTATTTTTAATAAATGTATTGATTGTGGTGAGTTTCCTGATCTTATGAAACATAGTAAAGTAGTGCCTTTATTTAAATCCGGTAGTACATCCGACCCCACAAATTTTAGACCAATTTCCATACTACCGACATTCAGTAAAGTATTCGAGAAAATTATACTTAATCAATTGATGGTACATTTCAATAGTAATAGACTGCTTCACAGTAAACAATTTGGTTTCACTAGGGGTCGCTCAACAACCGATGCTGGTGTTGAGCTTATTCAACATATTTTTGACGCCTGGGAAAATTCACGAGACACCCTCGGTGTTTTTTGTGACTTATCCAAGGCTTTTGATGTTAAAGGTTCTATATACAATTGCACTACTGGCAAGTTATCTATGTAAAGTATTACGAATACAATCTATGATAGATACCTAATTCAAATGTAAAAGAATCTGTCTATATTAATTGTACCGCATGACGTATTAACAAAATATTATTTATTATATTATATACCTGATTTACTGCGTTTACTTTGTATAGGGGAGAAATCTCCCCTTCAAAGAGGTTATGGGAAGCATTAAAATAGAATTGCTGAATGGGCAAAACTATGAAACTTGGAAAATTCAAGTACAAGCTTTACTTGTCAAAAATCAGGTATGGAAATACGTAAACGGTACCATTAAAAAGCCAACATCTAATGAGGCAGCGGAGACCTGGTCAGATAAGGACGAAATGGCAAAGGCTGACCTTATCATGGCGATAAGTCCAGGTGAGTTGAAACATACTCGTGGGTGCGTGACGTCGCACGAAATTTGGATGAAGTTAGAAAGCGTATATGCTTCTAAAGGTCCCGTGAGGAAGGCAAATTTACTTAAAAAATTGATATTGAGCCGTATGAAAGAGACTGATGATGTGAAAAGACATCTTGGAGATTTCTTTGAAGCCGCAAATATCCTGAGCGATATGGGTGTAACGATACACGAGGATATGCTGTCAATTTTGCTACTATATAGCCTTCCGGAAAACTATGAGAATTTTAGATGCGCAATGGAAAGCAGAGATGAGTTACCGAATATAGAGATACTCAAGATTAAAATATTAGAAAAAGGTAATATTTTGAAATCAGATGAAACTACGAAAGTAGATGGAGCAATGTATGCGAAACATCAAGGACCAAAAAGGAACCAACCAACTCAGGTTCAAAAGGCACGACCGAACAATGTTTACAAATGCTTCAAATGTCATGAACTAGGACATAAAGCTTCAGAATGCAGAACGAAGCGTGACAATTATGAATCCAGATGTGCAACAGAAATAAAGAACGAAGAGGACAGTAATTTTGATATTCTTTTTAGTTGTAATTCTAATTTTACAAATATTTGTGAGTCTATGACAAATAACTGGATCCTCGATAGTGGCTCTACATCACATTTATGTAATGATAGAGATAAATTTACTGATAATTTCTGTGCTTTTCAGGATAAGCTGAATCTAGCGTCAAATCTGTCGACTGATGTGAAGGGCAAGGGTGATGTAAGGTTGTCAGCATCAGGCAAAAGGCGAATAACTTTTGAAAATACTTTGTATGTACCAGATCTTCGTAGTAATTTGATATCTGTGGCCAAAATTACTGATAATGGGTATGAAGTAAATTTTACTAAAGATAAAGCCTATATAAATGATGAGGTAGGTAAAACCGTGATGACAGCTGAACGTATTGGGAATCTTTATCATGTTAGGGACTTGAATGAACAGGTTAACATAGCTTTTAATTCAGTTGATATCCGTACGTGGCATGAACGTATGGGACATTTAAATGGTAGAGATCTCTCAAAATTACTAAACCATTGTGGTCATAACGTAAAAGAGATAGATTTACATGTTTTAGATAATTGCGATATATGTTCTAGGGGGAAAATGAGTTCATTACCATTTTCAAGGTCGAACGGTCCGTGTAATGAAATATTAAGAATTGTACATTCAGATGTAGTAGGTCCGATGAAAACAGCATCAATGGGTGGTGCGAAATATTTTGTTACTTTCATTGACGACAGTTCTCGATGGTGTGAAGAAAAGTGCAGTTTTCAGCGCATTTAAGAAGTATAAAATTTTCGCAGAAAAGTTTACTGGGAAGAAAATTAAATTTCTTCAGAGTGACAACGGTGGCGAATATTGTAACCATGAATTCGATGAATTCCTAAAGAGTGAAGGTATTCAAAGAAGACTGATTATTCCTCATACACCTCAAATGAATGGCGTTAGTGAATGTATGAACAGAACTTTGCAGGAAATGGCAAGATGCATGTTATTATCCTCTGGTCTATCTGTAGGCTTTTGGGCGGACGCTGTTGTGACTGCATGCTATGTGCGCAACCGATGTCCAACTAGCAGCTTAAAAGGTGATATTCCGTTCGAGAAATGGACTAGAAATATTGTAGACCTTAATAATATGGTTAGCTTTGGAACTAAGTCATATGTATTAGATAAGACACCTGGAAAGGATAAGTTTGATGCACGTCCCAAAGAAGGAATATTCGTAGGATACCCTAGATCAACCAAAGGATATCGTATATGGATACCTAATGAACATAGAGTAATAGAAGCTCGAGATGTTAAATTCCAAAAAGAAGAAAATGCATCAAAGGATCAGAAGAACATTCGAATAGAACCAGAAAATATTTTTCAACTAAGAGTCGAGAATACACAATCAAAGGAAGGACCAAATGTTCAAGAAGTTGAGTTTGAGATGGATAATGAAATTATTCAGCGACAACCTACAGGCGATGTCGACCATACTGATGAAGGTGAACACTCGGGAGGAGGAGAGCATTCAGGTACTGGCGAGCGTTCTAGTAGAGGGGAAGGTTTAGGTTGTAATATCAACCCAAATGATGTCGAGCAAATTCAAGAACGAGAAGATCAACAAGTGATGTTGAAACGAGCTCCTGGAAGACCCAAGCTTGTCAAAGGGAATCGTGGGCGTCCTAGAAAGGTGTATAAGATGGTTGAAGAAGTAAACAATCCTAAAGAAGATGAAGAATATTTTTCTGCAATGACTGAAATATCCCTCGAAGAAGCGCTATCAAGCGATGAACACAAGGAATGGCGAGAGGCAATCTTTTCTGAAGTAAGAAGTTTAGTTAAGAATGATACTTGGGATATTGTGAAAAGACCTAAAAATAGAGACATCGTAGGCTGTCGATATGTACTGACGACCAAGTTTAATGTTGATAAAACAATCAAGAAAAAGGCTCGTTTAGTTGCAAAGGGTTTTAGTCAACGGTATGGGATTGATTATCACCGAACGTATGCCCCAGTAGCAAGACTAGAAACAGTTAGATTGTTGATGGCACTTGCTGTAGAGCTGAATCTAGAAATACATCAGCTAGATATCAATACAGCATACTTAAATGGCCGACTTGATGAAGAAGTTTATATGCAGGTACCAAAGGTACTGAAAGATAGTCTTAATATGCTTATTCAAAGAGAAGATGAACAATCAATAGTTGTGAAGCGTGCTAGGCAAATGATATTAGATATCAATGCTGGAGGAGATGCTTGTCTTTTAAAGCGTTCGCTTTATGGTTTAAAACAGGCAGGGCGGCAGTGGTATTTGAGATTGTATGAGAAATTACGAAGTATGAATTTATTGCCTACTATAAACGAACCATGTTTATATTTTCAGCGAAGGGGAGATGGAACTATTTTGATTGTTATTATATATGTTGATGATATATTAGTGGCGTCCCAGGATATCAAGTGGATAGAGATATTTAAGAAGAATTTAGCCAAAGAATTTGAGCTGAAAGATTTTGGACCGGCTAAATACTGTTTAGGTATCGAGATTGAGAAAAAGGACGGAGTTATAAGTCTATCACAGCAGAAGTATATTAAAGATGCACTAAAGAAGTATGGTATGGAAGAATGCAAGACTGTATCCACTCCATTCGAAGTTGGGTTGAAGTTTACTAAACCAAAGGAAGAAAACCTAGATGATGTTTGTATAAATCGAGAACGATGGCCGTATCGTGAATTGATAGGTACGTTAATGTATTTGAGCGTAGGTACGAGACCTGATATAAGCAATACAATTTCAAAATTAGCTCAATTTGTGACTTGTCCTACTCACATTCATTGGATTTCGGCAAAAAGGGTTCTTCGATATTTAAAGAAAACAATCGACTATCGTCTGACTTTTAAAAAGGATGGTCATTCGTTGATAGGCTATTCAGATGCGGATTGGGGGAATTGTCTATTAGATAGAAGATCGTATTCTGGTTATGTTTTTATATTAGGAGGAGCAGCTATTACATGGAGATCTCAAAAGCAGCGAACAGTAGCTACGTCTTCTACTGAAGCTGAATATATTAGTACTAGTGAGGCAATGAAAGAAGCTCTCTACCTAAGTAGTTTGTTAAAGGAGATAGGTTGTTTACAGTTATTTAAAACTACTGTCTATGCTGACAATCAGGGGGCGATCTATCTTGCTAAAGATCCCGTTTATCATGCTCGTAGTAAACATATAGACATAAAGTTCCATTTTATCAGGGACGTACTCAGGGATAATGTCATAGAGTTAAAGCATGTGCCGACAGATTTGATGCTGGCTGACGTTTTAACGAAAGCATTACCTGTGGGTAAACATAATAAGTTGATTAATGGTTTAGGGCTTCAGTAGTTTAATTGAGGGGGCGTGTTAAAGGTTCTATATACAATTGCACTACTGGCAAGTTATCTATGTAAAGTATTACGAATACAATCTATGATAGATACCTAATTCAAATGTAAAAGAATCTGTCTATATTAATTGTACCGCATGACGTATTAACAAAATATTATTTATTATATTATATACCTGATTTACTGCGTTTACTTTGTATAGGGGAGAAATCTCCCTTCCAAGATTTGATTGCGTCCATCATAAAATACTGATCAGCAAATTACATCACTACGGCGTTAGAGACACTGCACTTGATCTTTTGATTTCTTACTTATGTGACAGAATTCAAAAGGTTGATGTTAATGGTAAAGTATCCCCTGGGTCATCAGTAACCATGGGTGTACCACAAGGTTCTATCCTTGGACCTTTTCTATTTCTCATTTACATCAACGACTTACCATATCTTGTAGAAAAAAAACATGAGATAGTATTGTTTGCTGATGACACTTCACTTCTTTACAAAGTGAATAGACATGATTTTAATTCTGACGATGTGAACAATGCTCTTTCTGAAGTCGTTGATTGGTTTACTATTAATAATTTATTGCTAAATGAGAAAAAAACAAAATGTATCAGATTCAGTCTACCCAATGTGAGACATTCGGACACAAATATTGTAATTAAAGGCGAAAAACTGGATCTTGTTGAAACAACTGTATTTTTAGGTATCACTTTAGATAATAAGATACAATGGAGCCCTCACATTTGTAAATTGGTGGATAGACTTAGTTCTGCAGCTTATGCAGTGAGAAAAATTCGCGCTCTCACTGACGAATCTACGGCAAAATTAGTTTATTTCAGTTACTTTCACAGTTTGATGTCTTACGGTATCCTCCTCTGGGGTAGTGGTGCCGAAATCAATAGAATTTTTATACTGCAGAAGAAGGCTGTCCGCGCAATATATAAAATAAGGCCTAGAGATTCTTTGAGAGACAAGTTTAAATCTATTAATATAATGACAGTGTCGTCACAGTACATATATGAAAATCTTATTCATGTGAGGAAGAACTTAAATAACTTTCCTAAGAATAGTGACACTCATAGTTTGAACACTAGAAATAAGCACAAACTTGCTGTACCTTTAACTCGGCTCAGCAAAGTCCTTAACTCTTTCAAGGGGCAATGTTTACGTTTCTATAATAAAGTACCCAAAGAAATCCAAGAGCTACCTATACATAGATTCAAAAAGATAGTTAAACAAAAGTTATGCACGAAAGGGTACTATAAAGTTTCTGATTTTGTAGATGACAAGAATGCATTTGAATGAATTGTTCGCTTCGCAGGCTATTGTTATATATATTTTGTAATTGTAATACTTCTATTTACATATTTAAAAAAAAAAAAATTAAAGACTTGCTGAGTTTCTTGCCGGAGTCTTCTCAGTTCAAGTTGTATTTGGAACCGGTGTAGAGCCATTTGTTAACGTTCACAAGTGCCCTATCAGGGCCTAAATTGAATAAATGCTTTTTGAATTTGAATTTGAATTTGACACATGGTACATAATATTATACCTATGTGTAGATAGCCCTTTTAATATAACGGCGAAATATAAACATTATTTAGACTAGCTAAGACAAATAGAGAGGTAGAGGCATAGCGATTTTTCGCTCAAAGAGCAGCTCGACTGGGAAAGTTCCTTACAGAATAGCACAGCCAAATAACTTTATGTTCCTGTGCGTAAGTAAGGTCACCAGATCTCATTAGGGAGGGTTGATACAGTTACGGGTAACCGCTTACCATCAGACGAGCCGTACCCTAGTTTACTGACTTGGTAGTTTAAAAAACCCATTTGACAAATGTTTATTTTTAGTAAAACTTAGAAGTACGTTTAAACTAAAAGTAACTTAACAAAGAGCTCTTTATTCTTTTCCCATAAACGTTACAAAATATTTCCTTTACCAATGTTGGTAGAAGAATCCATAAGGAAGGCCCCTTTTGAACTACGTACTGGCATTTCACTGATTTCATATAGTTATTTTTGTAATCTCTACAGCGGCGTCGACTTTTATAATAGCACAGCACTTTTTATTATCGATTAAAATAAAACAAATTACCAACCGCTTTCAATGCACCAGAGTTTGCATTAAAATGTACACTAAAAATAGTTTTATTAATATTACTCGGTGGCAATTAGACTCGACCATTAACATTCTGGTCTAATCTATGGATGCAGCGGAGTTACGCTTGCGCATGCTGATTTATTACTTTTTAATTGATAAAAACACTATGTTAATTAAGAAATCATGAGTCAGAGGATAAAAGATTTGCTTTTTAAATAGATTGTGTAGGTTCTAAAGTTGTTTGTATATCTTTCTTTGGTCAATGGAAAACCAAGCTACGTTTGCAACATCATCAACATATAAATGACCCATTGCTGAGCACAGGCCTAGGTGGAGGTAGGCTAGTGGTCAACCTACTGTTGGAGTTTTCAAGCCGCCCAGTAGGCCTCCGACTATCACAATTAATGTAACCGAGACCAACGGCTTTACGTGCCTTCCGAAGCACGGAAACGCTCGATCGGCCGCTCGATTTGCCGATGACGGTACCGACCACAACGGTAGTAGCTTAACCTCCGTTTGCATAGTGAGGAATAAACTGAGGTTTTTTTAAATAATAATAACACTATAGCCACAAAACGTAAGTCGTTTTACTTTTAGAAACCGTTTTTAAATCTAAATAGGTACAGCAAGTCTCTCCATCCGTCTGAAAAACAAGCGTGTTACTTTTATTATACCTACCATTATGTACAAGATTAATTTAACTATGTTGACATTAGAGCTTTAACGTGAAAATGAAGCGATCCTATTTGTCAGCCAAACACATCCCTCGCTACACATCTCCGGTGGACATGCAGCCTTATGCGAGTTCCTTGTCTGTGCTAAATAATTTCAAAAGAAGAGCAATGCTCTCCCTTTTTGCACGGCTTTTGACACGTGATTAACATACTCTCGTCATCTATTTAGATTTATGTCTGTGGTACTACCGCTACTACTTACGTAATTCTCATCTCAAACCATCGTTGCATTTCTTATATTCAAAACTGTTACATCCTTATCTATATCATTCTCAAATACTTAAATTTCATGACAGATACAACGGGGACTATATAACCGAATACGGCTAAATAAATTTAATACCAAATCACTCAAACGTTTTAAGGACAAACGTATAAATATGTTATTCCGCATACATTTCAACAACGGACGATTTGACATGAGATACAGTGATTTACAAGAGAGTAATGTCCATCTAGAATTTAGATAAATCGGTGTCAGCTGCGCGAAAGCGGAATATGCCTGTAAATCCACACTCGGCAAATAAAATGATCATTTGTAGCGTGTACCGGTGCGAATTGATGTGGTGTTATACCTTAAATTTTATGGTGCGTGTAGAGAGATGGTATTTTATGCAGTCAGAATTTCTAGTATTTATTTAAAGCTTTATGTTTATATAAAATTAACTTAAAGAACCTATGCACCTGATAGAGAGGACTTGTCCAAACTATAGCTATCGTCTGTCTCTATGATGCTTTGAAAGCCTATGTATAAATATATATAATAGACGAAGCTTGAGAAGCATTTTTAAAGCATTTTTAGTATGGCATGGTCTGAAATAAATATCAACAGACTAGTCTTGCTCAGCGCTGACTCTTCTGCATTTTTAATACAGAAATATAGCGACTCAGTACAGTATTATGTGCAGCTCTGATATTTCCCAGTGCTTGTATAAATTTTGCATGCAGGTTTACTGCAATGTCTTGTCTTGTCTTGCCACTCGTTACATAGCGAGTGGACGGGCACCTTTAAATAACACATCTTGATAGAAAGGTCCTGAACCTTTAGCATTTAGAAATCCACAGCTAATTAAATCAAGTGTCTGATACACGGAGTATAAAAATCTATAGTTCACTGAACTAGTAAAATATAGCGCTGTAAAATAAACCGTAACGAGCATTCTAAAATACATAAATAACCAACAGATATGATGAAGAAATTTTCATGAAAAGGGTAACAAATCTCAACGCTATTCGCGTCAGACATATTTCATCTTCTGTAGTTTGTGCTCAGTCTTTTGAAATCGCACCTAATTGGTATGCTTACTCCATAAGTTCTATTACAGTATGATTTATTTTCATACTCCGTGACTCAAGTATGATTCACGCCCTACCATTGACTTTAATAGTGTATGGAATAAAACAAAGGGCGTAAATGTTCTTTGAACATTTTGAAGCAGAGGTTGGGATCGTAACAAATCAATGTCAATTTTGAACTTTGCCAAGATAGTGTCAACCGCTTCCAAACTCGAAACATTTAAGTTTCGAAGTGTACTTTGTTAAGTGTATGTTCGATATGTACTCCAAGTTTAACCAAGTTACTTAGGAGATTCCAGACGATTACATAGACTTTATTCGAACTTCTCAGATTCTATAACTTTAGGAGATTCTATTGATGTCTTACTATGAGATCTTTATTTTGACCTTACCATTTTATCGAGGAATATTAATACCGAGCAATCCAATTCCGCATCTAGTATGTGTGTTTGCACTGATTAATAACATACCGACCAATCACTGCATTTAAATATTTAGTCCTGTCCTTGACTTGGCTAATCAGAGCGCAATTTCGCTTCTTTGGGTTAATTTTTGATTGAGGTATTTATTTTAAATATGACACATAAGACACTAAATATAATTTATTAGATTGACAGACATTCTATCTAATGCTAAGTGGTCACTATACCCTAACCGTTGGCCAAACTTTACAAAACTTGCAAACTAAATGGCTCTCAAATGTAAGTGCTGGAAAGCAACGGCAGGTTTTTCACTTTAAAGTCGTGTTTACCATGACGAACAGCTGAAGCCACAGATCATTTTGGCTGAAGCTATTCCAATTTCTATTTAGTACCACATGTCATCACACCATAATATGTTTTGTTTACATAAACCTGTCGGATAATCTCGTCTTTATAATCATAATCAACAGGGTTCAAAGTTATAATTTTAACAAGCCTTTTGTTGTTATGACATTGTTAAGCGTAATTTATAATGTGTCAACATACTGGCATGAAAGACAGGTAATTTCAGGAGTCTCTATTATACAGAAAACAATAGAGGCGTGTATATGACACTCCATTAGGCCAGCGTTATCACATATGACAATGGCCGCTACCTATATCAGCTGTGCGATGATTTGTATTGAAAAACAGAGCCGAATTTAATCGCGTAGAATCGTTGAAGGTTTATTGTTTGTTGAAAAAGATACCTACTTAAAAAAATATTACAATATTATAAATATGGTTGTAGGTCAATGATATTATAATACAGATATGCTACCCTCATACTAAGCGGTGTTGAATTAGGTGAATGCGATAGATAATACGGAACGTATGGTACAGAAAGAGATAGCTATATGTAGCCGGTAAGCAAAATTACGACAATTGTCTGAATTTGTCTGCAACAATTAGCGTGCGTTAATGCGATAACTACCTCTTTTTATTATAATATCATTGTTGTAGGTTAAAAAATCTGCTTTAATGATTGTTTCGACCGAGACGAAACCATATAGCTCGCACAGTCAAAAAGTTATCAGATCTCATGTAGAGCCAAGCTTATAACTCTACACGCCCTAACTCTACGTCCAAATCTTATTCAAAATATATGACTTGGCCGTTTCGTAGGAAGGTAGTGCCCTCTTGCGCTTCGCTTGGCTGTGTAATTAGACTGTATTGATATAAAATTGTTTTGCGTTAAAGAACCTTGCTTCAACCTCAAATATAAATTTCTGGCATTTTCTTATGAGCTACATATTTGATCTGTTTATTCTATCGAAAAATCTTTAATCGCCTGGCCGAAGCGTCTCCTGACCAGAATGTTGAAGTATAGGTAAATCGCGTATCGGTCAGAGAATCAGCATTGCCATTCTACGTGGCAATGCCGCTAGATTTCTGTGAACATTTCCCTTTGACAATGACGTTTTCATGAACTGCTTTAGACTTAGGTAAGTCCATTAGGTATTTATAAATCGTCAATCAAAGCATTAGCTATTCTTGAGACTTCAATTAAACTCTGATTCGGTTTACTTTACGGCTTTCAATCTCTATTACAATAGATGACAGTTCATGACAATAAACTGTCTCTAGATTCACATAATTGTTCATAAGTTTTCAAAACACAATATAACTTAATTGTTAGTTATGGCTCTACGCTATTTACAAACGTTTTAATTAACCACCGTTGAATTCTCACGACGGCAACTAAAAGTTTAGCTTCAGATCTTAAACTATGATTAATTCAACATTTAAATAAATAATAAATGTATTTGCTTATTGTTTAGATGTCGTATTGTTTAAATGATCTCTGATTAATTATTATTAAGTGTTATGCGCATGTATTCGTATAAAAGCCTTTTATTTATCTGTCAAAAAGACATAATAATAATTCATTACATTAATATAGTGTCTCATTCAAATGTCAATACGATTGCAATGCGCGTGTTTAGTTAAGGTGCGTTGTAATCTATATGGACAAAGTATTCTGTACTTGTCGGTTTTCTTGTTAATACAAGCTTCCTTTTGTGAAGTGTATTGAATTTTGTAATTATCTTAGTTATAGAAATGTTAGCTTTCATATTTTATATGTAATTTACAACGATCATGTATGTATGTAGTAAATACTGAATTGTTTCAAATGCTACCGAAGGTTTATTATATTTCTAAGTGATAATTGTATCTTGTATGGATAATGAAAGTTATTGAACCTAAACATTATTTTATTAAGGGTCAGCTAACACCGAGATGCGACGCGGCGCGTACTTTCTAAGATAGCGATACAATATAACATTTTATTTACTACACAAAAAGGTAGACATTTTAGTGAGAGAATTCGTGATACGTGACTTCTTGAGGCGCAGCGCAACGCCGTGAGGCGTATTCGAATTTTCTCACTGAAATGTGCACCTTGTACATGTATGCAAATTTGGTTATTAATACTCCAGGCGGTATTAAGCGCGTGAGCCGCAGAAGAACTCGATAAGGGAGCCGAGAGTGTAATAATCAATGCACACGCGTGTCATACGACGTTTTTCAACACACTAGCGAGGAAAAAACAGACTTGTATTTTGCAATAAATGTCACTTTACGAGCGAGTGTGTTGAAAATAAAGTTATAAAAAGGCGTCGTTTTAAAAAGAGCGTACCGCCACGCGCCCTTTTTAAAATAACAATAGAATATATAACTTTATTTTAATAAACAAAAAGGTATACATTGACAGTGAGAGAATTCGGATACACTTCGCGGCACCGCGAGTCACTTGTCACGAATTCTCTCACTGAAATGTGCACCTTTTTGTGTAGTCATAAATAAAGTCGGGGGGCACGGCAGTGCCCCCGCCGAGTCGAGCGCGAAGCAAACACTGCCGTACCATCCTTTACTGGAACCATTTCGCCGCATTTTCAGGCCCCTATTTGAGAACCTCTGGATAAGACCCGAACGCAGAAATTTTCGTCATCTAGTAAGCTATAATCACATACTTAAAATCCAAAATTTCAAGTCTGTAGGTCATTTAGTTCCGAAGTTAAGCGAAAGCAAAGTTTCACATTTATGAAACTCACTCACTCACTCACTCACTCACTCACTCACTCACTCACTCACTCACTTATGATCATCAAAATAGAACTAGTACTTCCCATAAACTCAGAGAGCTGAAATTTGGTACAGAGTTAGGGTTTAATGACCACATAAAGGGAAAACTATAAAAACTAGGATAATCGAAGATCTGGAGTACCTGGTGACCCTGATTAGAAAACACAAGAGCCCAACCAAACTATTAGAGATATCGACATACCGCCTTTACAAAAAATATTCAACGTGGTGGGCCGCTTCATTTTCTACAAAAAGAAGTGAAATCCCATCAAAAACATTCTGTAAAAAATTTGCCAAGTCTCGATGAAATGTCTTGTTTATCTCTAAAAAGTAATGAAATCTAGACAAAGTCGTGCCAAGTCTAAGGTTCCTTACTGCGATTTCTTTATTATAATAGTTAATGTTGTGTGACTTGGCCGTTGAAGGGAAGACAAGGGTACAAAACCAGGTGTTCCATGACACCATTGCACCAATCTGTACTTGTACCCACTAACGTATAAAGAATGTTCAACGGCCAAGTCACACAACATTAACTATAATAATAAAGAAATCGCAGTAAGGAACCTTAGACTTGGCACGACTTTGTCTAGATTTCATTACTTTTTAGAGATAAACAAGACATTTCATCGAGACTTGGCTAATTTTTTACGTATTTTTAGTAACTTTTTGACCAAGGGGAACTTAGCAAGCCCCTCTTTCCCCTGGTATCATCTATAAACTTTCGATGGAGATAACAATTTAAATCTTATTGTAGTATGTAGTCCACAAAATCTGGCACTATACCACATTTCCCCAACAAAATAGGTTACAAACTTACATGCGTTTGCATCATGGATTTTATTTCTATGAATCGAATCGCTTGGGAAATCTCAAGAGAATCTTTCAACCAAAGCCCACAGCGGATTGAAATAGTGATGTTTCAATAGAAAACTAGTGATGGCGGGTGTAACAAAGGCAGGTTGATTTACATTGCCACCGCGTTCGCTTTTCTTGGAAACTTTCGTGTGTTCTTTAGTTACTTTGTTACAATATCCAAACCAATCTCTCAACGTAACGGTAAAGTGTTATTTGTCTTCAATGCAGCTGTTTATGTCAAAAGATTATGTTTACTGTTTGTTTTATATTAATTTTTATTATCTACAAGTAAATATACCTTTTCTTTGGTAGTACAAAATATTATCTGCGGGCACGGTTAGTGCCCCCACCAAGACGAGCCAAGCGAAGCGCCAAAGGGCACTACCTACCTACAAAACGGCCAAGCCATCTATTTTGACTAAGAGTTAGACGTAGAGTTAGGGCGTGTAGAGTTATAAGCGAGGCTCTACATGAGATCTGATAACTTTTTTACAGTGCGATGTAAAATGTTTTTGGTGGCATTGTATTTTTACAAAGCATTTTGGCATCATTGACATAAGTTTTAAAAGGAATAAACGGTAAAGAGATGTAATTATAAGGCAATCCTTAGTGTAGGGTACCATACTAATTCGGTTCAAACAGCAAAGAATAAAAATAAAACATGCATCTTCTAATAGCAACGCCATGAAAGATTTAATCTCAAATTCATTAACCGGCACTTCATACAGTGCAAACAAAATCAAAAAGAACTAGCTATGAGAGGATGATCTTAGTGGCGTCAGACATTATTGCTCGCACTTTAATCATAAATCTAAATGTGCAGTCGCCAATCAACGCCGTGCTCTGCAGCTGCTTTTAATTTGCTTGAACATTTCACACTGTACACTTGTGCGTTAAGATGCCTGTAGATTAGATCTAACGCAGCAGAAAAACCGCATCAATGAAATTATTTGATCATCATATGCTTCTCATTATAAAAGTATCAGTGACAATTTAGGATACATGACAATGAAGCGTTTGTTTTTACTAAAATATCCCAGATGTTAGTTGCGGCTGTCAATTATAAATATCCTGGGACTATATATAAATTCTTTCTTTGCTTGCTTGCTTGCTTGTAAATATTTTTTTTCCTTATTAATTATATTAACTTACAGCGACATCAATAATTTTGTGAGTTATAACATGGTTTTATGGTCTCTTAAATTAACTGTAATAACATAAATATGATCTGTCTAATATTATCTATATTTTTTTCTTCAAATTTTTTTTTTAATGGATTTTATAATGAAAACAGAAAAATAACAACATGAAAACCTTTTAAAATAAAAGAAAGAAGCTTGGGAGGTTGCACCTTCCAGATGTTTTATGTACGTACTACGTAAACCAAATTAAATAATATCTCTATGACTTTGCGCATGTAACTGCAACTTAAGAGCAACTTAAGTGTTCTATTAGGTTCTTAAAGCATTTAGTTAGCGAGCTTTCCATTGTTTTGCCATCTTTGCTTGTTTTGCTAATTAAGTACTGCGGATTGTTCTTGTCAGTATATTTTTCAATGAACCAATTAATTAAGTCTGGCACTTAGGAACATTTGTTATTGTTAAGAGGCAGACACATTTCGATGACATGGTGAAAGATTCTGCATTCTATTCAATAAAGATTAATTTACAATTCAAGATACTTGTTATGACGAATATCTATTTATTATTTATTATCTATACATTTAGTCAATTTAAACTGAAATAAAATTTCTAATTCTATCCTAAATTACATTTTATTATTAAAATAATAATTCTACTAAAATGCCATAATCGGAAATGCTTAGTAAAATGTAGTATTATTGGCCTACACATAAATATCCTAGTTATCTGATATCCGATATCAGAAGGTGTTTCGACACTATTTACACCTATATAGGATAAGAGGGCCTAATCCAAAAATTAAATATCGGTTATACGTGTATCGTTTTTGCAGCAGATCCTAAGGTATATTTTTTATACTACCAAGGTGACAAGCAAGCATACGGCCCGCCTGATGGTAAGCAGTTACCGCAGCCTATGGTCGCTTGCAATACTAGGGGTATCACTTGCACGTTGCCGACCCTTAAGAAAGCTCTTCACACCCTTTTGAAGAACCCCATGCTGACTACGAATAAGTAACGAATTACAATGCTCAAAACATACCTAATTAGTACTGAAATTGGTGTAACGGGGCCTGTGTCGATGACTTGCTATACAAATATTCTAATACATGATCATATTAAATTAGATTTATTGGTTTTGACAGGCATTCGTGTCAGAAGTATCAGTAAGGTTTTGATTGGAGTAATAATCTATTTTGAATAATTCGGTGACTATCCCAAACAGCGAAGAATGGCCTTTGCAATGAGCTATTAGTGTAGTCTTCACTTCGTCACTAAGGCGACCAACGGGTTAAAGCTACATAAATGTCCTGTTTAATCGCTTTTGGAACATAGTCTGTGGTTCATGATTATCATAAAAGCAACTTTTAGTAAGCTTTTTAATTAAATAAATAATATTACATATAAAAATGTGTATGCTTCCTAAAATAGCCTTCAAATGGCATTAAATAGAAATACAACACACAAGAAATGCATTTAAAACGCTACTCGGTCACCAACTCCAATAAGAAGGAAGAGACCAGTCCTCTAATTAGAAAGTTTGGTTCAAAGGTAACCACGTAGCTCATATGTAGGTTTGCGAAGTTAGTAATTCCTTACATCTTGATTCATTCCGCTTCAATAATTAGTGCGGGGATGCGCGATAGTTTCCTTTTAAGGCTTACAAGTTAATTAAAGTTTGACGACACGTAATGTTTTAATGTTACCCACATCTATAGTTAGAATAAATTTATTGGTAACCCACCGTGTTTACTGATCTTTAAGGTAAAATAATCTTGGTTTCAATCTAGTTCGAGTCCTACACAGCTTGTAATTTCGGTGAAGAAAACATCAAGAGAAAACCAAAGCACACGGTAGTAGGGTACTTCGTAGCAGCCATCAGAAAGCTCCAGAGAGCCAGTTCACTTCTTGGCTTTGTGTGGCTCCGACCTTTGCCATATCAAAACTTACTATGTTGGAATTATGTAGAGACACAATCTAATCGATCAGAATAATAAGCGCCTAACACTTCCAATACAATTTGCCACAGACAAATGATACGAAAATAATAAAATAATTTCGGACAATGTTTACAGATATAACGTTTTGATCGTGACTACTCGACGTGGACAAAGTGGCCAAAAACACTTGACATATCGATTAATGCTATTAAGGTGGCCCTCTGTGGCCGGCGCAACTTCAACGCAAGCATAGGCTAAAAGCTTGTTGTTTCATCCAACGTAATGTTTGACTGCGAAAAAAGAGAGACAGCATCAGGGCCGTCGGTTATCAGTCGATAAATTCCGCTGATCACTCGCGGCCGCTTCGCTAGGTTCATGATTTCGCATTCATAAAACTTGTTCCAGGAGTATACTTCTTGTGAAAAAAATCTTACAAGTTTGCGAAAAAAAAGTTAGTTATTTAGAATCTCCAATACATTTGCAAGCCTGGTATCTAAATGTTTTCTTTACTTTTACAATTTATAGGTACATTAGATATGGCCAAAGTTTAGGCAAAAACTCTGTTTTTCGGAGGCTTTGACTGAATTTGTTTCACACTTTTTTTAAATTACGCCTAGATACACGGCTAGATATAGCGCACAAGATACTAATTGTTCAAAACATCTAACGAAAAATGTTTAACAACGCCATAATAAGTACAGAGGTTTTGTATGAAAAGAATGACGAATTGAGTCCTTTTAATGCACGAGCGAGTATTCTAAAAAGTAACCATTATTTTGGGAATTGTTTACTTGCCACACCTGCACATAATTTGCCTTTGAGTGTAGGTGTTAATAATTGTGGCTATTGAATTAAATTGCATTACAGTGTCGGTGTTGCAAATGAATTGCTGGTTTAGTCTAACGTTTATCGTGAAGGTTATTCTCAAGTCGTAATCCTTCTTAGCTAAGTTGAATTTAATTTCACGTACCTTATATTTAATATACGTATATGCCTTATACACGAAACTGTATTTTCCGCTAGGTGTGATAGGTATTTAGTCATTCCTCTTTACTACTTTCTGATGATAAGTATTAGGTACCTGTAGTTAACAGTGTGGAAAAGTCCAGATATCATATAAGGCTAGATTTTTCGATCAAAATACTTACTCGTTTTTTTTTTTATATTAGCCATTTAATCCTTTGGGTCGCGGTGGTCTTATAAGTGTTTGAGCATGATAAATCCATCATACGTTAAGCTAAACATACCTACTGTCAATAAATGCAATGAATACAGCTGCTCAACTTAATTATTATGTAATTTGTTGATCATTTTACAAAATATTTCTTACAGTCCACTCATATGGATTCCCTGGGCTTGTAATGCTTCAAAAAGTATTTTTGTAACTTTGCTCTCTGTATTTTGCAATATACTTGCAAAATTATAAGGTTGCAAGAAACATATGTAATTGGTCGCTACTTTTCTACCTCGATACTATCTTAACTATATAAAAATTACGAAACACCTAACGACCATACAAAAGAAACAATCAATCGCATAGTTCGATCAAACCTTAATTGTAAATTGTAATCTTTTACTAATAGAATCATAGGCTTCAATTTGACGTTATAAATATCAGTAGGGAGTACGACAGGCAATTGTCTCGGAATGAAGATTGAAGGCTCATTTTACTTTGAACGTATCAACGAACATCACAGATAACAATAACAATGTTACATTCGGCACAATGGAATAATTAACCATCGCACGGTTGATGCCGGTGAACCGTGAAATGTACCTTCATAACGATAGACGTTATTAAAACTCATTGCTTATTTTGTACGCTCTTAATTATGAGACGAACTGGAGATATTTCGTAATCAAATATGGAATGAAGTTCTATTTGTTTGCTTTAGACCAGTGATTCCCAAAGCGGTCCAGATGTCCCCCAGACCCCCAGAGGTCCATGGGACTCAACGGGGGTCTACATTAGATAGATCTAATCTTCAAATCTGGTTCCCATTGAAAACCAGCGTCGTAGCCTTGCGCTGCGACATTATGTTGAGTGGGAGGCCGTTTCAGCTCAATAAATTAATACATAGGTTAAGCGATTGTTGTTTTATACTGTTATTTTTTATTTTCTTGTGTTATGTGTTTTTTGTTTTCTTTTTAAGATTTTGAGCTGAATAAATGCTTTCTATTCTATTCAAATGTATTGACGGGATTTCGGAATATGGTAAAAATGTAGAAGCAGTAATCGAAACCTGAAAATTTTAAAAGTGGTCTAATAGAAAAAAAGTTTGGGAACTCCTGCTTTAGACCGACGACTTGAAGTAAGCAAAGGCATTTTGAGATTTGCTTTGGGATCTACGTTGGACGGTACTAATTTAATGTTGTAGAGACGTAAGATATTTTTTGTAAAATTTCGTACACTTTTGGGATTTGTATCTCATTATAAAATTTAAATCATAATCTTTATTTTTGTATTAACATGAAGTACCATTAATTATACTAGAAACCCTTACTTAAGATTAATGTCGCTATCTTACATTAATTCCGAGGAAAACATTAATTAGGTAGGTATATTAGATATTACAAGTTAATATAGGAATAATTTTGGTCATGATATTTTGACAAGCTCTCTTCCAACGAAATATAAAATTAGAGATAATAAGGTTACGAGAAACTTAAAAAATATAATATGAGAAAAAATTCGGGAGTCACAAAAAATAGGAGCAGTATTTCCATCAATTAGTAACTAAGTCTATTGAAAAATATTATTTGATAATATTTAAGACGCGATGGTATGTTTCCAATAAGTAATTTTGTTCATAATATTATAGAGCAATATACTTCGAATCGAAGATTGGTTACCTACTGTTCGTTATTAAATATTTATATACAAATAAATAGCTGTCGTTCCCAACTTTTCTAAACATTATAAGGAGTCTTAAGGAAAACCGAATATATAATAATTTTAACTTTCGATTTTCCAGAAAACGTAATTATTTATTCTGAGAGCATGTTCCATTTCAATTGAAATCATTTAATTATGTACTTGTCTCGAGAAACAATAATAAAATGATTGTTGATACTAAGAACTCCTTTCGTTTTCAGAACAGAATAGAAATAGAATATTGACGGTAGGCAATTATATTCTTCTAATTTTATAAATGCGAAACTGTGCGTAAATTTGTGTAGATGTTTATTAATCAATCAGTTAATAGTAGTGGCTGAACGGATTTGAATGAAACTTTGCACTTGCTACAGATCAAATCTTGAATTAAAATAAAATCCTCAGGAACTGTAAGGCAGAAACTATGTTATAAGAATATAATGTAAAAGGAAGGTATTAACTAAAATAATAAACGTTCATTAAACTTTGTGATTAAACTTGACCATCAATAAGTTACTGAACTTGAGGTAAAGGAAATAGTTCACAATCCAAGCTAAGAATAAAGTAAACGTAAAGTCCAACTTTGTTGAATACCAATCCGCAAATGTACTGAACCAATTACCATAGCTTTTTGCCCGAATGTCCCGAACGTGCCGAGCCGTGGATTCCGAACGGCAATCTTAACTGTGGCGGGAATGCACAAAGTTTTTGCTTGTGTAAATAACCTGCACTTGAGAGTTACCTCTTGGCTTTTCCTGCTTACCTACCTTTGGTCACATCTGCATCATTGTAAGTTTATGATCCAAAACAGCAAGGGAGTGGATCTTACTGCCGCATTGCGTTTCAGGATACAATTGTAAGATAACGGCTTTCAAATCTTTCAAAGTCAGAGTAAATAGGTTTCTTCTGGGCAATCGTGCCACATCTCAGGTCTAGCACGACCTCGTCGTATTATGGGTGATTCAAAATAGCAATTTGTTTTAGATTTAGAAAATATTATTTAAGTTAATAAACCGAGTTTTCGGTAGGTATAAAATGTGATTAGCGTTGCAGATATTACTGTTAATAGCTCAGTGGTGCCGATTCTGTTGTAAATCGCACTTAACTTATTTTAGTCACATCACATCTCTTTCTTACAAACATTATTGTAAAAGGATAGAACGTATATAAAGCTGTCAAATTAGCCTTTGCCGTCTTCATTTGCGGGTATTTAGACGAAACCGCGATAGATGGCGACTAAATTTATATTGAATAAAGCATTGGACTAATTTGACAGGACTAAATTTCTTACATCCTTTTCTTATATTCTTTTTAGAAAGAGACAGTGAGACTAAAATTAGTTTAGTTGTAAACAACAGAATCAGGGCCATTGTGTATTCTATGTTCTGTATAGAAGCATTTGTTTTTCATTGACCACCCAATATGCTTGAATAAAATGCAACCGGTCCATAAATCAGTGCATCATATCTCTGATCGAAAAGTCGAAGCATGATCAAACAAAACGATATGGTATGCAATTATGATAATTATATTTTGGACACCCATATCAACGACATAATTTGTATTCAAAACTTTTGTTGCATGTACTTAAACAATTCATGTTTTGTAAGCGAAGCGTTAACTATCTCGGTATCAAGACAACGCTTCATAAGGTCCCGAACAATGGACCCTCGAGCCCTTTTTCTTGTTTTTTAGCATTTGTATGCAAGTTGTTGCATGCATAAAAATGAGTTGGTAATTTTAAAAATTACATTGTTTCATTAAAACTTTCATGCGTTCGGTGAAACACTTCTTTTTGTGACACGAAATTATTATAAATTTCGAACGCATTGTGTGTTGTATACTGCATAAATTAATACAGTAGAATAAATTAACACAAATTTCGAAGAAAACGTGATCATTATTACGACTGTATATTTTATTGATTTAAATTAAAAACGATAAGTTAATATCAGGTTTAAAAAAGGAATAAAATTGGAACACATTCTCGAATTTACGTTAAATCACTATTAAATGAAATAAGTAGAGTACTTCAATACAAAAACCCCTCATTCGTTTATAAAAGTTTTCAATCAACGCGACAAAGTTTCACTGCGAAAGCGAATTTTCACTGCATTTACGTGGAAACGTGCAAATTATAGAGCTCATCGTATGACCACTCATGCGGTACAAGATTGCAGTGCCCACCTGAAATTTGATTCTCTCTTTGTTAAATCATTCGTTGTCATTTGGTCAATTACTCGCTAAGGACATTGTTATAATGAGTTTTCTCTGAATATATTTTGCGTAATCAAATTTTTTTTTTCTCATTTTTGGTACTCGTGCGATGAGTGTAATTCATAATTCATTTATTCATTGCTTCATGTAACATTTTAAGATGTTACAATATTAAATTAGTCCACAACATGAGCCCTGCAAGGGCATTGCAGCAGTTATTAGTAGATATGGTTAGTAGTTACATAATTTTTATAAATTCTGAATTAAGGCGGCCCTCTGCGGCCGGCGCAACTTCAACGCGAGCATAGTCTAAAAGCTTGTTGTTTCATCCAACGTAATGTTTGACTGCGAAAAAAGAGAGATAGCATCAGAGCCGTCGGTTATCAGTCGGTAAATTCCACTGATCACTCGCGGCCGCTTCGCTAGGACGTCATTCATGATTTCGCATTCATAAAACTTGTTCCAGGAGTACATATACTTCTTGTGAAAAAATCTTACAAGTTTGTGAAAAAATGTTAGTTATTTAGAATCTCCAATATATTTGCAAGCCTGGTATCTAAATGTTTTCTTTACTTTTACAATTTATAGGTACATTAGATATGGCCAAAGTTCAGGCAAAAACGCTGAACGTTTGACTGAATTTGTTTCACACCTTTTTTAAATTACGCTTAGATACAAGGCTAGATATAGTGCACAAGATACTAATTTTTTCAAACCATCTAACGAAAAATGTTTAACAATGCCATAATAAGTACAGAGGTTTTGTATGAAAAGTTTGACGAATTGAGTCCTCTTAAAGTTAATTATTAGTCATATTAGTATTTAAATTATTTATTTATTATAATATAATAGTAGAATAAAATAGCAGTAGTTTTGATTACATGAGTAAGTATTATTAATTTAATCAGGTATTATCATTTAATTATGTGTGGTGTCATCGTAAAATTCCTGCAGATTATAAAAAGCTTTTTTAATGAGAAAATCTTTCAATTTTGATATAAATAATTGATACTTATCTTCTTCTAGTATACGTTTAGGAAGATTATTATATATTTTTATTGTAGAAGCTTAGAAGTGAAAATGATTCTCAAGAATTTTTATTACGTCACCACATTTTTAATATAATGATTTGGATTCATTAGTTTGCTTTTATTATTAACAATGTTTCAATAACAAACAAGCATGAAAAAAATCAATATACAAAAAATATTTCGATTTACATTCCATTACTCAAATAATTTTGGTTATTACGAGTAGTTTCAGTCATGTTTGTTTCCATCAAAATTCGCCAAAGTGGGAAAAATATTCTCACTAGATTGGCACCAGCGTCTATCCCAATGTCCCAAAGCAGTATCTTATTGAATTACTTACCTCTTTCTTTATGATAACAATATAGTTTACGCAAATGTCTAACAGAACTGTAGGACACGGTACGCCGGTATTACCCCAGTGGGACCAGAAAAGAGGTGACATTTCTTTTTTTTGTGACACAATTGGGAAATACCCCCTAAATAATTCATGAGGATGTCGATAGTCTACGTGTTTGACATTTTGTAAAAATAAAATGTTACCTATCTATCCTAATACGTTTTTTTGTTGAATTTGTTGGTTTTTTCGAATGATAATGGTATCATTTGTGACAGCTAGAGAGTAGATTTTTACGGTTTAAATTCTTTTTAAAAGGGTTTGGAACATTTTAGTATGGAGCCTGGCATTCCTATCATGGATGACTTATATAAAAATCGATCAATTCAAATCAAAATGCTTTATTTGTGAGCTGACATCAATACAATCAAGAAATACTCTGAAAATGTCACGTTTTGAAGATAAAAAGAAGATATACCATAGGTAAGTATATATAATAACAATATATCCATTTATATTTAGTAGGGACCTAAAGTAATTATATATTTGGCTCATTCATGTGGTATAACCAGTAACTATCTTATTTTATCTTTAAAAATAAAGCTAAACTAAGTTGTTAGTTCCGTTTAGGAATGAAATAATAAAACCACCTTGTAAATATTTAATTTACAAATATCGTTTTTTATCGTATTTAATCCATTTAAGGTATTTCAATCAACACTATTCGTAGGCAATCATTTATTTAACGCAATCCAATTTGTTAAACTAAAGCTCAAGCTAATGTAACTTTTACGCTGTGAAGTTAAGGTTATTTATTTATTTGCATTAATTTAAGTTGCTATCAGTTTTGATAAACAGACTCATGTATGATTAATGTACCAAGTTAAAATATAGTTGCTTTTGATATTTAAATTTAACTGTATAATTATTACAGTAACGTGAAGGGATTATTATTAAGACCATAAATGATAAAACTCTTTGATTTAAGTTTATATTATGCAATAGAATACCACGACAAATTTATCTATCTATACACTAGCTGTACCGCACGGTTTCACCCGCGTTCCCGAGATAAAAAGCCTATAATACTCGGGGATAATGTAGCTTCCTATTAGTGAAATAATTTTTTGAATACGACTGATAGTTCCAGAGAGTAGCCCGTTTAAACAAACAAACAAAAAACTCTTCCGCTTTATTATATAAGTATAGATATATAATTTCTTGTCCTGACTGACTGATTCATCAACACAGAGCCTAAACCGCTGGTGCCACAAACATGAAATGTTGTACACAGTGTTATAACGTAAGCATCCACTAAGAAGGCGTTTTTTTGGAAATTCAAGCTATAAGAGGTTGAAAAGGGGACATTTTGGTAGGCATTCAAATTCAAAGGGATTTCCAAAATTTCCACAGGGCGCGATGCGATGTTAGTCACCCTATTTTTACCACATTTTTTTTATCACGGATAAAAAGTAGCCTATGTCACCCGGGGATAGTGTAGCTTCCCAACAGTTAAAGAATTTTTCAAATCGGTTGATTAGTTTCGGAGCCTATTCAATGCAAACAAAGAAACAATCAAATCTTTCCTCTTTATAATATTATTATTATTAGTATAGATTAGAGCTAGACACTTATTAGTACAGTAATGTTAGAGCCAATTTGAAACTACATACTCGTAGGTGGCTGTCGATGTTATCTGATTGCAATGTTGGCAAGTCTTAACGAACTTCAATCAATCTCGGATAATTGGCAGTTGCACGTTGTGTATTAGGTTAAACTAGATTAAATATATTGAACATGGATACGAGCGGAGTACTGGTGATGTAGTACGATCTAATTGATCAAGACCTTAATTGTGTTTACATAAAAGTAAAGCTATTTTATTTAAAAGTATATTTAAGTGGACAACCGCGAGACATTCAAAAATTTAATATATAGAGATATAGAGTACTTGTGATGTCATCATCATCATCAGCATAATGTCCCACTGTTGAGCACAGGCCTCCTTTCACAAATGAAGGTGAAAGGGAATGGGCAATACTCCACCACGCATGCCCACTGCGGATCGGTGGAGTTAGGGTAGTGGTCAACCTACTGTTGGAATTTTTCAAGCCGCCTAGGAGGTATCCAACTAGCTTAACGACTATCACAATTAAGTGATAATCGGGACCAACGGCTTTACGTGCTTTTCGAAGTACGGAAACGCTCGATTTGAAATACCACCAGGCGGTCACCCATCCAGGTACCCACCACGAGCGCTTCTGAGCGCTGGTGATGTAGTGCGATCTAATGTGACGATGATCAAGACCTTCATTGTGTTTAAATAAAAGTAGAGCTATTTACTTTAAAAATATATATAAGTGGACAACCGTGAGCCATTCAAAAATTTAATATATTCTTAAAATTCAAAATCATTTATTGAAATAGACTTTCGCAGGCACTTATGAAAAGACTTATGATTAGTGAGTCAGAAGGTGGTTAATACCCAAAAGTGGGAGGGTACAAGCAGACAGTGACGATGAATTAACAGAAACTGAATTGGCTGTGTAAAACAGTTTAACAAAAAGGCAGGCAGTTCATTAAAATATTGGGATCAAACGAAACTCAGCAGTGTCTGTAAGATGGAAGCGAATAGGTAACTGATATACCACATAAAGTTCTTTTATATACTGGTTGTTGTTTTGGTCAGCGACGAGCGACTCAGGGTCGATAATACAAATGATACTGATGCTAAAAAAATATTTAAAAAATACTTTATATTTTTTTAATAATAAAAAAAAATAGTATTTGGAAAATCATGAAATAAGCTAAAGTGTAGACGTAATACTCAACGGGAGTGCGAGGGAGTAAAGGGGTGGGCGTCTAGTTCTAGTCAGTGTACGTGCCGAGTGACCATACTTTGCGGTAATTTTATTTCAAATTGAATAAGGTATTTCTCAACGCATTTACAGTATTTAATGGAATTACGTCCATTTTTGGGGAATATATATTTTGTACTACCGCTCCTGGGTCGCTTGTCGCCGACCAAAACAACATATATACAGGATATAAATATACATATATACTTAAATATGTATATATATATGTATACCCAGACTCAACACAAATTCATACTTTTCATGCATAAAAATGGTTATCCGGGATAGTATTCGAACTTACGACCTATGGCGTGGCAGTCATTGTATCTAATATTTCACGCTAAGCACTGTTGGTGTGAATCATCGCAATCACATGCTATCTTAATTGTTTGCGACCACTCAATTTGCCACCACTTTAGCACATACAAAAACTTACATAAAATACATATTTGTCATATTTGTAGGCGCAAATGACATAGCAAACAATTGATCAAACACAAAGTTTGTAGAAATAACATTTAAGTGTTCAACAAATAAATATCTTCGATAACTTTGCTGTACAAGTATCGAAACATTTTCTATTGCCAATATTTATTGGTAAATTTGTTTTTAACTGCAGTTTACCAGTTCAAAGTTGGTCTAAATGTTTGTAACTTAGTTCTAAGGGTTTGGCAAACTGTTTGTTAATGCCGGTCACATCTTTTTGTGTGCCTTTTCCCGTCATTTGATAAAGGTATCATCATTTGAGTGCCCGTTACGATTGTTAGTAAAGTTTTCGGAATAACAACCTTTTTCTTCGAATAAATTACATTATATCTGCATTGTAATTTTTTCTCATGTCTTCGAGGCTTCGTAAACGTCGGCAATATTTGAGTAATACTCCTGGTATGTTAATTTATATAGGCGATAGTGACAAATTACCATCAGCTAGATCTTCCATAGATCTATGATGATTATAAAGTGGTTTTTGAAATTGGAAGCTTTTAGACTCGGTTCAGCGACGTGCCGCTAGAATTGTCGATGATCCCGAGCTCACAAACAGTTTAGAGCCCCTCAGTCTGAGGAGAGACTGCTTCCTTATGTGTGTTCTACCGCTTGTACAACGGACAGTGTTCTAAGGAATTGTTCGACTTGATGCCCACGGCTACCTTCCACCATCGCAACTCTCGCCATCGACGGGGAGTCCATCCTCACACATTGAAACCAGAACTGTTTCTGGGGGTTCTTCAAAAAGGGTGTGAAGAGGTTTCTTCAGGGTCGGCAACGCGCTAGTGATACCCCTGGTGTTGCAAGCGTTCATAGGCTACGGTAACTGCTTACCATCAGGTGGGCCGTATGCTTGTTTGCCACCTTAGTGGTATAAAAAAAAAAGCTTTAAGAGAGGGTACAGCGTAGAGTTTATTCGCTCAAAGAGCAGCGCGACTGGGGAAGTACCTACCTCCACCTTACAGAATACCGTAGCCAAACAACTTTTTGTTGTGTTCCTGCGCGTGAATAAGGTCGCCAGTGCTCATTGGGGAATGGGGAGGGGTCGCTAACGCGTGAGTGATGCCTCGTGTGTTGCAAGCGTCCATATAGCTACGGTGACTGGTTACCATCAGGCGGGCCGTAAGCTTATTTACTGACTTCGTCGTATATAGTTAGTAATTGAAAGCCTTACCACAAGCAACGTGAGAAAAATCCGGAGCGAAATTATGACTATTCATCATTTCACCACAAATATTATCTAATCCGAGCGATCTAGCTGCTCAGAATTCGAAGCAGACGCCTGCGACAAACATTATAGCGTTGATGCGACAGAATGACATGCGACGATAATATCAACGCGTGACTATGAATACCGGGAAGGTTGTGGCCTTAGTTTGAGCGTTAAGCGATTACTTATTGTTTGTTCTTCTTCACTTGAACTGAAAAGGTGGACTGACTAGTTGTGTCTCTGTATTAAGATGTAACAAAGTAATGGGAAGCTGTTAAATAATCCTCACATCAGGTTTGGCTAAATATGTGCTACTTTCACGTCATGTAGAGTAAGAGAGATTCACCAAGTCCACTCTCACAAGAATAACTTAATTGTATGGTAATGTACGTAAGTAAGGTTGCTAGAACTCATGGAAAAGAGTGAAGGGACGGTAACTCGTCAGTGATGCCCCGGGGTTACGAGCGCTACGGTAACCGCTTACCACCAGCCATGCCGAATGCTTGTTTGCCGACTCAGTTGTATAAAAATGATGACTAAATACGTAGTCTGAAGCAGTCAGGGATAATGTAACTTCCTATGCATTTTCAGAATCGAATCAGAAGTTTCATCAAAACCATAGACAATTTAATTTTACTCTATGGTCAATGCTAAGAACAAACTTCTGTTTAAAAAAATACCTACAAAAGTGACAATCAGATGAAAAATAATGATATCTCCAAGAAGATCGTATATCTTATTAAAATATAACATCTAATAGGGACACAATGAGATTAGCGACATACCCGATTTGGGCAAAGCATTATATTGAATTTAGTAATTACCTTCGATACCTAGATTACTAATACGAGTAATATTAATTATTGAAAGCCTAAATATATTAAATTTTCTTAATGTTGCCTCATCCTAAGGTTTACGCGACATTTTGGCACATTCCGTAACAAGCAAGCTATCACTTACACACGTTAGTACATTCATAATTTCTGAAAAAAAATAATTAAAAGTACCTTAGGAGATACAAACATAATGGTGCTGATTCTGTTGTTTACAACTAAACTAATTTACTCTCGAGATATAGTGAGACTAAATTATAACCCCCTTATCCGTAATAAAGTTATCAAACGTTGATTAGCTAAAATTCCGAAGTCTTTATCTGACAGGTGACATTTGGTGATCGAAATAGTGAGACGGGGCACATTATTACACTGATTTAGTTAAAAAGTGATTATGATTAAGGGGGTAGGACTATAATAATAATAATTGATGTCATTGCTATGTGTCATTGTTATTTTTTTAACCGCAAGCCAAAGTATCAAAATATCTATTAAATAATCAACACGCATGAACTCTTTGTGAAAGCTCAAAAAAAATATATGAAAAAGTAGCTTATCATAATAATTGAGGCTAATGCCATCAATCAAATGTAAACCCTAATTATTGACAAATGACTTGTACATTGAAACGTGAATCACAATACTCAGCTTTATTTCTTCATTTCACCCAGCCTCTAATTACATATCCGTCAAAGTTCAACAGAAATTAGGGTCATAATCAACAATGCTAACGGTTTGGACCCAATAATCATAAATAACGCAGTACAAAGGTAAAGCGATGATTCGATAAAGTGAACTTTCACCTATGGGAATTAATTCTTAGTAATGTTTGGATTATGCGCAGTGGGTGTGAGAACATGGAGTAAGTATGTAATAAAATTACAATAATGCGCACAAGCCGTTGTAATGCATACGTCTAATTCAAAAAGGACAAGTTATTTGGAATATTTACTATTTACTTACGATGGAATGGAGATGGAATATTCGTCTGAATTTTTACTTGATTTACCAGTCTTATAGTTTCAATATACATATTACCAATTCAAAGTCAAAGTCAAAGTCAAAGCCATTTATTCAATTTAGGCCCCAGAAGGGCACTTATGAAGGTCAAATTTACTGAAGTTACCACCGGTTCGGAACTCGGCCTTCAACTGAGAAGAATCCGGCAAGAAACTCAGCAAGGTTACATTTTTTATATATTTTTTGGACAATCTGACTATGTTTGGCTTTTTTTTCCAATTGGGTACAATTCTAATACTTATCACTAAAAAATATTGAACTTTCAGTGGGTTACGATATTTTTTTTAAGTATTTTGTGACTGCAAGGCAATATTTTATATTCTATGAAATATCATCACTGTAATTTTATATTCTGCAGTATACCGTACTTATTAGAAGTCCATCAGAGTGGTGTCGCAAGAAAATTAAAAAATAACTTAAATTTCCTTCAATAATCCATACAATAGTAATAACAAGAAACGCATTCGTTTTCGATACAGAAAAGAGATAGGTTTAACAGCGTCTCATTTATTACCAGTTTTATCTACTATAGCAAGCATGCCAATTACGAGCGTCTCACGTCACAGTAGAAAAGGGCACGCTCTATTTGATAGTTCTACTTGATTGTATAATTATACAGGTTGTTATTTTGGTCAGCGACGAGCGACTCAGGGTTGATAATACAACTGATGCTGGTGCTAAAAAAAAATATTAAAAAAATACTTTATTTTTTTATAATAATAAAAATAATAATATTATTATTTTGAAAATCATGTAATAAGCTAAAATATAGACGTAATACTCAACGGGAGTGCGAGGGAGTAAAGGGGTGGGGCAATAGCGGCTTGCGCCTAGCTCTAGTCAGTGCACGTGCCAAGTGACCATACTTTGCAGTAATTTTATTTCAAATTGCATAAGGTATTTCTCAACGCATTTACAGTATTTAATGGAATTAAGTCCATTTATGGAAAATGTATTTTTTGTACTACCGCTCCTGGGTCGCTTGTCGCTGACCAAAAAAACAGCCTGTATATTCCATGTACATTTACATTGAATACATACCTACACGAAATCACAGATTGTTGCAATACCGTATCGCGTGATTATACACTACGATATGTTGGATTAGAATTAATACGGAATTGAATTAGCAATCTGTTGCGAGTGCAACATGTAATTCGGCAAATTATATATGGTGCCTATTCTGTTGTAATTCGCACTAAACTAATTTTAATGACATCACATCACTTGGCACTACAAACATTAGGTATTTAAAAGGATAGAACATATTTAAAGCCGTCAAATTAGTCTTTGCCATTTTTATATGCGAGTAAATAGTAGTTCCTAATTTTGATGGCGATTAAATATATGTTGAAAATAAGCAATTGGACTAATTTAATAGAATAAACTTCTTACATCTTTTTCTTGTGTTTTTGTTAGAAAGAGATATAATAATAATAATAATAATAAGCTTTATTTATCTCCACAAATACATAAAGGTGAAAAGAAAAATACATGTCATAAAACACAATAAGCACTTATAATGCATTGTGGAGACTGGAGCCCGTACTAAGGTTTGACAACCTGTTTTACAGGTCTCCAGGTCCCCACATCTTGGACCTGGTGTACATTTTGTTTTAGACAATACCCAAAACTAAAAGTCAGCAGAGATACGAAGTTAGCCAGCAAACAACCAAAGTAATGTTTATTATGATAAATATATATATATATATATATATATATATATCATTTCATTCATGGATTCAATACTATATATATATATATAAAGTATTGAATCAGAATAGAAAAGTGAATATTAGAATTTTCTGATGGAAAATAATCGTTAATGTAAAATTATTTGGCAAATTGAAATGATTTTACCTATGTGGTAGTTGAGTAGGCAAAAGGATATAAGATGTAAAGATGTTTGACGAAATTTACTATAATGTGAGATTGGCGAGTGTACCTACTAGTGAGCAGTAACCTAGAAAGAACTCAATCGGGAGAGGATATAGTGTGACTAAATTAGTTTAGTTATAAATTACAGAATCAGCACTATTGCATATAAAATCAGTCAACTTTCTAATCCAACTAATTGCAGAAAATCTAATTAGAGAAGGTAACTCATAGCCAGTAATTCTTAAAAAAGTTGTAACAATCAACTATAACTACATTAACACTCATTCCCCACTTCTTGTTAGTAATTATAATGGCGCCACGAGAATAACTAAGTTAGACAGACAATAAAAAGATGTTTATTCGACTCATGAAGCTGGCAGACTCATAAATCATTTTACAAACGCTTTAAACGTATGAACGCTTTACATATGACCGAGACGGCCACGAATTGTGCAAGTTGCAACAATGTAGGTGCAGTGCAGGGTAGTATAAACATATGCCTACATATTTAGGGCTGACATTGAGATAATGGGGAAGGTAAACGAATAATCTTTTCAGCTTTGATTTAGTACTTAAACTACGAAAGAAACAGAGAAGGTTGTCATCGAGAAGTTGTTACAGTAGTACCCAACTAATATGGCTTACCGATGTACCTGCGCAGAAGATACATTTTCAAAGCGCGGGAAACGCTATTGGTCGGTAGCTGCCGCCATGATAGCGCGCGCCGTGCGGAGGGGCGTGTTTTGCGAGTGAGACGGAGATGCAGTGTATTATGAACCTTATAGTAGTGATCTAAGGTTGATTGTAAGTTTTAAGCATTCTTTCGTTAGTCTACGGTGCGAAACTTTCGTTTCTTTCCGAACGAAGATTCACGACGCGCCATATCAGTCGGGTACTACCATAGAATAAGGATCTGCATTTTGTTGGTTACTACTGTACTAATTGTTATTTGTTTTAAACAAAATACTTCCTGACATATTCTAAAACGCAACATGAATATGTCTGTTTGTCCATTAGTGAGCTAATAACTTAAGAAACACGGATTTTGATGCGTTTTTTACAGTTCCTTAGGGAAGGTTTCGTTATGTATCATTGTACTATATGACTAAAGAAAACTGCACAGTGACCATAATTTTACTAATTCGGAGTCAAAAATAACAATGCGGGCGGAGCCCCGATCATAGGCTTATTACGTAAGGTAGTAACATTGAGATTTGTACGTCTATTTGCTTCAATTTTAAGTCTAAAATATCGAACGGATCTATTGAAAATAGGTAAAATAGCTGTCACCTGCATATTACATTTTGATGACACTTTAAACTTCGTTTACATATAGTCAAGCAGTAGAGGTCTCCAAAAAACTTAAATAAGCATAGTACTCACGCAACTTTTCTACCTCGCCATTCATACACAATCGAATTTATCAGGTTTACGTATTTTTGCTTCAATTTGAAGTATCAAAAATACATTTTTTTTTAATAGGTAATGTAAGCTTGTCCCCAGCAAATTACATAATTGTTTATGACTCTTTAGACCTCGTTTAAATGTATTCAAGTAATAGTGGTCTCCAAAAAATAAACATTAAATAGAGTAGTACTGACGCATCTTTTTCTACCCGCCTTCCATATATAATCGCATTTATCAGGTTTACGTATTGTACCTAATAAAGTTGATGGAGTAAAAAATCCAACGGTAATTTTGCCTACAACCGAGACATATTCTATAAAAGCAAATAAATTATAGTCATTTCCTAGGCATTCTATAGACTGTCTAATTAACTGCCGGCAATTTATCATATAGACACAAAGGCTTTGTGGACACATTTGCAGAGGGAACTTCTCGTTATTTGGTTAGTTAGGGTTGAATTTGCCTAGAAGTCACCTTTTGGCAAAATCTTCAAAACTATAATTTTATGCAATCTTTTAATAGGCTTTGTTTGATCATAATCTCACTATTGTAACTCATGAAGTGAACAAAGTTGGTAAGCCACCAAACCTATTGGTTACGTGGCAGGTGAGTACCAGATAAATGGGTACTAAAAGTACCCTACCATTATGTTATGGTTTCCCCACTCTGATTTCCTTCACTAAAAGCTAAAGCAATAACCTTTGTGATGGTGTTCAATGTCACAAACTGATATATTATTTCATACGTTTTCTAGATAATCTGCTGGATGTCTGAATTGATTGGCCTTTCAGTAGCATTCAATTATGTATAAGTAGTATAGGTAAAGTAAAAAATCTTTATTGCATGATAGGGTTACCTTACAATCAGTTAAATGACTATATTTATATTGATATAATTGCATACACGTCAGCATCTGTATTAGTTAGAAAACTGTATCACAGATGCTAGCGCCTTCCATAAAGAACGATGATAAAGAATGACACATTAGGTATTTAACATGCGTATTGATTCACAGTATAACTTAGATTAGACAAAGGTTAGGTGTATTTAGATACATTTTTTTTATACCACTAAAGTGGCAAACAAGCGTACGGCCCGCCTGATGGTAAGCAGTTACCGTAGCCTATGGAAGCTTGCAACACCAAGGGCATCACTCGCGCGTTGCCGACCCTAAAGAAATCTCTTCACGCCCTTTTTGAAGAACCCCATGCTGTACTCCATTGGGAAAACCACGGCGGGGAGCTCATTCCACAATCTGACCGTCCGCGGAAGAAAGCTCCTTTGAGCCCGCACAGTTCGAAACAATTCTGGTTTCAAAATGTGAGGATGGACTCCCCGTCGATGGCGAGAGTTGCGATGGTAGAAGGTAGCAGTGGGCAACAAGTCGAACAATTCTTTAGAACACTCTCCGTTGTACAAGCGGTAGAACACACATAAGAAGGCAAAATTTATTTTTCCCTAGCAGCTCATAAGTCCATGGTGTGTATACCTAACTATAAAAAACTAACAAAAGTATGTCTGTATGTTGAAGATATTTACATAAAATAAAAAGTTTAAAAAACTGAAACCCGATTACGGAAAAAATAACTACCATGAAAGAAAAAAAAAGTACAATAAATTTAATCCCCCTAGGGATAAATAAAACAAACTAAAAAGTAAAAACAAGTAATGATTGCTATCACCGTCTTATAGAGACCAGTCTTTTGATAGAAATTCCTGTTTTAGTTCTGTTCAAGTCTTCTGACATTTTCATATTAATAACGTTATAATTCAATTCAAATGTGTGGTCATGCGTCCTTCCTTTTGGCTTTGCCGTAGTCGGGTAAAAAAGAAACGATACCTATAGTATTAACACTAACATTCAGAATCAGTAATGGATACCCATTACTGATTTTTGTCTGTCTGTTTAGTTGTCTGATAGCCATACAAAAACTACTCGTTCCACACTCATTCAGTTTTGGTTCATCAAAACGGAAAACAACTAAAACGGGTATAAATTAAATGACCTATTTTATTTACATACAAAATATTGCATTATAATTGGGTTTTGTGAAAGGTATTATTTTCATACGGACGACGTAATAGATTAGCGGATGATTTTACAATCGAATCAAGATTGATACATCCAATAAATACCTTCATTTTACTGTCTTATGTGAGTTAATTAACATAGTCTTTCTAATAAGGTTTAAAACAGAATGAAAATCTGTGTCGGAATCACAAGCTTAATTTAGATGTGTCAATATGATTGAACGAGTCATATTAGGTTCTATTGACTCATTATCATTGTTTGATACTGAGTCAATAGAACATATAAATAGACAAGCCGACCCCCGCGGCTTCACCCGCGTACCAACCACGCTTCTACCAATTCTGTTAAATAATTTTTATGCAAAATTTGAAGTAGATTTGACCAAGGAATCACGTTGTCCTATACAAACTATGTCCTTTTCAATCCTTTCTTATCGGATGCCTACGTCATACAAAGAACACACCCTCTCCAAGTTTCAGGTCTCTACGATCAGCTGTTTAGGCTGTGCGTTGATCCACCAATCAGTCATTCAGGTGCTGTTAAAAAATATTTTGCAAAACCAATTACAATGTGTGTGTACTTTTTACAACTAAGTTTTATAGATTGATTTGCTTAGCGAAGTAGATAAGTAAAAGACAAACTTTGGCTTATATTATTTATCTAGCAGCAAAACTAATAAGGTATGATGGTAAAACAATTTCTATTATATAACGTAGTGTTTCAGAAGATACCGTTTGACGGCATATTGAAATTGCAATGCCAATAAACTAGAGTGAATGAAATGCAAGTCTCATTCTGAAGTGAGCTATTTAATTCTAATCTCGCCCGCACGATTCTCCCGAGCGTAGAGGACAATCGAATGGATCTATTAACCCACTAAAAACAGCTGCCAGTGGCCCTATACTAAGTGTATTTACGATAGACCTTAGACCTTCATGTGTCAATAAATTAATTAAGAACAGTGATAAGTACACGATACATACACTATGACTGACTGGGCTTCTTAGTAATGTGATAGGGAATTTTAGTTGGAATCAAGTGGGGAATTAGCTGTTCTTTCAATCATGGAAATAATAGTGATACTTTTTGCATGCGGTAAAGAATCTGGCGACATCTAAAGACCGGAAGGGTGGTTTTTATAGGATGGGCGTAGGACTTTATAATACTACTAACTACCTTTACTGCTTCAAAATTCATACCGTAGTTAAGAAGCACATTTTTTTATACGACAGCAAACGAGCTTACGGACCGCCGGTGGTAAGCTGTTGCCGTAGTCCTTATAGCTTGTGATGCTACGGGTATTGCATCACAAGGGACGCTTGTAACACCCGTTTCATCACTCAAACGTTACTGACCTGTCCCCCCACCACAATTAACTCTGGCAAACATACTCAGACGAACACATCAATGTTATTTGGCTGCGGTATTCTGTAAGGTCCTCCACTTTCCCCAGACGAGCTGCTCTTTGAGCAAAATATGCTATGCTCTACCTCTCTTTAAATAGATATAACAATATTGGTTACTAGTTCCCTGCAATTTTAAACACTTTCCTAAGAAAAAAATTGCCTATACTCTGCTGTGTCAGCTTTTGCTGTGCAATAATCCAATGCTTCGAAGGAAGGACTATCAGAGAAACTCACGGATTCTTTTATAATATATGTTTTTATTTATAATGGCGTCACACGGCTTGTGTATTTTGCCAATTTCCAGTTATATTATAAGTTCTAGTCACAATAAATCACTTTCTCATAGTCCTCAGTCAGTTACCGTCCATAAAAGTCATGTTTTAGTACAATGTTGGTCATTGTACTAAAATTTTCTACGGACTTCTTGAGACAACTTGAAAAATCACGGTACACATAATTCATTTCATTTCACTTCACTGGTGCACATGGATTGATCTTTATTGGATAAAATACCATCAATAATACACAATAATATTCAAAATACTCGACGTTATGAAAATAAAAATGAAAACGCAACGTCACTCTGCAAGTTCCTCCCAAAAAGTCCATAATGTGTAATATGAGTAGGATTTGTGTCAGGGATGTATTCAAACTATCTGCAACTATCTATAGAACCATGTATACAAATTCCTATATCAACACGGATACTTGCCGTTGAAATGAATTAGACCGTTGTCCAACCCCCTTCAACCGTTTGATGGATTGGCCCTGAGGACTTTTGTTCCTCTGCCTATAATTAATTTGCTCTATTTCCTACTGACAAGCATTCATTGGTGAAATGTGGGATTTAGTGACCGATGACAGAATCTTCGTCTTAGATTTAGATATCATGTATCTATCAAATTTTAACCATACACAGATGTATAATATTCACACTGTATGAATATTCAATTTCTTCGTTACTGCAAAGTTTATTGGGCCAATGTTAGCTGAAGAGTTTAGAAATGTAGAGTAAGAAAACATTACGTGCCATGATCAAGTAATTCTAGAATACGTACTTACTAAACAAGGGAGTAAACAGCATAGTAGAATCGTCTCTTCGTTTAGGACGTTAAGATTTACTTTAGGTTACTAATCGATCGTGTAAGAGGAAATAAGTTATTAAATAGAACTCGAATTATTGAATGATCGTAAAATACGAAATTAAATTATCAAAGACAAATTAATGTAAGTTCTCCATTATGTTTATTGAGGCTATCAATATTAGAATTTATTAGCTATCTTCGATTATTTCAAGTTATCCGGTTAAAGGTTTTATTAATATTGCACTGTTAACTGCAGTGAATTATGTAATAGTTACAGTTGATAATGAATCGATAGAATTATTCTATCGATATTTTATTATCATATTAAAACTACCTAAACTTCAATGTTTCATAGTAAGTTAATTCAACTTATTTATTCATACATTCAGTGAAATTTCTATGTCCCGCGTGGCATTTTGTTTAAATTAGAAAAAAAAGACTCACAAATAAATTAAGCATCATCATCGTCATCAGCCTATAATGTCCCACTGCTGAGCACAGGCCCCCTTTCACAAATGAGGGTGAAACTTGTACGTAGTATTTATATACTCTGAGGTGAAACGGAATGGGCAATACTCCACCACGCGTACCCACTGCGGATCGGTGGGGGTAGGCTAGTGGTCAACCTACTGTTGGAATTTTTCAAGCCGCTTAGGAGGCATCCAACTAGCTTAACTACTATCACAATTAAGTAATAACCGGGACCAACTGCTTTACGTACCTTCCGAAGCACGGAAAACGCTCGATTTGAAATACCACTAGGCGGTCACCCATCCAGGTACCGACTACGACGGTCGGTGGTAGCTTAACTTTGCCGATCGATTAAGAACGGCTAATCATGCTACACCACGAGCGCTTCAATAAAATTAAGAATAACTTCTTTGATTTTATTTACAATAACAAATATATCAATTAAAGTAACAAAATCGATGTCATCATCGATATGCAAATATTCAACGCTAAGCGTCAACAATCCAGCTGCTCCAACGCCTACACTTACCTATTTACCAGTAACTTATGATGAGTAATTACCTCCAGTAATATTCACACGTTCCCAATAATCAATTATATTAAAATACTACCTACATACACCTACGTCATTAATATTGTTAAGCTGATGTAAGTTTCAATGATAATTAAGTTTTTCTTATTATCAATACACTCAGCAAAAGTAAAGCTATCTTCTTGCTCCTCTGGTATATTGTTTTCAATAATGTATTGGCTTTACTTTCCATTAACTCGTTATTATTTTTAAGATTTTCTATTTCTATTTCTAATACATTTCTATACCTTTATTTTCAATTCACGCGAAAAACGGGATTATAAGTAAATATTTACAAAAACTGCCATTCCAACGTCTTTAAGTTTGGAATGACATTGCAATATTTGCAATTCATCCTTGGTACCGATGAATAATTTGAGGTATTTCAAATATTTTTAGACCAGACTTGAAACGAAACTTGCTTTTTGACTGTGGAATACTTTTAGTATGTATAGCATATAAAATATTTCATATAGGTATTAATTATAATATCAACATGTTGCTGATACTGTTATGTCATCATTGGAGGACTTTCAAAGCCCTCTAATTTTATTTTTGTTACAATGTATTGAGCTCGCCTAGACGATATTGTATTTTGGTTGCTTTATTTTATACCAAAACTCACTTATTCACGTATTTTATAGAAAAAAAAGAAAGAAAAATATCTTATTTCTGCACGCCATTCGACGCATAAAAAAAAACATTTGAAAGAAATTTTAACATGCAAAGAAAATTACACAGTACAATAAAAAATGATAAAAAGTAAAAAACACGATCATAGTGATGTTGCCAACTTATCTTTAGCTACATTCTTAGTAATCTTAGCTGCCGTTACATAAAATTTAAGTACCTACTTACACAATAATACTGCAATTCAACATCTAAATTAAGTTGCAATCACTATCCAATCACATTCCAATAAAGAGAATATTTTACTGCATCAATTCCCGAATATTGCTTCATTGTCATTCTAAAGCGTGATTGAAACGTACAGCTCAATAAATTAAGAGAGATTTGATCAGATTGAAACTGGAATGTGACCTAACCAGGATACTGATGTGAACTAAGGGTGTGAATCGAGCATAATTGATTGCTGACAATTGCAATCATTGAATATTTATTAGAATGATTTTATCGAAACCAAGAAATCTTATTTGGGAGAATCGAATAACTATTTTACATTATACAATGTCATACCAATGATTTTTACTGGCGTACCGTCCCAGACAGACCTTATGTAGTCAAGGACACATTTTGTATACATTTCCAGAATAGAGAATACGTAACTTTGTTGCAAACAGTTTCAGTTTGAAACAACCTCTAATAAAAAAGGTTCTCATTTGTAATGACGTACTGTTTGCATATGCAGTTACCAAAATGTTAATAGCGTAAATAGTTATTAGAAACCGCAATATTGACCATGAAGCTGATTGCAACAAAGTTACGTAATAGTCCCGCTGGTATAAAGCTACAACTTTGTATAAAAAGTAAAAGATCTTGGTAATGCGATTTATATTTAGTTCTCTGCTGTCAGTTGCATAGTGTTGCAATTCTCTTTAAAATTATGGCTTCCATAAAGAACATCTAAGAGAACGTTGGCACAAAAATAAACGTTCTTTACACAACAAACTCTCCCTTTTATAGTAAACGTACCCTTAATTCCGTGCAATTTGAAGAGAGAAATAAAATCTAGACATTATTAGGCAGTTGTCAGAGGAAGGAGACGCTAGAAAGCTGCTTTTCAAGAGCTCCTCAACGCTGAATCATGTTTATTAGAATGAAATGCGAATTCTAAATTCAAAGTAAAATGGCTAGATAAAGTTAATTCTCTTTATTTCTTTTGTCTTCGTTTCGCATAAGCTTTTTGCAATAAAATGTCTGTTGTTTAGTGAAAATTAATGTGAGACCTGTGAATTAATTTGCATGTGCCCCTGCTGTAGGGAGATATGAGTGTGAAATGCATTCGTTACTGTTTGCCGAAAGACTATAAGTACATATTTTGTTGCTTGGTCTTAACGGAAATAAATTTTGCCTGCATATTAATTAAGTCCACAATGCTATGTGGTTTGAAAGAATATATTTATAAAAAAATGGATTTGGTGATATAATCGACAATGATGAAAGAAAAATAAAAAAAAATTAAATCTTTTTGCCCCATTACGGGTTGATTTGTAAGAAATACAAAAATACGTGATTCTTGATTATCTTTCCAAATACCGAGTTTCAAGTTAATCATGGTTTCTTCCATACAAACATTAACACCCCCTAAACCGCGAACGAAAACTAGTTCATTTAATAATGGTTTTTTCAAAAATTTGAGATTTAAGATGGTGTTCCTCTCACAAAACGGCATTAATTACACGAAATCCATAAATAAACAGTTTGATGTGCTCTAATAACCGATTTGTGAAGTAATTCAGGAAATAGCACACAATTTTCCATATACGGGAATCACCATACAGTTAGAATATTATAGAGCGACTGTACGAGAGTACAATACGTATAATGAATGCCAATTTCTCGTTTTTTATCGATACTTTTACCAAGAACAAATATCGACATTTTGTCCGACTGTAAATCAACTAGTGTACAGTAGAACCCAACTGATATGGCGCGTCGTGAATCTTCGTTCGCACAGAAAAGAAAGTATGGCCCCGAAGATTAACGAAAAAATGCTTAAAAAACTTACAATCAACCTTAGATCACTACTATAAGGTTCATAATACACTGCAGCTGTTAGTTCCGTCTCGCTCAAAAGGCACGCCCCTCCGCACGGCACGCGCTAACATGGCGGCAGCTGCCGACCAATAGCGTTTCTCGTGCATTGAAAATGTAGGTATCTTCTGCGCAGGTACATCGGTAAGCCATATTAGTTGGGTACTACTGTACTATATATCTGTGAATACATTTATATGGAAACTGCTCACGCTTCACGCAAGGTAACTTTGTTAACGCTATCACTCTGTAATATTCTAACTCTATGGGAATCACATTAATCAAATAAACAAAGCTGCTTTCTTTTTATTGATTGATCAGTGGCTCTGCACAGGTGTGCATGAATTAAACTTTGTAAACACCATATCTTATCTCACAATTTATTTTGAATCACATACCATATGCTTTAAAATAATGGATATTCTGTCTTCTTTTAATAACGTATAGTCTTTTTATTAATTAATCTTTAAAACAGTGAAACTTGTTTTAATAAAAGACAATTTCCAGTAGATTATCAACATTTATTTTTAAGATTCTTTTACAGTGCTATTTGCAGTATCACAGTATATTTATAGACATTTCTATAAACAAACAAAAACCTTGCGTAAATATGGAATAGAGCCACTATCAAACCTATACAGCCTCCAACATTTTTGACGTTTAGTTTAGGTACATCCCACATATACATTATCACCCTTACTCATAAACGCTATTTAAAGTTAAGTCATACTTAAAACAGTTATTTAAAAAAATCTTCACTCATAAATGGTATTTATCCTTATTCACTGCTTAAAAACGTTATTTAATAAAGAGCTGTCAAATTAAACAACCTACGACCCTTGTTTAACGGGCTAAATAGCAAAATGGCCGCCAAATAAACAGCTGCTGCTTGATTCCAGTAAAATATTTTTCATTGATTTTCGAAAATAAGCTGGGTATATGATGTTAGATTATATAGAAACACCATAAATTATATAAATTACTTAAACTTGTACCTCGATGACCGAGCATTGCTCGTTTTTTTTATTTGGTAAATCATATTAGTTTTTCTCACAAAAGAACATGAAAAAAAAAGCGAAAAATATTACGATCTGGAATCGAACAGGGTCTTCTGGTTTCGGGACCGCCCGATTTCCCACCTGGCTATGATAACCTTGTAAATGGTGGCGAAATTTACCTTCGTATTCTAATGATATTGAAGCAGTTTTTCATTGCCACGTATAAAACGACGTCTTCTAAAAATGAAACCTAGCTAGATCGATTCATCGCCCCCGAAACCCATTGGAGCTGTTTCCGAGATTCAGATCATATACAATATAATATTATCATAAAACAGATAATAAAACTTTTCAATTTTTTGCTGTTTCTTTTTTTTAAAACCTCCATAATTGTCAAATTTATGGTCTTGACGTTGGTGTCGCCATATATAATATTATTTTTGCTCTTTAAATCCTTCAATAACTAAATCATGATTAAAATGCGTTTATGAGTAAAGAAAAGTTAAACACTGAATAACATTTTAAATAGTATTTAGCTATATACTATTTAATCCGTTATTTAAGAGATTTTTATGAGTAAGACCGTATGTTTTTTTTTTCTTTATGTTGTGATGAATAACACAAGTTTAAATAAATACTATATCCAAACACAACACATACCTACTAATAAGTGACTTCAGATTCATTTCCAAATATCCCAGTGAAACTCAAATTCACACTAAAAAGAAAGCCACGATATTCCTATCAATTAAACCCCTCTTCACTCAGACGATCACAAACATGATCTGAATTGCAAATGTACACTTTTTCTTTTCATACAAATGCAAGTAATGGATCTAATTGGAAATTCAGCACCTCTCCAATCTGTCCAAGTTTGTTTCCCGGAACTGGATTGGAGCTTTTGATAGTGTTTGAGCTTGGATCAGTTGTACAAGTCCCGTATGCTACGTACGTTTGTATCTGCACACTCATAATTCCTGAAATTTCGTTGATCTGAGCAATTCAGTTACTACTAACGAAACGGTGTGAAAAAAAAATTGATTTATCTTTTCTTGAGTACATTCTTTCCGTATTCTATAACGAATGTTCAAGTCAAGATTAAAACATTAGAGTTTGGTTCCTACACCAATGTTATTAGGTTTATTTTTTATTAACACGATCTATTATTGAGACTTGATCTCGTTTATACAGGTCTTAGTGTAACTTAGAAAAACGGACAAATGGATTTCGAAAAGATACCATTTCATCTATTACAAAACTTTATTTTACTCCGATTTAAAATTTGGCTCAACATAGATCTAGTAGGAATTTTTGTTATTTTGGAACAAACACCTAAATTAGTACACAAAATGTCCATCCGATACATGAAACCGTCTATAATGACTATTGGAACTTCAGTGAAAATTCATACCTACACATACAAACTCTGATTTCTTAAGTAGGTACTCCCAATCATTCAAAACTGCCCTTGACTCATATTTCCTCTTGCAGGTACCATTGGCTTTTGTTCCTGCTCTTCTCTACGTGCTGCACAGCAAATGATGGATTATTCTCATCCTCTAAATACCAAAATGGTAAGCTTATTTCATTGACCTTTTACAAAGACCAAAACTTTTTTGGTATAAGTAGTCATAGATGATCCTAATTTAAAGTTAACGATTCTTATAATCTTACTGCGGTTCACTTTATTTTATGGTATCTATATTAATTTTATTTAATCCGATTAAATGAAGTATGCACCAAGTTATTTAAATTGGGCCCCTTATTAACATATTTTAAAATACAATAACTCGTAGTCTTTGAAATTGCCGACGAAATCAGATAGATAACTTGTACTCTGTGGATTATTAATTGAACTACCGTTTTACTTTAATTGCCTGTCTACTTTATTAAGATCTTCATACTTACTAATAAAATTAATACGGAAAACTATTTTATTTTGTTTTGGTAGTTTATTGGTCATATTAGTTTATTATTAATTAAATAACGACAACTGCATTGTAGTACACTACTAGTACAGAAGACAATCGTTTGTGATAATATTTGATTATTTTATTTCCATCTAATTAATTACAGTTAATAGTAGTAAAAACGTAAAATCTGCGTTTTTTTTACACCGAAGTCGTTTAATTAGCGTACATCTGATGGGAAGCGGTCACCGTAGCCATATGCACGCTTGCAACACAAGGGGCATCACTCACGCGTTACCGACCCTTTCAATGGTCATCGGCGACCTTACTCACGCCCAGGAAAACGAATAAGGCTATTCTCTACTTCTCTTAACATGAACGCAATTATGTAAAACTGTTATTAGAAATGGTATGTGCATAGTTTTTTTGTAAATAAATAGGTGCTCACAAAATGAGGACACAGTATAAGTGAAATTACCCGGCTATGATAAACCCGCATTACATACGTTGTTGAAATGGCGCATCCCTATTCCGAGTAACCGCAATCGTTTTAACAACGCCATTCGCCGTACAAAGCGTAGAAAATCGTCGGGCGTTAATTGTCTCCCCGTTGGCTGCAAACAATTCGTATGAAAAGTGCCTTCGGTCGGAGCTATGGCCACTTAATTTTATGTTTCACTTTTTGAGGCGCTGCGTTTTTTGCTCATTAGGTCGCTTTTAGGGTAACAGTTTTGATGTCGATCTTTCATCATGTCGTCCTATTTTAGGGAGGTTTAATTTTGCACACAGAACAAAAGTGTAAAACAAAGCCAATCATATCAAATATTAAACAATGAATAGGCCAGTCCGCTTTAGAAATAGATGTCTGTCAAAATGTATTGAATTGTTAATCTGACTGAAATTACTATGTCGTCATATATGCTGAAGACGTGAGAATCGGGCCTCTACTGAGCGTTACGTTGTGCACTGAATCTAAACTATAAAGTATCAAGGTTTTTCTCGGAACTTCGTCCGACGACCTATTGAAAAATTACGTCGCATCTAGTGCAATGGCCACTAAAATAAGAATGTTGGTACTTGAGATGGTTTGGAGTGACATTACTAACCAGACGAAACCTTATAATCAACGAATAATTATATATGTATAGATGTACAAACACACTTCTTTTACAGTTTTATAATAGTAGAGACTAGCGTTCGTCACACGGTTTTAGCCATCCTCTCGAGATAAAAAGCGGCCTATGTCTCACGATGTTTTCCTTCACCGAAAGCTCAAGCTCATTGTAGGATTCGAACCCGGGACCTTCATCTCGGTATCCGACGTCACTACCACTGAGCTATCATCGCCTTAAACCATAGCACGGTGGTAGGGTACTTTGTAGTACCCGCCTGGCTGGCTACCACCCTCAAGTTGAAAATCTGTCGCCAAGCACCTTTCGGTGTGTTCCGATAGCTGCACTTGAGAGCCAGTTCGCTCTAGGCTTTGTGTGCTTACCACCTTCGGCCGCATCATCACTTACCATGTTGAGATTGCGGTCAAACACAGGCCTATAAACAATAAATAAATAAAATGTCTCTCTCCATGCCATAGACTACATGTGTGCCAAACGTCACGATGGGTGTTGCCGATGATGCAACATGTTATAGACAAACAATCTCACAATCGCATTTATATGAATAGTACGGGTTATTTAATATACTAATATCTTTATGAACTAAGTCCCAACGTGACTCGTCAGGCAATCCACGTCGCCATCTCTCGGACACATAAACTTCTCATAATTAAACGAAATGCATTTAAATAATTTAATAACCATTTTCAACTGGACTTTTTAAATGTTAGAATAAAGTTAACGCCGAGAAGGTCGGCAGCATTATTACCACTCACAGTGAGTGTCTGTTCACTGAGCGAGATGCATTTAGAGACGCCGCCGGCGGAATTAAGAGCGGAAAGGGATTTATTTTATTTTTAGATGGTATAAATAAATTGTATTTAAAAATCAAGTCGTTTTTTCGTGATGATATGTTTGAATTTAGAATTAGATTTATGTGTTGTGGATTAGGTTAATTGAGAATAAACGGTAAATTAAATCTTTATAGACAGTTTTTATTTTACAGGCAGGCGTTACTTATGTCAATGTGACCATTGAAAATGTTATTAAAACGTCAAAATCTATTATTTTAATAGGACTTTGTTTAGATTAAAATAAAATATTATCTTGGATTCCAAGCATTCCGAAAACTAATACATTGATAATATCCTTTCCAGATATCCCAGAATACGACCTCCTGCACGCAATTGGAGTACCATTCAGCAACCCAAAGACGCAATACTTCGACGAAGGCCTCGACGGCTTTCCAGCATACGGTCTCATGCCTGGCTCCGACATCAAGTCCCCATACCGTCTTTTCATGCCTGAAAAATTATACGCAGATTTTTCTATAACAGCAACTGTAAGGCCTGCCAACAAAGATGGTGGTTTTCTGTTCTCTGTTGTCAACCCTTTAGAGACAGTTGTCCAATTAGGAGTACAATTAATCCCATCTGGTCCAGGACTGATGAATATCTCGCTTCTGTATACTGATGCTAATATATACGCTCTTTCTCAAACCATTGCATCATTCGTAGTGCCATCTTTTGCAAAGAAATGGAGCAGGTTTGCGTTAAGAGTGACGACGGAAAATGTGACCCTTTTCCTAAATTGTCATGAGTTTGATACGGTTGTGGTGAGAAGGAATCCACTGGAGCTGGTCTTCGATTCGGCGTCAACGTTGTATGTGGGGCAGGCGGGACCGTTGATAAGAGGCGCTTTTCATGTAAGTAATCAAATTATTATGAATAAAATAATATTTATTAGTTTCAAAATAACTTTTACAAATAGATATGCTGATATTATGATAAGTGAATAAGATACGATTATCGACTGATATATTATCGACGATGTTATAATTTACTATATCATATTTATTTAAACGAATTAGTCTTTAAATACTGTTACTTTACAAAAACAAAACATAAAACAAAAAAAACTTATAAACTGAAAATAAAATATTACGTTTGAAAAAAATTTAAATTTTTTCGTATACCTACATTATCATAATATATTTAAATCTCGCAATCTTTAAACAAATAGGTACTATACATGTTTTTTTCATAATAGGTACCTTTACCTATGAAATATTCAATCTTACTGTGACTTTAAAAATGTATGACGAAGTTTTGTATAACCATCAATATGAGGCTCACCTTTGCGTTTGTTCGTGTATTCTAAACAATTAAGTGAGGTGTGACAATAATCCCCGTTTACTTGAGCCCAAATACCACAACGTACGGAAACTTTTCTATTAACTTCAAGTTATACGGAGCTTAGAGTATCGTTTCCTCTTGGTCAACTTGTTTATGCAATTACTTATCTACGTAATAAGTTTGCGGTACTGACTCGATTCTTTTTGTTTTAATTAACTTTACTTTATTTGTTTTCTTGTCATTTTTGTTTAAGGTTTTGTAGCTTTCCTGCAAATAATGAAGACGTAAAGAGAGTACCTAAATAAATAATAATATGATGTGTTTTGTAAAATAAACTGATACATTTGAGGTAAAACAAACATACTATTATAAAAGATCTTTATATAAAATATTATAACTATAAAAACGGCAGGCAAAAATCAACACCGCATAAAATTAAAACCATTTTATAATTTTCATCAAATCTAAAATTAACTGCTACGTTTGAGGTAAAACAAACGTAAAAAATATCTTTTTATAAAATATACCTAACTATAAAACAGCCAGGCGAAAAACCAACACCGCATAAAATTACTATATTTATCTTTATGATACGAAACAGAGGTTATTTTGAGCAATTAAACAATAGATACGAAAGACATTTCGGTGAAAACAATGTTCACACAAAATAATTATACTAACAAACTAGTAGGACGATAACAGGCTATCTATCATGGTTGCGTATCTCAAATATGCCTTTTATACTTGTATTTTCAAACCCTTTATTCAGGCGTTGCTTCAGGGGTGGCAGGCCATGCGTCCCGTTTTATCGCATGCCTTTGTAAACAAAGCTGCTCTTACTAGAGACAGATAAACAAAATTCTGTCGCCAAGGTTTGGGTTAACAATGTACCGAACATACAGTCGAGTCGGTTGGAGAATAATTTGTTATGTATTTTTCTCCAAAAGAAAATAGCTATTCTGTAAGGGTTACTGTCACAACCTTACGTTTTTTAAAAAGCTTAATATTAGCTTTACCGTATGTGTGTATGTATGTAATGAAATCTTTAAACGTAATTTTCCTCGACATCAAAATGTCATATTAAACAGAAACTTGCACTTGCACGCTTATCAAAGACCGATGACAATACAATAATTTGGTACCACGTTACAATGTTTTTGTACTTTAGGGCTTTTTAAAGCGTAACTTCACAAACAGTGTGTCTCGCTTAAAGCGATCGTATTTTGCCGAAATACCAGGCGTGATATTCCTGAATATTTTAGCTCTTTTTATTTGTAAGGGGATTATTTTAGAAAGTAAAATTTAACGCCAGAAAGCAAATTTGGAGATTATTCCAAGACAACAGCATTTGAAAGAAAGAAATTGTCTATCAACACATATAAAAGACTTGTCCTGACTGACTGATATTTGAACGCATAGCTGACGTAAGAAACTGAACAAGGAGTCCAGTGCGCCTATAGAGTGAACTTCGCAAATCGCATAACCGAGTGAGAGCGGTCGTCAGTCTGATATCGACTCTATACCACAGCACTATGTGTCCGAATTAAATGATAAGACAATACATATAATTTCAACTGTTGGTAAATTGGTGCCGCCCACTGACACGTCTGAATAGTATCGTATCTTTTTTTCTTTTCTTTTAGTTAGTAGGACTTATGACGAGGCCGAGGATGTAGCACGCTTACTCAGAAACATCCTATTCACTCTGGCCTTGAATACATCTAGGTTATAGGTGTCGGGAAACAGACCCCGGAAGAGAGTTCCACTCCTTTGCTGTTCGTATAAGAAACGATGAAGTGAAGCGTTGTGTCCGGGTACGCGGGATGTCGGCAATGTATGTGTGGAAATTCTCCCGGCGTCTTGTGTTTCGATGGAGAAATGGGAATGGAAGAATTAGATTGTACAATACTGTAGCACACTCTCCAAAATATATTCTATAGAAGACCGACAAACACGAAACTTTACGCCGATGTTCAAGGCTTGTTAATCTGTTGAAAGAGGTGTCTCAAGGACGGAGGGAGGTGTTTTTTTTTTCTCTGTGGTATACAGCCTATGTTGTTTAAAAACACCCTTGTTTTTCAAAATTCAATCGCTAAATGGTTGAAACTACGCAACGGAAAGCTTGAAAAGTGTAATTTATCACATCCATTATGGAATAAAACAGAATTATTTAGTAAAATAGTTTATCTAGAACCTAAATAGGTATCTATCCAAGTTAACCGATAATCAAACAAAGACGAAACTTCCAAACTGAAACTATGTTACCGAACTTTTTGTTTTCCTTGTCCCAGTTTTGGCCCTAGATGTAGGTTTGCCTCAAAGTTGTTATCTCGTCTAGAAATAACAACAAGTTCTAAAGATGTAACATAGATTATCTATATTGCTTTAACCACATTTTTTTTTAATTTGATTTATATGGACTTCGGAAAAAATGAAAATAAATAAATGGTACAAACCACAAAATTAAAATAAAAAAACATGGCAATATTATTTTGTTATGAAATTACTGACTTTAAATATGGCGGATTTCTAATAGTCTTTCGCCATGGATAGGAGGCTTGCAAATACTACAAAGTATAATCTTTCACTAAATTTTAATAAAGGTAGTATCTAAAACATAAGAAAATACGAAAATACTTTATCTTTGAAAGGCAGTTCTACGATTTATTTTCGTTTCTATGTACCAGGTAAAGCCGAGACTAAGTTTGTTTCCAACTTACCGACACGAGGCCGGGTTTACATATCAAATCTTTTAGTTCACGTTACCGTTGCGACTTGCGTGGGATAATTTTATGTTTTCCGTCAGTTTTTCAAAGTTATTGCGTACTTAGTCTGAAAATTAGCATGTATATTTACAGTTATGTATATTTTGTCTAGTCAACTTTACCCATTTTCATAATATAACACACGATTTGAAATATTTGGCGCTAGAAATACAGTGTAGGAATATAATTTAAAAGCCGCCGTTTAGCATGGTCTATAATAATTTATCGGTACTCTTCATTTTTGTCGGGTGACACCTCACTTGTTATTTTTTACCAACAAAAATATTTTAGAGCGTAATATCCACCTATTGCATTTGATGTTATAGTTTCTTGTCTATTATTATGGTTAAATAGTTGTACATGTACACAAGTCAGAGCAAAATCATAGTATACGAAATTGTGTACCAATCTATTTCTATTTACTATTCCTCGTAATGAAAATTTTCCTGATACAAAATAATCTTACCTCAAAAGTGGACTATTGATATAAGACGATAAACTTTTGAACATAGCTTTCATCGCCATCTAGTGAGAAACTATCGAACTAGTACGTTATGTAGTACTAAGATAGGTGGCGCAGGCTATTTTACTCTTATCTCTACTATCTAATCTAACTCCTTTGGATCTCTCTATGATATAGTTTCAGGATTGGACCACTCTAATTTTTGTAAAAAATAACACATTAAAAATTGCACCACATTTAGTATAAATGTACTAAAATAAACTATATAACTTAGGCTTTAAAGTTTAAAATCTACGAGAAGAATTTCATAAGTAGAGCTTCGGGTAACGTTGGTATAATAATATTCCATTAGAAGTTTCCTGACCAGTAATAAGTTCCTGTATTTGCTTTGTTTATGCGTATTAAGTAAATAACATGGTATTAGACGTTCGAATAATAGGTTTAAGTGTTTAGTTATTATCTTTGAGACATGGAGAACGGCACAAAATAATCACCAGTCGCCTTGACTACTATTTACTTTGTTTCTGATTTTATGATTATTGTTATAATTTGAATGTTAGTAATGGATTTACTATTACTGTTGACTTGGCTGAACTAACACGGTAACATAAAATATATCGGTTTCAAACTCTAGGAGCTTATAAACTAACTTTAAACTTTATCAATTTATGAATAATGTTTTGATTATACCGCATTTTTAACCGACTTCAAAAAAGGAGGAGGTTCTCTATTCGAATGTTTTTTTTTTTATGTTTGTTACCTCATAAGTACTCCGTCATTTATTAACCGATTTGGAAAAAGGGTACGCTTCCCGTTTGGTCCCATTGTTATCAGATCAGGAATTGATTACTTCTTAGTGTACTTTGAAGTCGGTAAAACAGTCCAATTATTTATCTTAGACTTTCCAAGTCACTTGCTAATTTATTATTACTAGTGGTCCAGTAGTGGGCGAAATTTGACCGTATTTTTTTAAGTTTGAACAAATTATCTTCTCGTATTTATACTTACTTACGGTTTTCATTAAATTACGGTGACTTATAAATTCTTTCCATATAAATACGTCATGAGAATTCTTTATACTAAAAGAGGAGGAGTGTACAGAGATTTGGCATAGTATTTTTTTATATTTTTTTATAACTAAAGTTTCGGCCTCTTTTTGGATCACTAGTTTTGATAATCATGCAATTATTAATGACAGACTTTAGCAAGGCTAACTGTGATCCTTATAGATTTTGTATGATTCATATTGCATACACTTTTTAACCGACTTCAAAAAAGGAGGAAGTTCTCAATTCGGTTGTATTTTTTTTATGTTTGTTACCTCCTAACTCCGTCATTTATTAACCGATATGGAAAATTCTTTTTTTTATTTGAAAGGGTATATACTTTCCGTTTGGTCCCATTGTCAGATCAGGATTTGATTACTTCTTAGTGAACTTTGAAGTCGGTTTAAGTTTTTTGTAAAACAGTCCAATTATTTATACTACTAAGGCAGCAAATATGCATACGGCCCGCCTAATAGTAAGCGCTTACAACACCAGGCGTATTGTTTAGGCCAAAATACCTATAATAATATCTATAGTAAAACCTACTCATATTGAGTATCAATGACGAGCCTCGACTTCCCGATTCCTCTCCTTTTCCCACCTCATATGTGTAAGCGAGACAAGAGCTTCGGGAATATTCTACATACTTCGGCGATGCATCACAAAACGTAAGGAGCGCGCCCCGCAACGCCGCAAAAAGGCAGTACGAGATCCGCTACCGAACGGGAAACATCAAACTTTGTGATTTATAAATAAACAGTACGAAAACCGCTGCCGACCGGGAGGCGTTGATTTGTAAATTGAACTCAGTGAAACTCAGTGACTTGTGATTTGATGTGAGATAGTGGTGATAGTTGCTGTGTGCAGTGGATTGCCATAGGAGTTCCTGGTAAGTCCTTACCTTTATCCTAGGAGGCTCCTCGTTTTCCATATTGATATTTGTACGCAAAAACCCACCATTTTTTCTGGTACGCCTTCGAGCGGATTCATTTTGAGTCAGCCATTACAGCAATTTAATTTCATATCAAATCACGTATAATTTCCCGCTTTCTATAGGTTTTATGCCTCTAAATAGGTATATACCTCATAATACGCAAGTCTTATACCTCATAAATAGGTTTTAGACTATATAAATACGATATTTCGTACTCCCGCCATTTTTACCACGCCAATCGTGATAAAAAGTAGTTAGGTATTCAATACCGCCGCCGCTCCTCCATATTTTTAGGACTTAGATTTTATAGGTACCGATTCGTATCTTATTATACGAAATCATATGGTGTACTAATAACCGCAATACGTACTTACTATTTGTACTATTACTACGCATATAATTGCATTCTATGAGCCTTGTCTGTCGACTTGAAATAAACTTTCATACCTATATAGGTAGGTGCCTAAACTGTTGGATATACCTACCTACTTACCTACGTCATTTTACTTTAATTAGGTAATTTTGCAATTTATTATTACGCAATCTTTCACAATGGAAGCTATTGAAACTAAAATTAAAATATTGGAAGCTAAAAATGAAGCTATTTTTGAACAATTATCGTTCTTATATGATTCTTCTAAGAATATTTCCACGTCCGCGAGTGCAGACCTTCGTTCCTCAGAGACATTCATGGCGGACACTGAAATTATTAGTACAATTCGTCATGAATTTAGTGCCAATTTAGATACAATTAACGCGTTAAATATGCAACTTGATCCAGAATATAAGATTGATTATAAAAAAATGATTTCCTTTGATACAGTGTACACCCGAATAGAAAGGGTTCGTTCTCTTATCGTCAGTAAGACAAATACTACGTCGAATGTGTCTGCGCAGAATACTATTCCGTCCCAATATAAAGGTCGTATCAAACTACCACCAATTCAAATTCCGTCATTTGATGGAAAAATAGAAAATTGGCCCGTCTTCTTTGAATCTTTTAAATCTAATATACATTCAAATCCTGATCTTTCGAATTCTCAAAGAGTACAATATCTTGTAGGTAAATTAACAGGAAATGCTTTAAAAATCACGGCAGGTATTATACCGTCCGGTGATAATTATAATTCTATTTGGGACAGCTTAGTTCAAAAATATCAAGATAAAAGAGCATTAGGCTCACACTACATGTCTAATTTATTCAATATTAAACCCGCATTAAATAATTCCGCGTCTTTAAATACGTTCATTGAAACTTTCCACGCTTCTGTATCTGCTTTGGAACAGTTAGGTATTGAAGATATGAAAGATTTTATCTTACTTTCTTTAGCTTTAAAGAAGTTAGATCCCGCAACCGCTATTTCCTTTGAAATGTTTATGAGGAATAAAGAAATTCCTTCTTATAAGGATTTTGTTGATTTTATTAAATCGCAAGTAAAAATATTAGACCGCACTTCTACGCCAATTGCTGGCTCCGCGCGAACCGCCCCAGTCGGTAGCAACCTTAATAATCCGCCCGCTTCTCGATCTCAACCGCGTAATTCAAATACAGTCCACCATGCTTTCCTTGCACGCGATAATAATAATAAAAGCACTTGCTTATTTTGTTATAAATCTGATCACTATCAGATTTTTTATTGTTCCTCTTTTAAAGCACTTAATACTAAAGATCGTTTAGATTTTATTAAATCTAAAAGAGGCTGTGTAAACTGCCTCAGCCTTACGCATACTGCTTCTCAGTGTAAGTCGTCGTATAGTTGTAAAACTTGTAATAAACACCATCATTCTCTTTTGCATTTGGATAGCAATTCGCAATCGCAACAAATAGTTTCTGACACGCGTCCCTCTCACTCGGCGCGTCTTGATAATAGCGATAACCGCATCGCGCAGCTTTGCGCGCAGCCGTCCGCCGCCGCCCGCGCCGCGCCGCGACCGCTCCCGTGCGCAGCCTCGCCCGCGCATCCGACCGCGTCTCCTTCTAACGCTACGGACGCTCCTCAACCGGTGTCGCTATGCACCCGAGCGCGAGTTGATAAGAATAATGATAACGAACGCGATTCTTTTAATAAATTAAATCCTTCCCATACTACTGTACTTTTATCAACCGCTCAAGTTTATGCGTCTAATAAGGACAATAAATATATTTCAGTTAGATGTTTAATAGATAACGCGTCTCAAAACAACATAATTACAACTGCCTGTTGTAAACAACTAAATTTAAATATAATACCGCTTAGCAATTCTTTTATAAAGGGTGTAGGATCCACTTCGCGTCCTATTCACGGCTACGTTCAACTTAAAATAACCGCGAAAAATAAAAAATATTTTTATAATATTACCGCTCTTGTCGTTGATTGCATTACTGACAGGTTACCGACTGAATATGTTGAGACTTCTATAGTGCAACATTTAGGTAACTTACCGCTCGCTGACCCTCTGTGGCACATTCCCGGAGAGGTCGAAGTAGTTCTCGGGGCACAATTGTTCCCATTTTTATTATTAGGTCAAAAAATTATTGCACCTCCCGCTCCTTCTGCCCTTGAAACCGTGTTCGGTTATATTCTTATGGGTGACGTTCCCGCTAACTCTAATATTAATAAAAATGCATCCACTTATTTTAATACCGCGACTTTTTTCATTTCTGGTACCAATGACCTTACTATTTCTTTAGATGATTCCCTACTTAAGTTTTGGGAGCTCGAAGAAATTCCCGCGCAAAAATTTATGAGCTCGGCCGAAAAGGAGTGTGAACAGCTGTTCTCTCGTAACTTCTCACGGGACTCCGCAGGCAGATATTGCACCGCGTTACCTTTTCGTGAGGATCCTGACGTGTTAGGTGATTCCCGTTCCGTTGCTCACCGCCGTTTACTTGCTTTGGAGCGTACCAAGCTACGCGATCCACAGCTACGCGCTAGTTATAATGAGGTTATACAGGAGTACTTAGATAAAAAATACTTATCTGAAATATTGCCTTCCGATTCTGACGACCATGATAAAGGGTACTTCATACCACACCATCCCGTCGTACGGCAAGACAAAGAAACAACAAAAGTTCGTATAGTACTCGATGCTAGTGCTAAATGTCACAATGGCATATCACTAAACGATATTTTACATACGGGACCCAATTTACAATCTGACTTGTTTATTGTATTACTGAACTTCCGCTTATTTCCCATTGCTATTACAGCAGATATAAAACAAATGTACCTACAAATTGCTGTTATTGATGAGCATAGAAAATATCAAAAAATATTATTCCGTTTTGATCCCAATGATCCGATCCGCGTATTTCAATTTAACCGAGTTGCATTCGGTCTTAAGTCCAGTCCGTTTTTAGCCATGCGCACTGTGCGCCAGTTATGCTCGGATGAGAAAAACCTATTCCCTCGCGCTGCTGAAGTAGCTTCGCGTGAACTATATATGGATGACTTAGCCACTTCCATTCCTTCTTTAGAAGAAGCTAAAGTCTTATCTCAAGAGCTCATCTCTCTTTTTAAAGCTGGTGGTTTTGATCTCACCAAATGGGCAAGTAACTCACAGGAGTTGCTGGTCTCTGTGCCGCAATCCAATCGGGCTGCTATAGATTTTTCAGACAATGATAACCTCAAAATTCTAGGCCTCAAATGGATTCCTGCAGATGATAGCTTCACTTTTACTACATCTGATTTACACGACAAGTGCACCAAAAGATTCATACTGTCAACAATTGCCCGCTTGTGGGATGTACTCGGATTTGCTGCCCCAGTGGTATTGTTTGCCAAATTATTAATTAAAGATTTATGGAATCTTCATATTGATTGGGATGAAACACCCCCAGACTCTATCGTTTCTCTCTTTAATAAATTCAAAGAGCAATTGCCTCTTCTTTCTACATTAAAAATACCGCGTCATTTAGCCGTTTCTATGGGCTGCAAAACAAATATTGTTGGTTTTGCTGATGCCAGTCTTAAAGCATATGGCTGCGTCATATATTTACATGTGACCGATCCTGATGGTAACATACACGTACGGTTGGTGTGTGCGAAATCAAAGGTTGCACCTGTAAAGGTAGTTTCGCTTGCTCGTTTAGAGTTATGCGCCGCTGTTCTTCTGTCAAAACTTATTAAATTAATTAATGAGACTTATAGTGCTCGAACCGCTATTGATAATATATTCGCATTCTCCGATTCTAAAATTACTCTGTCATGGATACATTCATCTCCACATAGATGGAATGTTTTCGTTAGTAACCGCATTGCTAAATGTCAAGCAAATCTTGACCCAAAACATTTCTACCACGTTAGTGGTATAGAAAATCCTAGCGACTGTCTCTCTAGAGGTATTTTACCTGAGCAGCTAGTGTCACATCACTTATGGTGGCACGGCCCGAAATGGTTAAAAGATCCAGTTTCAGAATGGCCTATCACTCCATTTAGTCCCGAATGCTGTGAGGACCTACCTGAATTTAATAGTAAAACGCTTGTTACTTGTACCGCGTCCGCTTCTGTTGAGCCTAATTTAATTTACGAGCTTGCTCTAAAATACTCATCATGGAATAAAATATTACGCATAATAGTATACATACTTAGATTTTCTCGCATTCTTTCTCGTGATCAAGGTCACAGCCGCATCACAGCTTCTGAGCTAAATAAAGCTGAAGTCTATTTAATACGCTCTGTACAACAAGTTCATTTTCAAAATTTATTTAATAATATTCAAAACGTTAAAGTATCTTCCCCGCTTAAAAAACTTGACCTCTTTATAGATCAAGATAAAATTATTAGAATTGGAGGTAGACTTTCAAATGCAAATCTTCCGTATGAAGCTCAGCATCCCGCTCTTTTACCTAAACATGACCACGTTACTCATCTTATTATAGACTATTTTCACCGTGCTCACTGCCATACTGGTGCCAATCTTCTGAGCTCGCTGTTGCGCCAGAAGTATTGGATACTGTCCGCTAGAAGTGTAATTAGACACAGAGTACATTCATGTAACTTTTGTTTTAAAAATTCCCCTTCATTTCTCAGCCCAAAAATGGCTGATTTACCCTCTTGCCGCGTTCAGGAGACCAAAGCGTTTGTGCATACGGGCGTTGACTATGCTGGACCCATTAAAGTGACATTATGTAGACGCAGAGGTCAAAAGAGCCAAAAGGCATATATTTGTTTGTTTATATGCTTAGTAACCAAAGCTGTACACATCGAATTGGCAACTGATGTGTCATCAGATACTTTTATTTCCGCTTTTAAGCGATTCATTTCCCGTCGAGGACCTGTTTCTTTTCTTTACTCCGATAACGGAACTAACTTTGTCGGAGCTAAAGCTCAATTACAAGAACTACTTACCGATCAGTACCGCATTGAATGGAAAATGATTCCACCCCGCGCCCCACATTTCGGAGGATTGTGGGAATCTAATATAAAATCGATTAAAACTCATTTATACCGTGTTATCGGTTCGCAGCTCCTCACATATGAAGAGCTCCTCACTGTTCTTACCCAAATTGAAACAGTCTTAAATTCTAGACCGCTTTGCATTTTATCTGAGGATCCCTACCCGGAGCCTCTTACTCCCGCTCACTTTATAATGGCTTCACCATTGACTTCATTGCCGCTTCAGAATGTGTCCGAGGAAACCATATCTTTACGTTGTCGGAAACAATTATTAGATCAGATGGTGTGTAGCTATTGGAAAAGATGGCGTATAGAATATTTACATAATCTTCAAGTTAGACAGAAATGGCTCATTGATAAAGATAACATTAAGATTGGTACTGTGGTTCTTATACATCAAGATGATATTCCCCCTTTACGTTGGCCGTTGGGCATAATATCACAAGTTTATCCTGGCAAGGATGGAAATATCCGCGTCGCTTTAGTAAAAACTTCAAATGGATCATTCAAAAGACCCATTGTCAAGTTATGTCCATTACCCTCACAATAAAAATTAATCATACCGCATCTTATATTCAGTACTTTAGTAATTATTATAATCTGTAATTAGTTCTTATAATTAATTATTTTTTCTTTCTTTTGAGAACACTACGTATTCTCAAGGCGGCGGAGGATGTTTAGGCCAAAATACCTATAATAATATCTATAGTAAAACCTACTCATATTGAGTATCAATGACGAGCCTCTACTTCCCGATTCCTCTCCTTTTCCCACCTCATATGTGTAAGCGAGACAAGAGCTTCGGGAATATTCTACATACTTCGGCGACGCATCACAAAACGTAAGGAGCGCGCCCCGCAACGCCGCAAAAAGGCAGTACGAGATCCGCTACCGAACGGGAAACATCAAACTTTGTGATTTATAAATAAACAGTACGAAAACCGCTGCCGACCGGGAGGCGTTGATTTGTAAATTGAACTCAGTGAAACTCAGTGACTTGTGATTTGATGTGAGATAGTGGTGATAGTTGCTGTGTGCAGTGGATTGCCATAGGAGTTCCTGGTAAGTCCTTACCTTTATCCTAGGAGGCTCCTCGTTTTCCATATTGATATTTGTACGCAAAAACCCACCACGTATCACTCACTCGTTGCTGTCCCTGAAAAAAATACTTCATACCCAAAATAGGTAATATTAAAGACTATAATGGCTTATATGTAATGGACCTGAAATATTTACCTAACATTACCAGTGTAATTGGCTCGGAGTTCTCAATATAGTACATTCCCACGGGCATATCACTGTCTGCCTACTGAATATTGATGCACTAATTGTCGATATACTGCAATAATAATATAATGTTTCAAACATAATTTTAGATCCAGTAAAATGTAAATATAGTGGTAATTATCTTATCACGTTAAACGTCATGGGGTGACCTTATCTGGTTTGCTTTATTGCACCATGGGGGGCAATAGTGACCTAAGAGGAAAAGTTAAAGGCTTTTTTGGCGCCACCGATCACCAGATATTTATAAAATGAAATGTCGGTACATTTCATGACAAACGCGTCGATTACAAGGGAAACGTTTTTTTTAACAGTAAAATTTCTATTAACGTTATATGTTTTTTTTACCAGAAGGAAGTAGAAAATATTCGATAATTGCGAAACAAATTAGTAACAATGAAATAATTTTGATTTTTCACGAATTATCAGGTTGTTCAAGCATATTTATTCGACTATAAAATTAATTTGCAGTAAAACTGCAAATCAAATACCTAATTTTCACACTGAAATCGTTGGAAAACCTTTCAAATTCAAATATACAGTCCAAATAGTAAAATTCTAAAACTGGATCTGGCCCAAACTCTGAGTTTAACTATCGGCAATTACCATAATTCACAAGCTCCATGAGTGAACCACAGAAAGTTCGTCTTAAATCCATTGAAAGATTAATTCAATGTACATAGAGAGCTTTTCAGCAGTTTCACAAAATAGATAGATACAGACGGTCTACTTCTTACACTACCTATTAAACAGAAAGCGCACACAGAGACACCGCCATCTCAAGTGAACTTAGTAGATTTTATCGTATGCTATCCTAAAGTAATATTATGTTCTCTTAGTAGACTCTTAGTTAACCCCTATATACGCTGTTCAAATGTCAAGTTATGGAAAATCAAAACTTTTAATGGTAGCCTCTTTTAATGCAACGAATAACTTAATGATTGAGGATACTAAATTATACACAAACGAGCTTCATTTTATCAAAATATAACTACCAACTAATTCAAAAAGTTTTTAAGTTTTGATCCTCTTAATTTATTAACTTATTACCAACCAGTTCAGTAAAAATAAGGATATTCCTATTTTGAATAAATAAATGCCAAATTTGCGCGGATTGGAACTGAATCCACTTAGTTCGGCTCGAAAGTACCCAGGTTCTGAGTACAAATGAATGCATAAGGCACAGCAAGTACAGTATTACCCAACTAATGGCTTACCGGTGTTCCTACGCAGAAGAAACATTTTCAAAGCACGGGAAACGCTATTGGTCGGCAGCTGCCGCCATGTTAGCACGCGCCGTGCGGAGGGGCGTGAGTTGCGAGTGAGACGGAACTAACAGCTGCAGTGTATTATGAACCTTATAGTAGTGATCTAAGGTTGATTGTAAGTTTTAAGCATCCTTACCTTATTATCTTCGGGGCCATACTTTCTTTTCTGTGCGAACGAAGATCACGACACGTCTTATTAGTTGGGTACTACTGTTCATGTATAAATTAACAATACTAGCATAAAGTACCTGTAGTACCTATCCATCTATATTGTATATGCATGAATAAGGTGAACCATCTGTGCCTATTTTATTTGTAACTGTGCTCTTTGACTTTTGTGTAGGCATCTGTATACCAGTGGCTCGCTTTTATTTCGCGTGAATGCAGTTGTACAGTCGGTGTATTTTGAATTTTATATAAAGGCTATATAGAAGGTTTATGTAAGGCTCGATCTGTACATAGAGCAGACGAAAATTTCCCAAACAGCTTTTGTATTCGAACGTGAAATGTCAGATGGTATTGAAGATAAATTCAGCATTTATTGCTTGTTCAAAACCTATTGATCCTCTGAAGGATCTATAGCCCAACTGAAGTCAAACGCTGCATGGACTTATTTGATATTGTGGTATGGATGTTCTTGTCTGGAGCGAGTTCTTGACCAATACTTAACTAAGTTTCAAACTCTCTCGTCGTAATTGGCTATGAAATATGGAGTACGTACACTTTGGTTAATAAATATTAATTTGATGATTATAAGATCTTTGAAAACTTACGCAAATAATAATATTACTCAAAATAGGCACAAACTTAACTCTACTAGTAACTCGGCTCAAACAAGTTTGTGACCCTTTCAAGGGTTATGTACCTATAGTTTCTATAACAATGTAAGTACCCAAAGAAATTCCAGAACTATCTATGTAATGATTTAAAAAGTTAGTTTAACATAAGATTTAGAAAGTGTAAGAAAAAGTACTATTCAATCAGTACCGGTCCTTTACTTTTTTAAGATTCAATTGACTCTACCACCGGTACTATCGGTGGTAGAGTCAATAGAAACTTATTCATTAATGCCTTATTAAGGCCTAAATTGAATGTATACGTTTTAACCTACAATTTCATCAAATAATTTACCACAAAGTAATATTTAAAGTTCTAAACTTTACCAACTACAAAAAGTCTTACAAACCAACGTTTTCTGAAAATGAAACGGAAAACGTCATACAAGATGTCCCAAGTGTAGTCAAATATGTACCCATGAATGCGGACAGGTCGTGACCGCTTAAACGCTCGAGGCTCGAGACACTCAGTCATGTAATGTGAGTACCTGGAGATGCATTCTGGTACCATAGGGAATTTCAACATGTTAAATCTGCAGGATTTTTAAAGCGCTTTTGTTTTGTGCTGCGTCGTATAAGTGTACATAGTATATTATTAACTCTGTAGTATAAGTTACGGAACTTTTGCAGTATTCGGGGATGATACAGTGATAGTAGAAGGTAGTTAAGTGTAAAAGATCCTTGATGTTGTGCCAAAATTTTGTAAATACGCAATTTGTACATATCCCATGAATATTTATTTATTTAGCCCGTTAAACTGGGTGAGATTAATCTTTATGACTGTATCGTTTGATTCGTTTGGCTAAGGGATGTCTCTCAACTCAGTGTGCCTTTTGGCAAAGGCCTCCTCCAGTAGTTTCCATTGCTTCCTGTCTTGAGCAACTCTCCTCCATTTGGGTCCCGCAGTAAGTTTCTTCCCGGCGCATTTGTTGTCGTCCTCGACATCTCTTGCCATCTCTTGGATACCAATTCGTTGTAATTTGGCTCCATTTTTCTTGTATAGATCTGAAATTATTGCCGGTCCATCTCCATTTTTGGAGGTCTATTTTTTCTAGGATATCGGTTAATTTGGTTTTTGTTCTTAACTGCACGTTGCTAATTCTATCATGTCTTCTTGTTCCTGTCATGCTTCGTTTTATACCTCTCTGGCACTTTCCCAGTTTGTCTCTATGCCCATGAATATACTTACAAATAAAACAATTTGTATTATTTTAAAATCGGCTCCGATTTTAAAAGTATTGATGAAAAGAAAAGGCAAGTTTCCGATGCCAAATGTATTGAATTTCACATTTTTTTTTTTTATAATGTTTTATGTACCAGCTTTTGTCAGTTTAGTTATAGCATCGAATTAGTTATGTTACTGTAATGGTGTTATAATTTTCAATAAATAAATATTATAGTCATATCAATAGAATTCACTATCCTCCTCCTTGCATCGTATGCCTCATTGCTGAGGGACGTGACCTTTGTGGGTTATCTTTTCGCGGACTATTGCTCGCATCTGGATCAATCTTCTGCTGTGTGGTACACACACTGCTTTCCAATGCAGAGCGTATTTGTTCAGACCAACGCACCGGGCTTCGACCCGTCGGCCTCTTTCCCTCCACCTTGCCAGTAATTAGCAACTTCTCAATATAACTACAATATTTATCGGCAAATAGCGAATGCAACATCGATGGCGGAGACCCGAAAATTAGGTCCCAAAAAGCATATACCTGATCTACAATTGTGTGAAAACTAGAGTCACAAATTAAGACTTGAGTCACAAAATTAGTGTGTCTCTTTCATAGTTAGGACACCTAACTACGTATTAAAATACGAACACGTATTTCTAACGTAGTACTCACTCGAAAACACCCTGCAGTAAGTGCTAAGGCATTCCGGGAACAGCCTTTTTACCAAAGTGTGTACTTCACTTCGTTACTTGAAACCTGAATCAGACCTTTCGATACCTTTGCACTTTCAGAATACAAGCAACTTGTTCAAATACGAACACTCAGACATACTCGATGCTGTAATGACAACACACGCAAATGTAAACGGTTTGCTGCTTGCAAAATCGATCAATAGGTGAATTTGCTCTCTATGCATTCGCGATAAGGCTGTTTTTGAAATTTTATATTTGTAATGTTAAGTTTGTCAACAAGTAAAGAGTTGTTGACGTGATGAGTGGCGCGTTAAAAACCCGTCCGTGTAGCGTTTGCGAGGGTGGGTGTGATGTTTGTTTTGTATTTTCTATCGGTTTTAGCCTCAATACTGCCGCTATAAAGCAGATGCGTTTTTGCAATAAAGATAAAAATTGTAGCGTAAATGAAAATGTTGCATTTATACACGCTGACATTTTAATGGAAACGTTTATGGTATAATAGAAACTATATAAAAGTATACTCTGAATAAGACTTATTAGTATAGGTATATTATATTTCACATTTCAGAAAAATGCATAATTAATGCCGTTTGTTTAAAATAAATAAAAATCACGTTGTTGAAATAAAAAAAATGGAATACACGAAGTTTCCGTTTAATGCTTTTCAGTACCTACCTATAACTACCATTTCAATAGCCAATATTTTGTCAAAATATTAAAGATTAGAAGTTCGAATGAGGGTACAAGAACCCCTTGGTACCTCTAGAATAAATTAGGCATTTCCCTGGTATGCTGGTAATAATTTACACATTCAAACCCCTCTATAGTTTATGCCAGTATCCTTTCCATCCTTATCTTCCTTTCTTTAGCCCACTTTTCAATCATTCGGATATGCTAACAATAACAACAGAACGAATTATGAAGTATATGCCATGCAGTTCACTTTGCATACAGCATATTTACAAAGCATCCCGTAACGTTGATAAATGAATTCATATTCATTTAGAGGGTAGACTGGGGGCCGTCAGGAATGGCAAGGGTGTGTTTGCATCACTTACGTCAGCTAACATTTTGGGGGAAAATAGAACTGGACTTTCCAGTTTCTAGAAGCTTAATCAATGTTAATCTATTGTTGAAAGTATACCTGTCATTGGCAATGACGTCTGAAATGACAAAGATGGCAACAGTTTTGATTATAGCTTAACTTAACTCAGAAACTGGCAGTTACTGATAACATTATGTGCATTACGTGCCACTAAAGATAAGACTGTGACTTGACTCAACACATGGTTTGACTTTCGCAGTGGACGATTTATATAAAGAGAGATCTATAAATCGTCTACTGCGTACGTATTGTAATCCTATTTCGGAAGAGTACCATAACCGCGGTGGTCGTCATTTGAACGACGTAATTTAAAAAATGTTAAAAAGCAATTTTAAAAGAATCTTTTGTTAATACTAGACGTCAGTAAATAATATATATTGGATTATGATTTCATCTTACAAAGCCTAATGGTTGCTATGGGCCATTTGCGATCGTAGGTTTTGTAGCTTATTTCAGTATATGACATATTTAAAGCTATGTGTTGACTACATTATTATTAAACTATGCATTTTATAAAATAATCGCATCTTTTATAGCTTTAAAGAAAATTATCATCCCTATCAAGATCATCATCGTCAGCCTTTTACTGTTCCCTGCTAGAGATTCCCTGAGCACCTTTTGGTTCCTTGCTATCCCTTCTAGCCTGATTCTTCAACTTGTTTCATAAATTGTAATTCGAAAAAAAAATTAAAAATAACTTAAGCTGGTGGCTATTTCAAAATGATACTTTACATGTGTTAAATTAAAGCCTAAAGTTCACAAATAAAGGTTACCACGATATCCGTATGCATCCAAACAGCAAACAAAAAGTTACCTAGCCAACATTATGAAAATTTCAGTTCACAATCAACACCCGGGTCCCTTCGCGCGATGGCGTGTTTACTTTAATGATTCGACGGTACGGTACCTCGTTGTATATTCAATTCCATCTGACAGAGTACAGTTCTGTGGGAAATTGCTTTATACACGTGCACAAACATGATGTTGAATAGTATTTTTTCGTGAAAGCATATCTTTGTAAATAAAAAATTAGAAACGTGTGTCAAAGTCAGTCTGTTGAGGTGTTCAGGTGAATTTCGAGCAACGTAGAAATGAATGAAAAACTTGTCAAACATTTCAAATGAATTCACCACAAATGAAATTTTTCTGAAAGATTTTTTTAGGTTGTCAGAAAAATAATTTCAAAACATTAATGTAGTAGTTAAAGTTACTTGCTAATATTAAGCTATCTCTCAAATTCATGTTGGTCGCCATTTTTAGATAATTATCAACAGATGCACACACCAGAGCCAAGCCAGGAGGCCGCCAATTAGTGAAATTGTAGTTCCAATGCACTCAAAATAACTTAGAAAGTTATCGAAACATTTCTAGTCTTTAGAACAGCATTTTGTAAGTCTTCTGTAACTTCATTAGAACTCCTCATCTGCTCTATGCTACAACTGGTACCAATTTTTTATTGGAGATCAATAATAGAGGTGGCAGCACTAGTAGAGTTAATAATGTTATGTCCTCGTACTATTGAATTTATTTAGTTAGAACTCATCCATTAAAACGAACGTGCTCGAACTATTGAAAAAGATCTCGCTGGACTTTTAAGGCTGTGTTCACACTGTAAAGGACTATTATTAGAACTGTATTAGAACTATTTTAACCGTAAAGGTTTTCATTTTAGTAGATGATAATAACTAATACTATATGGCCATACTAAGAAGTCATATTTGACAAAAGGGTGTATGTGGGCTGTCAAAAGTAACCTATTAGAAAGGCTCAATAACATATTATGCACCTCATTTTGATTCACATTTTTGGCCATTGACTTCCTCCAAAAGAAGTTAATTTTTAAACAAACAATCCTTTAAACGTAGTAATAACGACAATATGGCTTTCGCCACAGTCGCTCGGCTGGTAACCTTCTGAGGTGTATCTCACACACCGTTGGTCACTCGCCATCGAGAGTCAAGGTGAGGCATTAGCAGTGATCCTATATGTGGCGAAGGCATTCGATCGGGTTTGGCACCGGGGTCTTCTAGCAAAATTACTAGCATACGGGCTTCCCGAGGGACTATGCAAATGGGTCGCCAGTTTTCTGTCCAGCAGATGCATAAGAGCCGTCGTTAACGATAGCTGCTCCGATAGCATGGACATAAATGCCGGCGTCCCGCAAGGGTACTGTCCCCAATACTGTTCCTACTGCATATCAATGATATGCTGTCTATTGACGGCATTCATTATTATGCGGACGACAGTCATTCCCGTAGTGGAGGAAAGCCGTGAACGGCTATAGTGTCTGAAATCGAGAGAACACTAACTAGTCTCCGATTGGGATCGACTAAACCTAGTCCATGTCAACCCCACTAAGACTCAAGCCTGCGCGTTCACCGCTAAGAAAACTCCATTTGCTGTGGCTCCACAATTCCAGAACATGTCCTTGAACATCAGTAAAAGCATCGGCATCATTGGAACCAGGTTTCTTACTGTGCGGTCTCAAAGGAGCTTATCCCGCGGATGCTCAAGACTGTGGAACGAGCTCCCCGCCGTGATTTTCCCAATGGAGTACAGCATGGGGTTCTTCAAAAAGGTTGTGAAGAGGTTTCGGCAGGGTCTGTAAGGAGCGCGTGATACCCTTAGTGTTGTCAGCGTCCATGGGCTACGGTAACCGCTTACCATCAGGCGGGCCGTATGCTTGTTTGCTACCTAAGCAGTATAAAAAAGAAGTATAACTATATATAAATATCAGTATCTTATTTTATAACCAATCAAACCTTTACTGTTTTATTACATGAACTGGTTTAAGCCACAGGTTTTATAATGCCCGTCTCGTTTTTGTTACATGACGTTAGAAAGAGCGTATATATTTAAAACCTGGGTTTTACTAGACTCGGCTTAAACCATCTCATGTAATAAGGCAGTTCAAGTTCAAACATTAAAAGCTTCAATAACTCAAACATTAAAATATTATATATTAAAAATTGTATATATTAAAAATATTGAAAAAAATAATAATCAAAAGTTGTAAAACACGTATGTACGTCAGTGCCAAATGCATGAAACTTGAACTATTAGTCATGTTAACTCGAAAACTTGTTATCGAGCTTGTTCGAAACTTCGCAGACATTTTTTTTTTCTAAAATCTGTGACTGATACGATGATTAATATAGTTAACGTTATGGGTAGTATTTAGTATTAAATTTCTCTTAAAATAATAATGAGCACATACCTTTATGAATTTATTTTAACTTAAAATATTAAATGAAAGTAAAATAACTTTGAAAATTTAAATCATAACCACGTTCTACAATTTTTAATGAAATATGTTGTTTTTAATCAACTTAAAAAAAAGGAAAATATCTATTCGACACACAGATATAGATGAACCCCCCTTATTCATGATAAAGTTATCAACCGTTGATTAGCTAAAATTCCGAAGTCTTTATCTGACAGGTGACATTTGGTGATCGAAAGAGTGAGACGGGGCACACTATTACACTGATTTGGTTAAAAAGCGATTATGAATATGGGGAATAGTATTCGACAGTTATATATGTAATATTATTGGAACTGAAATATACATATTCACATATATGATAATCTATTATAGCTTCCAATCAAATATACAACATTTCATAGGTGTATATTATGTAAGGTTTGTTGCCAAAATTAATGAAACATATCTTAAATAAACTCACAGCGACAACCCTAGAAAACTTCTCAGCTTATTTATAAAGTCTATGCGGGTGATACAAGATAATCATCCTTATTAAATATGAACTAAAGAATACTTTGGCATAAATAAAGATACTGCATTGGTACCAGTTTATCAGTGAGAATATAGGTGGATTTTTCCAGATTTCATGTTTTCAAATCCTAAATTAGGCTCATCATGCTGATTTCCATCTAACTCGCAAAGTAAATGCTGGTTAACTTTACGAATCAAACTTGGTTTTCGAATAAACTAGCCAAGTGTAAGTATTTTTCGCACATGGAAGGTTCCGTACAATAATATAATCCAACATAAAGTAATGCCTTTATTATTCAATTTTACTATGTTGTAGCACCACACAATATTAAATTTTATTTATTAGGTACACTAGACTTTTTGTACAAAACAATTAGGATTTATCTATTGACATTCTTAGGTACTTTAGAATCAGACCTACTTTGATGCTTTCGATGAAGTTTTTGAGATAAAGCATGAACTTTGAAATTAGGAGCGCGTGCAATTCAGCTCCCGTGTCATAACTTAAACTATAGTTTTCTCTTTTTCCCTCACCAAGTTGGCTATTTGCCTTTCTTTTTGCGTCGAAAACTTTTTATCTTGAAACTTCACATATAAAATGCTGCACTCAAATTGGACCATAAAATCTTACTTTTAAGGCCCAAAAGAGTTTAACTTCTAAAATTTCAAATTTTATTATCGGGGCTTGGGTTATAACTTCATTTTTATTTTATTTGCCGTGATAGAGATCATAGTAACAATCATTCTGTGTAGAATTACAAAGCTACATGTCGCTAATAAAATAGAAGCCTGCGACAGAGAGGCAGACGGGGCGTGATAATGAGATCTCGTTAGCACCTTTTGGATAAGGAACCCTAATAATTACATCTGGAAGTATCCAACATATATGATAAATACTATATCTATGTTTTTATGCTCGTATAGTACGATAGTGCATGTTTTTTGCTACAATAGTACAGTCAAAGTTAAAAGTAACCAATCACTTTACACCAAATTACAAAGAGAGGTAGAGTATAGTATTATTTCGCTCTTTGAGCAAGTCAACTGGGGATGTACCTTACAGTATACCGCAGCCAAAAAACTGAGTGTTGTGTTCCTGCACGTGAGTAAGGTCGCCAGAGCTCATTGGGGAGGGGGAAAGGTCGGTAACGCGTGAGTGATGCCTCGTGTGTTGCAAGCTTCCATAGGGCTACGGTAACCGCCTACCACCAGGCAGGTAAGCTTGTTTGTCGATTTAGATGTGTATAAACAAAGAAATTACGAACTGTAAAGAGTATGTTACAGTATTACCCATCTAATATGGCTTACCGATGTACCTGCGCAGAAGATACATTTTCAAAGTGCGGGAAACGCTATTAGTCGGCAGCTGCTGCCATGTTAGCGCGCGCCGTGCGGAGGGGCGTGACTTGCGAGTGAGACGGAACTAACAGCTGCAGTGTATTATGAACCTTATAGTAGTGATATAAGGTTGATTGAAAGTTTTAAGCATTCTTTCGTTAATCTTCGGGGCCATACTTTCTTTTCTGTGCGAACGAAGATTCACGACGCGCCTTATCAGTTGGGTACTACTGTAATAGATTATTGTCTAAGGGTACAATAGTGATCATGTGCTTTTCACGCTGACTGTACATGTGTGGATAATGATTTGGATGATGTCTAATATGAATCATTTATATAACTTAGTTGGGCATTCGTGATTTGGTTACTAAACAAATTTTAAATAAATCCAACCCTTGAAGCGGCATTTCGATTCCAGAATAGACAATGAGATAAAAAGGAAATGTTTCTTTTCTCAAGTAGAACGCGTTCGTTCATGAGAAAACAGACGTCATAATAACGATCTGGACGTCATATTGCAAAGTATATTTGATTAAAAACATATTATTCATGTATCCATTACGTGAATTAAATTACCTGATAGACATTAACAGTAAAATGCACATAAGAAAATAGCAGTTAGTAAATTTAACCTAGATCCGTACACTTCAGCCGCAGCTTCAGGCATGCAGCGTTCCCGCAAATAAACAAAAACCTGCGGTTGCCATGTCACCGCATCGCCACAAACTTGCCCACTGTCCAAAACTTTGTCGCAACACAAATCTTTCACACCCTTGTTTACGATACAATGGCGTTTTTATCCTCCAAGTATATTTTGGCAAGTGTAAAGCGTGAGAAGTGGACTACATCTCAGTCTAGATCGGTCGGCTGCGCGGCGCGCACGTAATATACATAGATAAATCTAATAGTTACATATAGTCACATGTCATTTGGACTATACTGACTCGTGACAGTGACATTGACATGAAGTGATGTGAAGTGACTGCTCGATGTGCTACGGCTACGGCGCTACGGAGCTATGGCGTATCGAACACGTGACTACGCGTTGACGTTTACAAATTGACATGACAGCCACAGCCTGAGTTTGAATTAGGAATATTATTATTTTATTCATATTTGCTTGGTAGAGACTATAGATATTGTTTCATTATTTATTCCCATGTGACGGGATTATCAACTCATTCAAAAACAAACCTTATTAGAATGGAATAGGGTGCAAAATTTTGGAGCTTTTAAATATAACAATCTTATATTCATATATATCATATAGTTCAACGCAATTTCAAGTGAGGAAAATATATTTGAAGTTTTAATTTAGATATTCAGACCCAAATACCCTTTTGTATTAAAGTTCCTTCAGTTAAGTGTTGAAATTTCATTAAGTATGTCACTCAGAACGGACTAACGAGTTCTAGAAGTGATAAAACAGTAAGCGACAACTCTTAAACTTTACTAGGCTTTGTTCGCAGTGGCCACTTGACATGAATCCTAACTTAGTGAAGAATTGTTACTGAAACATTCGTATGTGCGACGCGACGTAGCTAATACGAGTAACTATATTGTAGGAATAACTGCAGATTCTGACATAGGTATTTTAATGGGGTTTTCGTGAAGTACCTACAGTTTTTTATGAGATAAGTATAAACTACATCAGACAAAAACAAATAAATTAAAATAGAATTACTTCTTGACCCTTTTGCAGTTACACGGTACTCTACAGAGGTCTTATATTAGGCTGCTTGTTGTTGTTGTGTAATATTAACGCTTCAAAATCATTTGTATTCTATCATAAATAGCAATCTCCCAAACTTCAAATATTCCGTTATCATTTAAAAGATCAAAGTAACACAAAATACGTTCCTTTATGATATCTCGAAGTAGACTCCTCTGAACTTCGATCAAAAATATACCTATATTATATAATAAAATAGAGCCTCAGTCACAAGCGATGAGGTTTTATTTTCAATATTGAACGTCCCAATATACTACATAATAATATTGTATTTTGTATATGAACTGCTATCTAGTATCTAACTTTGATCGGAGGGCACAACAAGCGCACGTTCAGTCTGGCATTTGATTCCCTTGAAGTTTCCAAGTTTAGACACATAGATGTTGATGTTGAATTAAAAGACAAACAGCTTTTGCTCTTTGCCACATCTATTGCTCGCTTACTTAATGAAATATCATTTAATAAGATAACAAATCAACAGTTTGCCATCATAATTCAATAATTATTTTAATAGATTACAATAAGAGCTTAGCAAAATTAATAATACGTAAAGAAATAATAGAATTCTCGTAGACGCGTGTATCGATACTACAAAGTGCTACAGGGCATCTACAAAGCTACGACGCTTCTCGTAGCAGCTGGGTCTCGAACACTCCAATTGGTGCGAAAAACGTAGCGAATTTCCCCGCATGGTTTTATCACGCGTATTAAAACACATAATGGGTGTTTTCAATGTAAAGTTTTTGTAATTATACAAATATGTTACAAACACGCCTATTGCGTAATAATAGCTAACACGCAAAATAATTGTATACAATATACATAATATTATTGTTAACTAAATTTGCCTTTGCCTTTATTCCCTTTGAGATTGGGTTGAAATCAAACCGGCCTATTTATTATTCAAACTACCCACTTCATAGATAGCGGCATTAAGTGATTACAATTGCACGTTTGGGTAGACATTATTTTGAAGACGGTAATATGTACAGTCGAGTGGAAAATGTGGGAGACATATCTTGTACATGAGTGAACATGACGTTTCTATTCAGTATAAAAAAAATAGAAAGCTTTTATTGACTCAATATTCAAAACAAGTCTTAATTTGTAGCACATAAGCTTCAATATTGTCGGGTAGCAAGTTTTTATTGCTCGTTGCAGAATTTCGTGGGATAAACGAGGTCAATTCAACAGACAGAGCGACGCCGTGATTATTGACTGCTCGAGAGTCGACGTATCCTCAGGGCCATTGTACTTTGTACGCAATGTAAACGTAAATAAGATTGTTTTTAACATAACGACTATACCGGGAAAATATTTTATTTCTTTGCTTTATTAAATACTGTGAATAAAGTGTATATAATACCAAATTAATGATGAATAAGATAATGGCAAATAACATTTATATTCCTGTAGATTTTATATCTACAGGATACATAAAAAAACATATATTATATTATGAGAAAAGATCATAATTATCTTAATCTTTACTGAAATACCACGCTGAAAATCATTGAAAAGCATTTTCTAAGTAGTAGTATAACACGGAAAATAAGTTATTTACTCTCAGCATTGAATGCCTATGATTCTTACAATAGAAACCACAGATTAATAAATAGCAGTGTCATTCTCAGAGTATAAAAACAAAGTTTATTTGTGCCAAGCTCTGCGGCATTTGAGATAACGAGGTCAATTCTGCAGACTCTCAGGCGCCGTGACTGCTCACTGTTTAGCGAAATAGTTTTGAATTTTCACACTTGGTAAATTTTTTACATTTATTTTTGAACAATGCTTAAAAATACTGTTTAGTTAGGACTATAAAAAAGAACCGCCGCTTTTAAAAAAACTTCACATTATTTTTAAATTTAGAACACTCGACTTGAAAAAAGAAGTCGTGGAGAATGTTTAATTTGACTGTTAGCTGTCTACACAGGCAGCGTAGCTGAAGCGGCAGTGTAGCCAATTCCATTATTATAATCGTCATTCACAATCTATTGCCGATTTCTATCTTGAGGCTGTCTCACTGTGCGTGGTTTCATGGGCATACGCCCATTTTATGGGCATATACCCCTAACACACCCACCTCACACCCACATACACCCCCTCATACATATACAAACACCCACCTCACATACACACCCACACACACCCCCTCATACACACCCCCACACACACACTGCTTATGCGCAAGTATGTTATTATAACAAATTTTTTTAATTATTATTATTATTGCATTATTACATAAATTTTAAACTTGATGCTATTGCAAAGGAGAAGGTACTGGCTTCTGTAACACAGGTTTAGACCTAGCTCAGAAGTCAGGGATTTCGTTTTAATTATGTTCATTTTATTTATGTCAATAAAGATTATTATTATTTTTATTATTTTACAAGCAAATTAAGTTTTTTAACATAAAAAATGTTAGGTAGTTTCGAAAGCACGCGCAGTTCAGCTACCTAGAACAGTCCAATTTTCTCCCAATGCCTTCCATATTCAGACAACTCCGTTTCAACTGGCATTTAGCATGATCTATCGAACCTTGATTAAACTTAGACCCAACTCCTGCCGATATGTTCTGGTATGTGATCTGCTCTTGAGAACTAGATCTTTTCGCAATGTGTTTACCACCTTAAGTCACATTATACAGGGTGGAAATTTTAGACGGGTCAGTAAGGGCTGTATACAGGTCGTTGTTTTGGTCAGCGACGAGCGACTCAGGGTCGATAATACAAATGACACTGGTGCTAAAAATTTTTTTTTTTTTTATAATAATAAAAATTTAACATTAAAATTTTGAAAATCATGTAATAAGCTAAAGTGTAGACATAATACTCAACGGGAGTACGAGGGAGTAAAGGGGTGGGGCGATGGCGGCTTGTGCCTAGCTCTAGTCTGTGGACGTGCCTAGTAACCATACTTTGCGGTAATTTTATTTCAAATTGTATAAGGTATTTCTCAACATATTTACAGTATTTAATGGAAATAAGTCCATTTTTGGGGAATATATATTTTGTACTACCGCACCTGGGTCGCTTGTCGCCGACCAAAACAACATCCTGTATTACCATGGTCAGATTATGGTAAAAAACAGCCGCTTAGCCATAGCTAAAAATACTTAATTATGAGAACCTTCCTTCATCACCGAAGAGGTAGAAAGAGTTTTCATGGACTATATATGTATGTACATACTACACATAGTACTTTTACGAAAGACATTCAAGTAGTAGGTAAGCTCGTCACCATCTCTAGAATCCGTAAGAATTTTACTGGTATACATAAAATCTACCTTTCTGTTCTAGTTTTATGTAAACATTTTCTATGTAAATCAGCTCTTATACGAATGTCTCTAAGGGTATATAAAAAAGCTTATGATTTGTCCTTCACAGGTCATTGTACGCGGTCATAAAGTTTGGAGGACACTTGAAGTGTCTGTCGCGACTAAACAACTTTATCGTAACTTTTGCCGACGAGACCTTTTTTTGTTGTCCTAGTTTCGTGTGTTTTAGTTTTTTCGCCACAATCTATATACGGTCGTTGTTTTGGTCAGCGACGAGCGACTCAGGGTCGATAATACAATAGATACTGGTGCTAAAAAAAATATTTAAAAAATACTTTACTTTTTTTAATCATAAAAATAAAAAAAATAAAATTTTGAAAATCATGTTATAAGCTAAAGTGTAGACATAATACTCAACGGGAGTGCGAGGGAGTAAAGGGGTGGGGCGATGGCGGCTTGTGCCTATCTCTAGTCAGTATACGTGCCTAGTAACCATACTTTGCGGTAATTTTATTTCAAACTGAATAAGGTATTTCTCAACATATTTACAGTATTTAATGGAATTAAGTAAATTTTTGGGGAATATATATTTAGTACTACCGCTCCTGGGTCGCTTGTCGCCAACCAAAACAACACCCTGTATATAAAATTCAAAGTTCTGACTGACTGACTGACTGACTGACTGACTGACTGATTGACTGATATATTTTTTTTTTTTTTTTTTTTACTGTTTATAGGCCTGTGTTTGACCGCAATCTCACCATGGTAAGTGATGATGCGGCCGAAGGTGGTAAGCACACAAAGCCTAGAAGGAACTGGCTCTCAAGTGCAGCTGTCGGAACACACCGAAAGGTGCTTGGCGACAGATTCTCAACTTGAGGGTGGTAGCCAGCCAGGCGGGCACAGCCTAAACCACTGGTCCTAGAGACATGAAATTTAGAGGGTATATTCTTTGTGAAGAGCGGGTATCCACTAAGAAAGGGTTTTTCGAAATTCCACCCTTAAGGGGGTAAAATAGGGGATAAAAGTTTGTATGAAAGTCCGTCAGTTTCGAAGTTAGGATCTACAAATTTTGTGTTTAGGCTGAAGATTGAAAATTAATGTATACGTGTCTCAGCGTTTTTAATAATTCCACCCTCGAAGCGGGATGAAGTTGTTTTGTGTTGTTTTATTGTTGTAGAAAAATATGTCATTTGATTCCTGTAGGCCATGCGGGCGAAGCCGCGAGTAGAAGTAGTAGTAGTATTATTATAAATCTATTTATTTTATTCCAAAATTTTATAAACATTGGCTTCCAATTAACCATTTGCTTTATGTAGTAGTCGATCGTTAAAAATTCTAATAACCCAACTCGGAGTAGTTCGTTATGAAAATGTTAAGACTGCGTATAAAGCAAAATAACAATCTTAGAATTGAAATTTAACCAAGTAAATAGTATTAAAATGAAAAAATATTTTTATATGGGTATTTTCATTATATACGCGAGGGTTCTGCCTGAGCAAAAACATAATGGCATGAAATTTCCTCGATAGAAAAAAATCACAAAGCTACCTCTAATAATAATGAATTTTCGGTTTTATTCGTTCATGGTGTATCTAATTAAGACAAAAAATCGATAAATAATATCACTAACATATGACCTAGGGCTGCTACTAACGATTTTTTAAAATATTCTATACTTTACGAGTTATTTAGATAAAAAGCGCTTAGTTCATTTTTGTTCCGCGGAACACGCTATCTCCATCTCATCTGCATGCGAAGATTAGACATAAGTTTGTTTCATCTGACATTGCCAATTTTTGTGGATTTCCAATCCCTAGGCGAAATATATAATACTGTATGATGACAAAAATATATAATAATTCAATTCAATTTCAATTTTATAATACCCTTGTCCCGCAAGGCTCTGTGCTGTCCCCTACACTGTTCCTACTGCATATCAATGATATGCTGTCTATTGACGGTATTCATTGCTATGCGGACGACAGTACAGGGGACGCTTTTTACACGGGCCGTGCAAATACCCCTCGTTCCGAGGTGGAGGAAAGTCGCGAACGGCTGATGTCTGAAATCGAGAGTACATTAACTAGTGTCTCCGATTGGGGTCGACTAAACCTAGTCCATTTCAACCCCACCAAGACTCAAGCCTGCGCGTTCACCGCTAAGAAAACCCCATGGTCTGTGGCTCCACAATTCCAGAACACCTCCTTGAACATCAGTCAAAGCATCGGGATCCTTGGCGTCGACATTTCTAGCGACGTTTTGTTCCGAAGTCAGTTGGAAGACAAGGTTAAGCTGGCATCCAAAAAGCTCGGAGTACTCAACAGAGCGAGGCAGTACTTCACGTCGGGGCAAAGGCTACAACTTTATAAGTCACAAGTCCGGCCTCATATGGAGTACTGCTGTCACCTATGGGCGGGAGCACCTGGATACCAGCTTGGGCCTTTAGACTCGGTTCAGCGACGTGCCATCAGAACTGTTGACGATCCCGAGCTCACAAGCGGTTTAGAACCTCTCAGTCTGAGGAGAGACTTTGCCTCTTTATGTGTGTTCTACCGCTTGTACAACGGAGAGTGTTCTAAAGAATTGTTCGACTTGTTGCCCACGGCTACCTTCTACCATCGCAACTCCCGCCATCGACGGGGAGTCCATCCTCACACATTGAAACCAGAATTGTTTCGAACTGTGCGGGCCCAAAGGAGTTTTCTTCCGCGGACGCTCAGATTGTGGAATGAGCTCCCCGCCGTGGTTTTCCCAATGGAGTACAGCATGGGGTTCTTCAAAAAGGGCGTGAAGAGATTTCTTCAGGGTTGGCAACGCGCGAGTGATACCCCTGGTGTTGCAAGCGTCCATAGGCTACGGTAACTGCTTACCATCAGGCGGGCCGTATGCTTGTTTGCCACCTTAGTGGTATAAAAAAAAAAAAAAAAAAAAATTTAAAAGACTAGAATTGGTTTCCAAATTATTAAGTACCTCTAGTAATTGTAGAGTATTTTTGCAATAGCTCATTTATACCATTACCACGAAATACACAATTCTTATCTGGATCAATGCAAGCGCAATTACTCTAAAAAATTATCTTAACTAGCTTGGGTCCTTTATAAATTAAATACTAATTTTGTTTTCTGTTCTGTCTAGCTATTTATATAATTTCTCATTTTTCGACACAACCACAACTTCACTGAATCGCTAGAAAAGTTTCCATTTTTCGTGAATTGAAAGTGAAGTGAATTGAAAGGCGCACTAGCCTTACCTAACAGTGGAGGGGGATAAGAAAATTTCACTTTTTTATTTATATGTTTTAAAGGGGATAGAACCTTTGTGGCATAGCTAGCCGCCGCCATTTTGATTTTTTTTCAATGTCGCGGCGCACGATGTAACTGGTATATATGGGTAGAGGACACATATACAAACAAAAAATGTTAATCCATATGGTGCCCTAAAGTGTCACGTTTCCGAGATATTTGGAGGTAAAGATCGCCATATGAGAATTATGACAATCATTAAAAATTTACTTATTACGTGTTTATATGCATTCGATTGTATTCAAATAATAGTCCCCAGGTTGATTTATCAATTTTTTTGAATAGAGTAAAACTAGGAGCACGAAAAACAAGATTTTTAATTACTTACCTACTAAACAGCATCGTAATATTCGCTATGAACCACAATGTTGTCAAAGAAGCTCGGATCGTGACTTGTTTTCCATCTTGTCATTATTATACAAACAAAAATGACAATACTTGTCCTAAAATCTATGTTACCAAGTTAATTAGAACTAAAGATCGCTAAGTAATGCTCCCTGGGCGCCAAAATTGCAATAGCGTCGTAAATAAATAAAAAAAACCCGATCCCGCAGCCGTCCCGACCTAATAATTTCCACCTAAATGAAAGTCCCGTCTTCGTGGAAGACTGCTTACGTGCACACAATGCTAAAAAGGCGATAGATCAGACCCGACGTATTACAGGCCTATTGCCATCACCTCCCATTCTCTCCAATGTCATGTAGCGAGTGATCAACACGCAACTCTTGAGATATCTAGAGGATCACGATTTGTTGAGTGACCGACAATATGGCTTCCGCCATAGTCCCTTGGCTGTGATGTGTCTATGTATACACTAGAAGGTCACCAGCCGAGTGGTCACTTGCCATCGAGAGTCAAGGTGGCGAAGGCGTTCGATCGGGTCTGGCACCGGTGTCTTCTAACGAAGTTACCAGCATATGGGCTTCCCGAGGGACTATGCAAATGGACCGCCAATTTTCTGTCCTGCAGATGCATAAGAGCTGAGAGATATAAATGCTGGCGTCCCGCAAGGGTCTGTACTGTCACCAACACTGTACCTGCTGCATATCAATGAAATGCTGTCTATTGACGGCATTCATTGTAGAGAGGACGCGCATCGCCCGCGCCGCACCACCTACCCGGCCCACTGACCCACTGCCTGTGTCTACTACGTCGGCCCCTTTTACGAAGCCCATGCCTGAATAGGAATCGAAGCGGGCTTGTGATGATGGTTTTGAGATAGTGCAAAGCAGGAAGCACCGTCAGAAAACGAATAAGAACCGATGCGGCACAGCTCCTGTGGAGCCCAAGCAAACCATGCGTGCTGCCATGCCAAACACTCCGGTGTATATTTCTCGTCTACACTACGCCACCAAGGCGGAGGACATCGTGGAGTACATTCGCCAAAGAATCAAGTACTCGCTGAGGGTGCAGCTGTTGGAATCGAGCCGCAACGTCAACTTCAAGGGTTCGTGGTGCGAGTATCAACATGTTTTCTGCACCTCGTCATGGAGGAGGACTTTTGGCCGCAGAACTTGGTGTTCCGTCGCTTTCGCGGACAAGTGCCACATGATCGCACGAAGACATAGTGCAGTGCAGTAGTGTTAACTAACATAGGCTTAAATGTTTTATACTAACAAAAATGTTTTATTATAATATTTATGTTAGTTTGTAAGGTATTTATCTATGGGCCACAGTAGCTTGATAATAAAGATTTATTATTATTATTGCAAATATTCCTCGTTTCGTAGTGGATGAAAGCCGCGAACGGCTTGTGTCTGAAATCGAGAGCTCACTAACTAGTGTCTCCGATTACGGTCGACTAAACCTAGTCCATTTCAACCTCACTAAGACCCAAATATGCGCGTTCACCGCTAAGAAAACCCCATTTACTGTGGCTTCACAATTCGAGAACACGGACATCACTGAAAGCATCGGGATCCTCGGTTTCGACATTTCTAACGACGTCAATAGGCCGTCTAGAAGACAAGGTTAAGCTAGCATCCAAAAAATTCGAAGTGCTCAACAGAGCGAAGCAGTACTTCACATCGAGGCAAAGGCTGCAACTTTACAAGTCCCAAGTCCGGCCTTATATGGAGTACTGCTCTTACCTGGATACCAGTTTGGGCCTTTAGGCTCGGTTCAGCGACGTGCCATTAGAATCGTCGACGATCCCGAGCTCACAAGCGACTTAGGGCCCCTCAATCTGAGGAGAGACTGCCTCCTTATGTGTGTTCTACCGCTTGTACAACAGACAGTGTTCTGTAGAAGTGTTTAACCTGATGCCTACGGCTACCTTCTACCATCGCTAGTCTCGCCATTGACGGGAAGTCCATCCTCACACATTGGAACCTAAATAGTTTCGAACTATGCGGTCTCACGGGAGCTTTCTTCGCATACAATTAGGCGGGCCGTATGTTTGTTTGCTACCTAAGTAGTGTAAAAAAACCTTTTATTTAAAGGTTTGAGGTCACGGCTTGTTTCTATTATGTGTTCTATTTTATTTTTAAAACCGTGATCACTATTATTTGACCATTATTGAAAAAACAAGAACATAAATTGTACTTAATCAACATTAAACTATTGTCATTCGTCTCATATTATATATACATCGATATTCCAATATCTCGGTAACATGATATTTTAAGACAAGTATTGTCATTTTTGGTTAATAACGGCGACATGGAAAACAAGTTAACCACTACGATCCGAGCTACTTGACAACATTGTGTTTCATTGCGAATATTGCGATGCGGTTTAGTAGGTAACCAATTAATGAATATTGTTTTTTCGTGCTCCATGTTTACTATATTCTAATAAATAGTTAAATCAACCTGGGAACTATTATTTGAATTCAATCTAATGCATATAAACACGTAATAAGTTCATTTTTAATGATTGTCGTAATTCTCATATGGCGATCTTTACCTCCAAATATCTCGGAAACGTGACACTTTAGGTCACCATATTGCTTAACATTTTTTGTTTGTATATGTGTCCTCTTCCCAAATATATCACTTACACCGTGCGCCGCGACATTGAAAAAAAATCAAAATGGCGGCGGGTGGCTATGCCAGCTCCCATACAAAAAAGTTCGTACCCCTTTTATATACCTTTTCAAACATGAACCACTTCATAAATGACTTTTTTTCTTAAAACATAACAACTCAAAATTACTACATTAAACCGATATTGGCTCACTGAAAACTGTTATATCAAACAGAAACAGATATCGTACAAATCATCTCGCGGAATCAATTTATCGGCGGCTGTTACATTCGCCAAGTAGGCTTGTAGACAACGAGGTCATCTGCAGAGACGAGACGACGCCACGGATATCGACTTGGCTTAACAGCTGATACCCCCAAGATTTTAGTTGTGTATAGCATAGCGTGTAGGAACGTTCCCCGGGGACTTGCAATCGTATTGAGTGTACTTTGAGGGCGAAAATTACTTTCGGCCTTTAGACTTTTGTGTGTGATTGTACGTTATGTTGAAGTGTGTTTTTGATTGCGGTTAATTTTAAAGTACGTGTATCAAAAGTTATTTTCATTTACAAATTTAAAGGTGATATTAAGATTTTAAATTAGCATTTATTAGAAAGAGATGCACTCTTACGATTGAAAGGGGTCGAAAATTATAACATTCCAAACTAAAAAAAAAATTGCATGGCCTTAAAGAATGGAATAGTTATTTTTAATACTGAAGCATTTTACCTTTATGTTCCTCTACACCCTCTCGATTGTGCAAAATTTAATCCTAATGGATTCAACCCACCAAACATTCCGCCATGAACTCATTCAGGCATCTGATTTCTAAATAGCTTCCTATAATCTCCGCCAGAAAGCTGCGCTTTCAGTCAGAGGGTCTTGTTGACGACACAAAGCTTTTAAGTAATACCTACCTACTTGTAGCGCTCCGATTCTGTCTTAGAAGCTTTGGCTTTACACTGAAGCTTCAGTTATTTCAATGGAGGTATTTCATGCAATATTGTTAATAGGTTGCTTCCTGTTATTGTTAGTATTCGATAAGGTTCATATTTGCTTGAAAATCTTAATAAAACCTGATTTATGTAAGTTGTCTTTGTGATAGTAACTAGATATTTATTATCAACTAGCAGACCCCCGCGGTTTCACTCGCGTACGGTTTCATAATATCATTTTTCAAAAATAAAAGTAGCTAAGTTACTCCTTATAACATCAGCTATGAACGGGAACAGACAGACAAAAATGTTTAAAAACTCAATCCGATTTTATTCAAAAAAAGTTGAACTCACATAAAAGCTTGGTGCAATGCAAAACTCTTAAAAACTGGAATAGAAGAACATTTAAATCAAAAGCATTGCTATCAACTTCGATGCAAATCACCCCGAAAAATCAAACACGGATATTTTTACTATTAAAACTAAAAACCAATATCATAGGTACACTAACAAATAAAACTCAAAGAATCTTATATATTATTATAACAACAAATGAAAAAGAAATTAAATTAACTACACTCAAAATATTCTAATTAAATAGTGAAAATGAACTTCCAAACAAATTATACAGCAATCGCAAATATTCGCTAAGTAGGTAATCTAAGAGATTTCCAAGGAAAATCAAGGCATAAGGTAAGTTTTTCATTCAAATATGCAAGAACAAAAAAGAATTTAAGTTTCGAATTGTACTCCGATTTAAATATTCTTTTATATTTGACATTCCAATTTTAAAAAGTATTGCATTGCACCAAATTTTTAGAATAAAATCTGCTCAGATTACAGAACAAAAGGCAGATAGAGCGCGCGAAACACGGGAGTGAGGCCAAAAAAACCACAAAGTTTTTTAAACAAAGCAAATACAAATTCAAAAACGAATACCAGGCCCCTATTTCACCAAGCTGATAAGTGACAGGTGATATGTGACAATTTACAGGTGACAGGTTCTAGGCGACAATTCTATAAATTCGCATTAGATTACTAAGGAAATGCGAAAAGTTCGTTTCGTAAACATTTATTGTTTGATATAATGTTTAGATTTATCTACAATTGTAGTTTTACAATGATAGGCATGACAGGCAACTTCTTATGTTATGAAACAATGTTATTTTTTACAACTCTACATATTTGTAGATTTGTCGAAAATAATTGACATGGGGCAAGATCTGTGTCGGCTTCCTCTACTACAATTGTCGTGTTTTTGTTGTGATCATTTCAAATTGGCTCTTCGCGAAAGCAGTAAATAGATAGGTAGTGGTGGCGATAATAGTTTCAATGAGTTCTCAAACTATAAAGAACGAACATTTAAAGAAAATCAGATTACCAAGCGAATCTTTTTTATTAATTTATCTTTTTGGTTATCCATGATAAATATGATAATTATTATATTTAATTTGAAACGCTTGTAGTAAATGCCATGTAATTATTTATGTATTTATTTAATATGTAATTTAATTCTAATTAAAAATATGTTAGAGAATAGCCCGTTAAAAATAAAATAAAAACAACAAAACAACTATGTAGCAGCAAAAAATATATAAGTATGTGTTGAAATTGGTGATCTTATGGACGATTTCTATAAGTTATGGACCGTTATTGGTTAAAATTATGACTCTTATATCTTTACTAATAATGAAGCAAAGACCTCAAAGCTTTGCATAGTAGACCCTCCCATATGGAAGTGGCTATCACAGGTAAAATTAGCTTACGAAATGATCTATATGCCCAGTTTGGCAATAAAAAAACCTACCATTGGTAAGCAAAACGATTCGTTTTTGTTCATAGAAACCGGGCATTAGTTAGCCCTACGAACGGCGAGACGTGAGAATTGTAATTTTTCAATACATAACGCCTGTCATCAGCCGACATACCTTCGGATTTTTTGACATATGGTAGAGGTTTATGAAACAATAATTATCGTGACATATCGGCAATTGCCATATTTTCATGACAATTGTCGCACCTGTCCGTCTGGTTCCGGGCGCCCCATCTGTCTTATGCTGTAATCTGTGAAATTCGGATTGACTTTTCAAACGTGTGTCAAAATAAAATGTAATTTAAATCAAAACTACTAAGGAGTACTGATATCATGTTCGATGCAAATCACCCTTAAAATAACTTTCTACCCCTTTTTGACCCCGTTATGCGATGAGTTTCATTAAAATACGAAACGTCTTCCATCAATTCTGTTAAGGAATGCTTATGCAAAATTTGATGTAGATCGGACCAAGGAATCACGTTGTCCCATACAAACTTTGCCCCCATTTTTCACCTCCTTAGGGGTAGAATTTCAAAAAATCCTTTCTTATCGGATGCCTACGTCATACAAAGAACACACTCTCCAAGTTTCAGGTCTCTACGATTAGCGGTTTAGGCTGTGCGTTGATTGTCAGTCAGTCATTCAGGACAAAGCATTTTATATGTATAGAAGATTAAAAATGAAAAATACTAATTGTATTGCTTTAGGACTTTCAGTTTCAAGATTCAGTATTTTCTTAGACATAGATTAATGAAAGCCCCTATTTTCTTAGACATAGTTTAATGAAAACCCCATATTAATGAAATATTTTTCTCAATAAAAAAAATCAAGAAGCGGACTACTTAAAGTTTTTACTACTTCTATCCAGCCAATGCAACGTAACGGAATGCAATATTGCTTTAAACGTTTAGACAGGCGCAGCGAATATCTGAGCTTGAAAGATAAATTAATTTCTAAGTCAAATCTGACATTATCATTCAATTTGATTTATTCATGTTTTAACTATATTATGATATATTCTTTATTTTACGAATATGGATTTATATTTAACACTTATTATAAGAATCAAAGATAAAGTGATGTCAAAATCAATCCCCAATCGTGAACTCATGAATAGATTGAATATTGAAATCGGGCATTCGATTATTTAGTTTTCATTAAATCCTTTTTTTTACACAGACAATATTAATCTCATTTGACAATATAATTTACATCAGATACAATACATTAACGGCCTTACTCATAAACGCTATTTAACTAAATCTACTCAATAAATGGTCAAATAAATAACGTCACCTTGCTGTCATTGTCAAACAATGTGACATTATTTACGTGACCATTTAAACAGTATATTAGTTAAATAGCGCTTTATGAGTAAGGGGGCTAATATCGTTTTGATTAATGTTTACTATTTAAAACTCAGTGCATACTTTATTGTATTACCTATATACACGCAAACTCAGTGACAGTGACATTAATTAAAAAAAAACAGCAGTTAAACCTACTAAGTGAGAAGTCAGTGGCTGTTCCAAGATGGCAATGGTTGTATCAAGGAAATCGAAACTGTGCGTGTGTTCATTATTAGTGTTAGTTGTGTTGGGTATTAGTTTAGCCGTGATATCGACTCTTGGGCTGTTTGACAACACTGAACATCATCAGGCCGGTACCGCTGAGAAGTATAGTCAGTGGAAATCTGCACCACAGATTGTTTATAGCGTGAGTATGGCAATTCTTCTTTGCTTTATTATAGACATAGCGCAGAACTGAGTAGGTTCCTGCGGTAGTAGAACGGTGCGGGTGGTTGTGTTTTCATTATGTCAAATGACAAAAGTAATAACTAAAATGAACTCAATTGTATTGCGAGACACTTCTGATACGTCACATATCACCCCCTCCCGCACCGCTCCACTACCGCAGGAACCTACTCAGGCTATGCCTTAGTGAGATCTACTAGAACAAAGTGAAAAAATAGATGAAGAAGAAGGTATTTTTTTAAAGCTATATTCGACATTTGAATTTTAACACATTACATTTTTTCAAGCGAAAAGAGAAAGCTATTTTTTTAATCGCTCTTGGTTGAGCTTGATCAGCCGTTCATAATCGATCGGAAAACTTCCACCGGTGAGGACCTGGATGGGTGACCCCCTAGTGGTAGATATATACGCCCGAGTTGAACTCGGGCGTATTCCATGCTTCGGAAAGCACATACAGCCGTTGGTCTCGGTTGTCACTTAATTGTGATATTCGTTAAACTTATTGCCTTGGCGGCTTGAAAACTCCATCATTTTAGATTTACCACTAGTCTACCTCCACCGATACGCAGTGGGAATGCGTGTGGAGTATCTGCCCATTCCCTGTCACCCTCATTTGTGAAAGGAGGTAGTGGGACATTATAGCCTGATGAGGATGACCTTTGTCAATAACATTGTCATTATAGTAATTTATTTCCAGAAATAAAAATCGAATTACAAATATCCTTAATTGATTACTGAATCGAAATTGAACAAAACCGGAAAAGGCTTCAGGAAACAGCGGCGCTTCTACACTAAATTACCACTCTTTAGCGCTACAGCTTTATTGCATTACCTCCAAATTACAGCGACCCACCGTTCTTCAATGCTACGAGGGATATACGAGTCTTATATTATTGGTTAAGTGTTACGTGCGTCTCTGCAACCTATAAAATTAATGGGAATCGCATGTCTTCCGAAATGGCTTAGAATTGATGGCGTATATTTAATCTTTTCTTGGCAGGTATACTTTTAACGCTTTTTACATTCGTAATAAAAAGCATTTGACAGTTCCTTAATCGGTTTTCAATTACCGATTCTGAAAAGTATAACTTAGTCTTAATTAATTTACAATAGGATTCTAATTTCGTTTCCCGCTCGTTGAAATGAGAATTATTTTGAAATCGACTTTGGATTAACTAAAAAATGTTGATAGGTACTTAATTTGTGAATAATTTAAATAGTTTTTAAGAGAAATGTTACAAATTACTACAAGACGATAAATAAAGGCTTACCCCCTTATTCATAATCGCTTTTTAACTAAATCAGTGTAATAGTGTGCCCCGTCTCACTCTTTCGATCACCAAATGTCACCTGACAGATAAAGACTTCGGAATTTTAGCTAATCAACGTTTAATCTGAAGCTCCATTATGAAAGACACACACTCAATAAATTCGCTGTACCTTGCTTGAAATGCTCCATCTACAAGATAGCGCTTGTGCAAAATCGTATGATTATTTTATTGCACTGATAATTTAAAAGCATACCTGAAAAGTAGCATATAGCACTCAGGGACGATGTAGCTTCCTAAAGTAATAGGTACTTACTGGAATAAATATTGATTTCGGATGAGATCTGGAGATTACCTCCTACTACATCCAAACTTACAAACTTTACTTCTTTATTAATATTAGTGTTGATTTAAGGTATGTTTTAAGAATTAATTAGACATCGGAGATGACTATTAATTAAAATTACATAAATACCAAGCTATTTTTAGCTATAATTAAGCAAAAAAAAAAACATATTTGCGGGATATATTTTAGAACGGATTGAAATATTAACTTTAACCATGCCGAATCTCTCCTCCGCAATATGGTTACTAAAAAAAACTGCATTCAAATCGGTTCACCCGTTGAAGAGCTACGGTGCGACAGGCAGACACAAGTGGAAGTCGCTCACATCCCTTCATCAATTAGAAAGAGCTGATTATCTTCAAACAGTGCAATACAATTTTCTTTCAAATAAATGAAACCTCATTCAAATCGGTTCACCCATTAACAGACAGACACACTAACAGACTTTCACGTCAAAAACATATCAAGTATTCCCATTTACGCACCGATCCTGTTCCCTTTTCATGGCACCGATGCATATTTTGAATCGGTGCTCAAATGGGAACATAAATTAAATTCGAAATCATTCCCTTTTGAGCACCGACGGTTTTGTAGCTTCTAGTGTTGTGGTGTTTAATAAAACGTATCGATAAAAATTAACCTTATAATTATAAAAAGTTAAAGGTGCTCAATCAAATGGGAATAATTCAAACATATAACACCCCTCTTTGTGCGTCGGGGGGTTAAAAATGGTACAAAGATTTCTCTTCATTTATCTATATATATAAAATTCAAAGTCCTGACTGACTGACTGACTGACTGACTGATATATCAACGCACAGCCTAAACCACTGGTCCTAGAGACATGAAATTTGGAGAGTATATTCTTTGTGAAGAGTAGGTATCCACTAAGAAAGGATTTTCCGAAATTCCACCCCTAAAGGGGTAAAATAGGGGATGAAAGTTTGTATGAAAGTCCGTCAGTTTCGATGTTAGGATCTTCAATCTATCTATATATATAAAATTCAAAGTCCTGACTGACTGACTGACTGACTGACTGATATATCAACGCACAGCCTAAACCACTGGTCCTAGAGACATGAAATTTGGAGAGTATATTCTTTGTGAAGAGTAGGTATCCACTAAGAAAGGATTTTCCGAAATTCCACCCCTAAAGGGGTAAAATAGGGGATGAAAGTTTGTATGAAAGTCCGTCAGTTTCGATGTTAGGATCTTCAAATTTTGTGTTTAGGCTGAAGATTAAAAATTAATTTATACGTGTCTCAGCGTTTTTATAATTCCACCCTCGAAGGGATGAAAAGCAGGATGAAGTTGTGTATGGGAACTCACTGATTGATATATCAACGCACAGCTTAAACCGTTGGTCTTAGAGACATAAAATTTGGAGGGTGTGTTCTTTGTGAAGTGTACGTATCAAATATGAAAGGGTTTTTCGAAATTCCACCCCTAAGAGGGTGAAACGGGGGTTGAATTTTCTGAGAAACATATTATTGCACACGTGAGTTCTTGGTTTTTTCATACGTTTTTATGATTGCATATTAATTATACTTTATTTTGTAAATAAAAAAAAAATTTGAAAAAGAGCCAATATATTATAGTAATCATCAGAATATAAAATTCCAAGTCCTGACTGACTGACTGATTGATATATCAAAGCACAGCCTAAACCGCTGGTCCTAGAGACATGAAATTTGGAGGATGTATTCTTTGTAAAGAGTAGGAATCCACTAGGAAAGAGTATTTTGAAATTCCACCCTGAAAATAGGGGATGAAAATTTGTATGAAAGTCCGTCAGTTTTGAAGTTAGGATCTTCAAATTTTGTGTTTAGGCTAAAGACTGAAAATTTATTCATACGTGTCTAAGCGTTTTTGATAATCCGCCCTCGAAGGGATGAAAAACAGGATGAAGTTGTGTACGGGAACTCACTGATTGATATATCAACGCACAGCATAAACCGCTGGTCTTAGAGACATGAAATTTGGAGAGTGTGTTCTTTGTGAAGTGTACGTATAAAATATGAAAGGGTTTTTTGAAATTCGAACCCTAAAAGGGTGAAACGGGGGTTGAATTTTCTGTGAAACATATTATTACACACGACAGTTCTTGGGTTTTTCAAGCGTTTGTATGCTTGCATAGGTATTATAATTTATTTTGTGAATTTAAAAAAAGTTTGAAAAAAAAGCCAATATTATAGTAATCATCTATATATATAAAATTCAAAGTCCTGACTGACTGACTGACTGATATATCAACGCACAGCCTAAACCACTGGTCCTAGAGACATGAAATTTGGAGGATGTATTCTTTGTAAAGAGTAGGAATCCACTAGGAAAGAGTATTTTGAAATTCCACCCTTAAAATAGGGGATGAAAATTTGTATGAAAGTCCGTCAGTTTTGAAGTTAGGATCTTCAAATTTTGTGTTTAGGCTTCACAAAGACCACACTGTGGTCTTTGTGAAGTGTAAGTATCCACTAAGAAAGGTCACGTGTAGCACTGATTTTCCGAAATGGGATTGCCTAACAGAGTAAATAGGGCTCACACAAGAAAAAAAAACAAATGAGAGGGAGAGAGGGCACTTATAATGTTTGTTTTTGAAGAAAATATGTCATCTGTTTCCTATAGGCCACGCGGGCGAAGCCGCGGGCAGAAGCTAGTTTATATATAAAGAATCATGTCGGTCATTATAACCGGATATAATTTCTTAAAAATGGGTCATATTAAGCGACATGTCACTGTAAGAAGTCATTATATCCGACTTTTTTATACAGATTTATATGAAAACCAAACTTCGTAGTGCAATTACGTCATAATAATCGATTGGTCAATATAAATGTAGATTATTTTCGCGGTTTATTTATTAGCACATGTGTAAGTAGCTCTAACGCCATTATCCAATTTGTATCCATAAATCATTATCACGGATAGAGTTGGATACCCAATAGAAATTTTTACTTCGGCGATAAAGTCGAAATTGTATCAAACTTGACGTTGTATTTTACATTGATATTTTCATTGATACGTATATAAAAATTAATATCAATTCAAATAATATTTTATGAATGTTAAAAACAAATTATCATATTTCATCTGAAATTTTTCTCCATTTAAAATTGATAGAGTAGATCGAATATTTTAATTAAAATGTATACATACAACTTGAACTACATACGTTTAAAAATACAGGACACTTTTGTACAGTAATGGTATCATTTTGCTTTTATAGTGGATGCAACGAAAAATACGGAAAACATTTTCGAGAGTAAATTGTTGTATGTATTTTTAATTACCTAGGTTCGGCAAATGGAAACTGATCACTGTTTCAAAGCATTTTTTGATAGTTAACCGACTTTTTACAATTGATTCAAAGTTATTTTTAATATTATTTTATTTTGTATCATTATACTTATGAAAGGACAAAAACTACAAATGTATTCAAAATACGATTGAAATTAAGGTGAATACACAACCGTTTTTCAGTTACACTTTTTAATGAAATTTTATATTTTAATATTGATGCCTATAACACAAATGTTTCAACTCTTCATTGAAGTCTAAACCTGAAAAAAAAACACTATTATCAGAAAGTACTAATAAATAATAATAATAATACTAAATAAATTATTTGAGCATGGCAAGAAACATCTTCAACACTTATCACCACAAAAACCATGGGATATGTAGGTATGGGGTCTTTATTACACCTTATCATAGGTCGACACACATGCAATAACAATTTACAGCAAAGTGTAAGACATCTTTAAGGAAAAACTACAACGCTGTTAGGAAAATAGCCGGTCGTTTTGGAAATGTGAAGGGTCTTTAGGGATCTTTGAGGGATCGAGATACCCCAGTTTGGCGATAGTCGTCTAATTGCACTTTTGTCTATTCGTTAGAAATATCTTTTTATTATTTGAAATAAGCATCGCGATATGCTTATCTCATGTTATATCCAACGTGGTTTTATTGTTTTTATAAATTTGCTCTTTTCACCCTGGCCTTGGGCGCTAAAACTATCTGGGCAAAATAAATTAAATATAAATTTAACATTATTTTGATATTCATGTAGGTTAATATGTTCTGTGAAAATGATGGCAAAGAAACTCTTTCTAAAACAAAATTTTAGTACAATTCTAGTAACTCCCCAAACTCCTTTCAAGTTATAATGTGAATCGTTATTCATCTAAAATACCCTTTCAAGATGACGAATGGAACCTCTGAAGTGGTACGTAGCGTACACTCTGCAGCACTGGAACCCAAGCCAAAAACGTGATTACATTTCCAATTTTACTGCAACAGCTTGAATAAACCGGTGCATTCTCTTTAGAAGAATATCACATGTGCCATTTTTCACCTATATAGAAAATATGACGTGGGAGGAATTTTCCGAGCTATCAATTTCATTTACACGTCACACCCATTGTGATGACCTTATCCGATGCGTCGGGGGTCCGTTTATGCCTTAATAAATCATCGCTATGAAAAAATTAGCGTTATTTTTTTGGATCGGGGTCACTTTGTCATTATGCGGGGCGTTTTATATCGCGCGCCGAAACCGACCCGCTCTGAGGTCATTTTTCATTAGGACCTGAACGCGCCGATAAAAGGGTTAGCTCTTTTACCTTTTGACATGCGATGCGGATTTGAAGAAAGCGCTGATTATTGGTTTTATTTTTAGGTAATTTTAAACCATTAAATTAAACCCAAACCTAGAAGGAATTTTCGAAGTAAATTCCAAGTGCATCCGCTGAAACTCACACGTATGTAGCTTTGCGACAGAATATAAAAATGAAAGTGGCAGCCAGGCTGTTGGGTACTACGAAGTCTCCACCACCGTACTATGGTTTCCCCATGTTGGTTTTCTTCGCTGAAAGATCATTTAAAAAATCAAATCCACGACCTTCCCCAAATCAATGAGCTATCAACAAGTGACTTTCTGTTATACACTACTCCAGTAGTTATAGTAGTTTTCTGATCACTAAATTTAATAATGAAATTTAGTGATCAGGAACTACTATAGGTACTAACGTACCTTATCATTGTACGTATATAGAGAGTTCAGACTAATATACCCGATGGACGCCAAACACAACAATGCTTCTAGTAAGAGGAAGCCGAATGTATAGTGTCACCATGAACGTGTGTAAAAGTAGGCTTTGTCCTTTCGTGATCTTTGTTGATTCTAATTAATGTCATTTTTTTCTTGCATTGAAACAGTTTTTATTGGTTGAAAACGCTGCTATGTATAATAAAGTTTTAAGAACATGATAATAAAAACTTTAAAATGAGAATCTTACTTGTTGTTTTTATTTAAATTACCATATTTTATATGAATAATAATATACACTTTGAAAACCTGCTAAGATTACTTGTGATTTCTTGAAAGCCAAGTTAAAACATACGTAAGCTTACAAATGTAATAAATTTTGCGAGCAACTTTGGCATTTGTAACATTTTTCTCCTGCCTTGTACGCATCGACAGGACATGCGAGTGACGTCATCATTATCCGATCCGCTGTCCAGTTTGTAGGGGCGTTCGAAAACATGGTCAACCTATATGTAACAGAAAATAAAACGTCCACAGCGGGGAATTACTTTTAGTCGAGGCTTTTGGTGTCATGAAAATCGAGGTAGAAGCCGACAAACTCAGTTTGCCCGCCAGTATTTTTAATTAAAAAACATTTCGAAGAATCAATTTTGTTTTCTATGGGCGTGGGCGTGGTCGTTTTGCCCTTTTAACGGACGATGTTGAAAACGTTGTTAGTTAAAGTAATTGTGATTTGGTATACATTTTGATGATTATTATTTGAAAATAAATCTAATTTATAATGCTTACAAGGTATTCAAATGGGCTTTTATGGACAATAATGAATGGTTCGACTCAGGTTTGGAGATTTATTTGTAGACGAGAATGAATAACCTTACATGCCATGTTAAAAAAACACAAAACCCCCATTTTCTTGAAAAAATAAACTGAAAAATGTTGATTACTTTAACAACAGTTTCTTGAAATTCAGTTTAGCAACTGAAATCACCAAACGGAATACAATAGACACAATAAAATGGAAACAAATAACTTCCAGCTTTGGAACATTAATCGTCACTTGTGAACATCTAATTAGACTCAAGTCAGAATATCGTATTCGAAACTAGAACTCCATTTGGTGTTTCAATGTTCCATTAACGAGTAGGTAGGGATACTATTCAGAAACCACACGAAAATGCTTGCCACTTTTAAGCTGCTTCCCAATTTCATATCGACGATTAGACCTTGTCGGAACATTAGGGATTTATAAACTAAGTATCGCTTTTAGAATGCTAACGAGCATATTTATTCATTTTTATCATCAGACTTTTAGTAATGATTTATCAAATTTTAGGGTGATATTCAAAATACAATAATAAGTCAACCATTACTATCATAAAATTATAAAATGTACTGATATGTCAGAGAAAGATGTAATCACCCATGGTCCCGAGATTAAAAGCAGCCTATTTAATCAGTGGCTGTGTGAAAAAAAGACAAACATTCTTTCGCATTTTTAAAATCAGTAGGATATAGAATACGGATTTAAACGTAAACTCCTATAAAAACAATTATATCGAACATAAACATTGTGTTAAATTCAATCGAATATGAAACGAATTGAGAAATTAAAAAATAATTAACAACCAAATAGTTTAAGACTTATCTCGTATTACGAGCAAATTGACGCTCAAGGTACATTCAATTAATAATAAATTATAAACATATTAAATAAATATAAAAGGTTGTTTTAATTTTAATATTGTATTATAATACTTTAGAAATAAATAGATAGGAGATCCACATGAGTTTTAGCCTAATCGGAGGGATTGCAAACATTTCCATCACTAATTTTGCCTCGAATTCCCTAAATGACTATTAGCTCTAGCGTTCGTATTGCGACTAATTGCGAGTGATATTAGAATAGAAGGCCTAGAATTGAATTCTGACAACCATTCGTAATTAGTTCTCGCTTCCCGTCAAGTGAACTTAGTCCTTTGACAAAAGCGATGTTAGTTCGTTATGTGGCTTATAAACCTAGTCATGTGCGTAATTACTTTAATGCCAATGATATTAAAAAAGTGGTATATAAATCAGTAACCTTTTTTCATGTGCTCGTAAAACCAGATTCATTCATTCACTGAATATTATCACCGCCAAACAAAAAAGCTTAAAAAAACAACAAGCTTTCGTGTCTGAAATAAATTAACCGGTTGGTTTTTTTTGCCAATGGACAGAGTGATTCATGAAAAATATTTAGGGTTTTTGTGTAAATTGGCTGAAATATGACGATAACTGTAGAAGATGTTGGAAAAAAACATGCCACGCGGATTAAACTACTCTGCTAGCCGTGCGAAGCCGGGCGGGTAGCTAGTTAGTAAATAATTTAAAGATCCTTGATTATTCAAAGCTTGAGTGAAGTCCCGATTCCAATTTCAGGCTTTTATGCGGAGTGAGGCAGTTGATCGGGATACAATCACGGTAAATGAAGGCAGCGTCTAGCACATAATGACATAAATCGTTCTTACCGTCTGCTTACCGTACGCAATGGCTTCCGAGTATGTCTGAATTAGGGGGACTGTAGCAAGAACACAAAATCAAGAAATCACAAATTAATGAAGGAAAATAAAGACCTCCATTGCCTACTTAACCGATTTAGATATTATTTTATTTAAAGCATTTATTTTATCGTTCACAAGTTTACCTATGTGATAGATTGATCATAATGTTGGTTATAGGTTATTCAATAAAAAAAAATACAACGTTAAAAATCTCCAGTACTAATTGGTCACCGTTCCATAAAGTTAACACATTAGTTTTTTTATACGACTAAGTCTATAAACAAACATATTCCCCTTTATTACAAAACATGGTTTTGAGCAAACCCAGGTCTTAAAATAGCCTCATCACTTTTTGTTATATGACGTTAGAAAGTGACAGAGTGACATGTTTTACTAAACTTGCTTTAAACCTTCTTTTGTAATAAGGGGGTTTATGTCGAATCTCAAATTTTTTCGTTCGATTTTGAAAGTAAAACATAGCTACGTGTATTCTTCCTCCTCGCTAGGTAATATAGTGAATCCCGAGAATCCGAAACCTAAATTATCGGTGAGCAGGGGTTGTTTCAGCTTGATTTGTACGAATTTATTTCATGCTATTAATGCCCGGTTTCAATAAACAAAAACGAATCGTTTTGCTTACCAATGGTAGGTTTTTTTATTGCCAAACTAGGCATATAGATAATTTCGTAAGCTAATTTTACCTGTAATAGCTACTTCCATATGGGAGGGTCTGCTATGCAAAGCTTTGAGGTCTTTGCTTCATTATTATTAAAGGTATAAGAGTCTTAATTTTAATAAATCTTAACAGATACCGGTCCGTAAAATATTGAAACTGGGCCTTGTCAAAGAAAGACTAATTCCGGGTTTTTTCAAAGACTCAACTGCCGAATCGCGGCAATCTTGGAATTGCTGTGCACCAGGTGCTCCTAGATACACACAAGGGACAGTAACTTCAAGATACTTTACTATCTATAAAACAAGCGCCTATAAATGTTTTTTGTATGCTAAGCTATTCCTCTAACCGTGATTTATAGAAAATGTATGAACGGTACTTCATAAATGCATAAAATATTATGAAACGCAGGTAACGTACTTTGTATGCCACAAAGGCACTTTGACACCCACAAATCCGGTTTTCATACACTTTGACGGACGTTTAACTCCACTGCGTTTCCAAAAGACTGACTTCCCTTAAAAAATAAGATTGATGGATGGATAAATTCCTTTACGCCTACTTTGACATTACTGTATGCTAACGACCATTATAAAAAAAACTATGTGTCCCATTCCGTTGCTAAACAAATGGGTTGATTGAGTGTCAAGACAAAATGGTCTTGAAAGCTATCCTTTAGTTTGGTCCGTTTTAGATTTAGTGCATTGCTGCGCGAGCGCAGGTTGACACGAGTTGCAAACGCATCTTAAGTATTCCGGTTTTGTATTACGTTACTTTATTTTCGAAAGGTGGATGTGATCTGAATATTTAGGATTTACGTAATATGTGAAGAAAAAGTATAGTTTTTAAATTAATCAAGGGGAAAATACACAAAACAGAATTTTAATTTTTTAATAATTCGATAACATGGTTGGCTTGTTATCCCTTATTTAGAATAACATTCCCATGTAACCATTATTACCTTTTAATTATTTAAAATACCTTAATGACGAGACGTTTTTCATTATGGCTTCCTTAAATTTATTTTAGTCAACTTTTCTAAGCTTATTCTTATGTTTATTACCTAAATTCTTCAAACAAACAAAAACCTTAGAACTATTTACGCACAAAACATATTTTTATCATAAATGAAACCTTATATAAAAATGTTAAAAAAGTGACAGTATTATGAAGTTCGTCGATATTATAACACGGTCGATAAATTGTTAGTCGATATGGAAAACGTGGCAAGACGTGTGTTAATCGTGATTGTGATACAGGGGGCCTTTCAAGAACTGAAATTGTATGGATCCCCATCGCAGGCAGAAGTGCAATGTGTCAACACATTCGAGGTAAGTTAATTATATTTCATTTGCTAAGTGGTTCAAAGTTAAAAAGATAAGAAACCTTATTAAATATTCCATATTTTAAAGTAATATTCCATTAATATTCTATCAAATGGAAGTGAACGTCAATATTCTGTCAAAGTCTGACAATGACGCTCCGCAATTTTTGCCGCGAAAAATTAAGTAGTTTAAAAGCACATAGTGACAATTCAGACGAGTTTGTCTTTAGACGACGAATTAAACTTAAATAAAAGGCCTTTGCGTTGAGGTTTGCGTAATTTTAATATGCGAAACTCCACGGCAACTTATTTAAATCGTTATTTAGTCTAATTATCTTGATATTATGTTTTCCATTTAACTTATGTAAGATTACGAATTAAAGAATTACGCTACAGAATAAAGATGTAAATAAATAGTTCGATATAAAAAAAAAATAGATTTATTGATAGTTAAAAAGATTTAAAAAGCAGTTAAAAAGACTGAGGTTGAAAAAAATTGTCTGTTCCACAGAAATGTACAATTTTCAACGTTTTGACAGGAAATTGGTAAAGGCAGCAGCGGAGAGGAGATAGACATTGACAATTACTTGGTGACTACACAGAAACATTTTTCTATGTCTGCTTTGTAACACTAAAACGCTGTCACTTACACTTTGTGGCGTTATTAAACGGCTTTATGTCGCTTTTGAACTAACACTAAGCGCCTTGTGAATGTCCTAAAACATATTTAAAAATAACTTAACATTAACACATTTACTAACAATCATGTTCATCAAGGTTATTTAATAAGTAGAATTATATTTAACCCCGGGATTTAAATAGTGACCTAACAATATTTTATAACGTCATACAAAGGACAAATTGGCTATTGGTCCCGATTCTGTTACAAATCGCACTAAAACCATTTTAGTCACATCACATCTCTTTCTTACGAACATTATTGAAAAAGGATAGAACATAATATAAAGCTGTCAAATTAGTCTTTGCCGTGTTCATTTGCGGGTATTTAGACTAGCGATGGGCGATTGTTACTAAAAATAATCGAATTATTCGATTGTCCAATTTATTCAAATCATTCGAATAACAATCGATATCTTTCGATTGTTCATAATACGATTCGTGCGGCACCGCGCGTGGCCTATGCCGTGTGCTGGCTGTTCGTCCGCCGAATGAATGAATCCATTTGCCTCTACGCTCACCCGTCGATGCAGCGTGCGTCAAATTTCATTCGAAAGGTCGATTGTTATTCGATTGTTCATTCGTTACAACGAATGAATCGACAATCGAATGTACAGTTTTACAATTGTCGATTCTTTCGATTACTTTTTTTGGAATAATCGCCCATCGCTAATATAGACGTAACCGCGATCGATCGCGACTAAATTTTTATTGAAAACAAGCATTGGACTAATTTGACAGGACTAAATTTCTTACATCCTTTTCTTATGTTCTTTGTTAGAAAGAGACATAGTGAGCCTAACATTAGTTTAGTTGTAAACAACAGAATCAGCACCATTGTCAGTTTTCGATTTCCAACGCTATGTTCAACCCATTTCTATCACATCTAAAGATAGATCTCACATTCTCAAGAACGGAAGTTCATTGGCCGTTACTTGCGAAAGTCCATTGTTATCGTTAAGTCATTGGCTTTCACAACGATAATCTTTATTACCAAGGGAGAGATAAGACGATGCCCGCTGCGGTATGGCCGGCGTAATAAAATAAATTGCCCGCGAAATTGTCGTCAAAATTACAAGCTTATGACCAGAATTGGGTACAAATAGATGATCAACTTTATTTTTACGATACACAATTGGACAGACTTTACTAAATGTTGGTGCTAACAAAATGTGATACGTGTCGCGGCTAGTAGGATTTATTGTTTTTGAAGAAAAATTATAAATATAGGTACGTGTAAAAGAATGGTGTAAGAAAAATAACCTGTGATATATATGTCACCGTATTTTTGTAAAAACCGTCAGTTTATAATCTACCTAGCGAGATTGTAAACTCCCCGATAAATTGTGAAATCTACCATACAGTTTACAATATTACGTATTCATTTCCGATTGTTTATAATCTATCCATGTCAAACCGTCATATTGCAAACGAACCTGTACTTGCCGACAAGGTTCACAATCTGTCCGATTTTATCACTCGTAATATTGTGAACCGTCTCTGATTGATCAGTCTTGGCGGTAGAGCGTTTTGTACAATACTAGAATCAATATCCGACATTTTTAATTGGATATAGGTTCAAAAATATAATAAAAACACTTTACTTACACGAGAAATTGTATTAAAACATGAAAAGTACAATATAACTCAGGTTATGTTCGGCTACTAACAGTTATTTTTCACAGAAACTTGACTTATTATTTAAATCCTAGTTTATTTTCACAAATAATTGTAACTTTATGATAACGTTCACTTATTTTAAACACAAAATCTATTAAAAACAAAAAAATATGTTTGTTTACGTTCGGTGATAACAAATGACAGCTAGGTAAAGATGGCGGCGCGGGACACATGACGTTGAACCAATCAGCGCGCAAAGAGCATTCCGTCGGGTTCTAGTATGATACCAGTTCACAATATAACGGATTGTTGCGGATAGATTATAAACTATCTGAAATGAATACGTAATATTGTAAGCAGTATGGTACAGTTCACAATGTATCGGGGAGTTTATAATCTCGCTAGGTAGATTATAAACTAACGGTTTTCACAAAAATACGGTGACATATACAACTTGTAAAATAATGGTAAAAAATGAAGTAACCTGTAATACTTGATTTGAAAAGAACATTTTCAGCATGATTTTGGACAACCCTTTTGATTTTATTATAGCTAAAATAATGGGGGCTATTGACGGAAAACATAATGAAGCGATCAGAAGTTTTGAAATTAAAACTTTCATGTTGTTTTTCTCCAAAATTGTTTTTACTCAAAATATATTCACAAGGGTAGTTAATATGTTTTGAAATTATTGTGTACACATTGTACTTTGAGATTTATTTAAACTAAATGTTCGTCATCCTGAACAACTTTTATTATTACACCAATAATGAAAATGTCGAAATAAAATTCAAATGTCGAAAAAAAAATAAGACAATTTTTTTTATATTCTAAACCGACACTCCTGTTCTACCGTTTTATTTTAGTTTCGGGGCCCAAGCCTGCTGGACGTGACCAATGCGCCGCGCCCGTCAGAGAGCATTCCTATTTTAAAAGTTTTGGAAAATCCTGAAACCGTGTGATTATATTATCTCGTAAATAAACAGAGCGGAAATCTCATACAGCAGATTTGAAGCAAAGCTTACAATTGTATGATTTGTGACTTCCATCGCGAGCTCGGTGAACCAAAGCACAAACAGCCATAGGTTCTAGCTCGATCGTAAGCAAACTTGCTAGCTGAACATTGGATTGCAATCACAAAGGTTGTGGTATGTTTTATAGCGGATGAAGAAGCGGTCAGATAAAAAAATCTTCATTGCTCATTCTGTTGTCAGTTAAATACAAAACACAACTTCATTTGATTATTGAAATAAAGCTGGGTAGTTAATATCAAAATTAGCAGACTTAGATATAGGTACTCCGATATCTCTTAGTTACTTACCTTGTCTAATTATATAATTTCTTTAATCAAAACTAAAATAGTAAGCACCTATTCTGAGTGGTGAAATGACATCCCAATAAAACATATTTATTTTCATGCTGATTTTTGGTATTTTATTATTTTATATCGAAACTTAAGTTGTGAAGCCGGCTTTTCACTATGGGATATAATATAATATGAATTACATCTTGAGATATATTTTAACGCTCGTCATACATTTTTGTATATTACATCCCAAACTATAAATATTTTATTCACACATTGTATGACGAGCGATAAAATATTATATCTCAAGATGTAATATACAGGGTGTTGTTTTGGTCGGCGACAAGCGACCCAGGAGCGGTAGTACAAAATATATATTCCCCAAAAATGGACTTAATTCCATTAAATACTGTAAATATGTTGAGAAATACCTTATTCAATTTGAAATAAAATTACTGCAAAGTATGGTTACTAGGCACGTGCACAGACTAGAGCTAGGCGCAGGCCGCCATCGCCCCACCCCTTTACTCCCTCGTACTCCCGTTGAGTATTATGTCTACACTTTAGCTTATTACATGATTTTCAAAATTTTAAATTTTTTATTTTTATTATTAAAAAAAAAAAAGTATTTTTTAAAATTTTTTTTAGCACCCGTATCATTTGTATTATCGACCCTGAGTCGCTCGTCGCTGACCAAAACAACGACCTGTATATTATATTATATCCCATAGTGAAAAGTCGGCTTTTTATTTATGGAATAATAAACTTCGATTAAAATAAATACTTTTCACAAAATTTCTTAAATCCGCTGTCAGTCACACCACAACCTAACAATATTGATGTCACATCGGCAAGTGTATCGGCAATCCATCTTGTTTACCTTTGAATCCACCCTCACAATAAAATCGTTGCAAGAGAAAATTCAGCGCATCAAATATAATTTTAAATGGGATACCTTCAAGTTGTACTTCAAATGTTATGGGATAACTATTATATTTAAAAAATATCTATATTAATAACAAAGTCGGAACTGATATAATGTATTAAAAATAGTAAAACTTTAGTTTTCCAAATATTTGCTACCAATATTTTTTTTTTCTGAATTTTGTTGTACAGTCGAGGTCAAAGATATGTTTACATTTGAAGTTACAAAAATATGTATCCATTTAAATAACGTACCATATAATGCTATGCATAATTATTTAAATGGATACATATTTTTCGAACTTCAAATGTAAACATATCTTTGACTTCGACTGTACCTACTAAACATATTTTTTATAGAACAGAGATTCCCAAATTTTGTTCTCATAGAAAAATTATCTTCCATTTTAATTTTCAGCAGGGAAAACCGTGGTAGTTTTTTTTTTTTTTTTTAATTAAATGGCCTTGCGTTTGGCCACTGACACGCCCATAAGGGGCGATGACGAAGCCGAAAATGAAACACGCTTACCCAGAAGAAACCTATTCACTCTGGCCTTGAAAGTTCCTAGATTGTAAGCGTCAGGAAACACAGACGCCGGAAGCGAGTTCCACTCCCTTGCTGTCCGCATTATAAATGAGGATGCAAAACGCTGTGTCCGTATATTCGGTATGTCAACAACGTACGGGTGAAAATTTTCCCGGCGTCTTGTGTACACAAATATCACTTACTACATGCCTAGATTTCAAAACTCGTGCAATAGTAAATCTAACGTGCAATAGTAAATCCAATAAATTATTTGCGTCCGATTATCGACCATTTTTCGAAGATAAACACATCCTTCACATTCAAACTTGTCCCCTAGAGAGACCTAACACTAACTTTGGGAAACATTGGTATCGGATATTAGTCAGTTTTGATATCCGGATAGGAGAACCATGATAAAAATGGCGAATTTAAATAAAATAACACAAAAGCTTCACAAAGAGTTCACTATAGCGTAAACTTGTATGTATTGTACACGTATGTAGCTTTATTCAGTAATCCGGGACAGACAGCGGTTATATGGATTTCAATTATACTCCATGGTAAATATATGACGTAATTTAGTAACAGTAATGATTACATAGAAGGATACGCACTAATTAGTATTTTAATCTGCCTATTAATTTCAACTATTGATGGAAAATTGGGCTTATGTTAATTTTGTTTTAATTTTTTATCGACTTTTAATAGAAAATAAATAAAAATAGGAAACATCTAACTAAAAAAATAAGAAAAAACAATAAATAGCTATTTCATAAACCGTTCCATTGACTTTTACTTAATAAAATTTACTTGTAGACTTGCTGTTTATTTAAAAGTAATATTATTATGTGAAGTACTGATATCTGAATTATGAACTTTAATACTCTTTTTAATGTAGTAGGGACGATTTCGAAAAATCAAACAAATTTAAAAACATTTAAAAAATATATTTTTTTCTGTCCAGTATACTTATTTAAGTCTATTTTAAATTAAAAATATAATGTAATCAGTATAATGATTCAGTAATGTTTCAGTAATTAAACAAAAATAGTACAGCTTTTACAGACTTCTGTTACCTATAATAGTATTTTTACATGATGTTTATTCAGGGTCGAATCTTTATCAAAACATTTTTATTATTTCTCTGTATCATATTCAATATTTGAAAAGAAAACTAGAAATACGAAATCGGAACTACCTGCTACATCACAATGTTACTATCGACGATGGTATGCAGTTAATTCAGAATAACTCCCCCTATTACGCATCCGGGCCGAACAACTTTCCGCCTTTGATTCTGTAATCAAACAAGTTGCAATGTATCGTACAAGGAACGTTAATGAGAACAAACTTCCCTGAGACCTTTGTATGCCTTTGTTTGAGGGTCTCGAGTAGGGTAACCATATATTAAAATTTGACCTGAAAATTTTAGCCCGAGGTTTAATTTTAAAGTTGAATTATGTCACTGAGTACATCCAGTATGTTTAGGCTAGATTTTATGCTTTGAGTGCGTATCACATTCAGGCATATTATTACTGACCTTGATGTGGTCAAGCACAAGGCATCAATACCAAAAATACTTTCCTTCTAGAGTTTGTGATGGTCACTTTCGTATATAATAAATAAATAATAAATATCCTGGGAAATTCCTCCCTCACACACGGTCATCTGATCCCAAACTAGGCAGAGCTTGTACTATGGAAACCAGATAACTGATATAATACATATACTACTTTTTGTAAATACATACATACACCCAGACTCAGGACATATAGACATGTTCATGCATACAAATGCATGTCCTGTGTGGGAATCGTACCCACGACCTGCGGCGCGATAGGTGGAATCTTAAACAACTGCGCCAACTGGCCCGTTAATACGAGACAACTTGCTAAAAGCTAGCGATGCAATGGGTCTATTTTCAGGTGGATTCCAGATCAACAGAGAAATAAATATTTCTTAATTTACGAACTTTTCATCTAGTTTAACTTATTAGTAAATAAGAGACGCCCATAGGTTCAACGTTTTTGACATAGGATATTTTTTTGTGAAAAGTGTAGGTGTGCAAAGTTGGTTATTAACACTCCAAGCGGTATTAAGCGCGTGAGCCGCATGCGAACGCGATAAGGGAGCCGAGAGTGTAATGATCAATGATCAACACGCGTGTCATACGACGTTTTTCAACACACTTGCGAGAAAAAAACAGACTTGTATTATTTTTTTTTTTTTTTTTTTTTTTTTTTATGTAAAATGGGCTTGCGTTTGACCTTCGACTGACCCCATGAGGAGTTATGACGAGGCCGAGGATGTAGCACGCTTACCCAGAAAAAGCCTATTCACTCTGGCCTTGAATACATCTAGGTTATAGGTGTCGGGAAACACAGACCCCGGAAGAGAGTTCCACTCCTTTGCTGTTCGTATAAGAAACGATGAAGCAAAGCGTTGTGTCCGGGTACGCGGGATGTCGACGACGTATGGGTGGAAATTCTCCCGGCGTCTTGTGTTTCGATGGAGAAATGGGGATGGAGGAATTAGATTGAACAATACTGTAGCACACTCTCCAAAATATATCCTATAGAAGACCGACAAACATGAAACCTTACGCCGATGTTCAAGGCTCGTTAATTTCGCCTCAGTTAGCGAAACATCACCGACTAGTCTCCTAGCACGACGGTCTATTGAGTCAAGGGCCTCCAGCTGGTATTTGGCAGATCCATCCCAGAGGTGACAGCAGTACTCGATGCACGAACGGACTTGTGCTTTGTACAGTTGCAATAGCCGATCCGGTGTAAAGTACCGCTTCACCTTACAGAGGATGCCTAACTTTTTTGCAGCGGTTTTAGCCTTTGACTCAATAGAACTACCAAAATTTATTTTGGTAGTTAAGGTTATGCCTAGGAGTTCAAGCTGGTCGGAAATCGGTACGGATATATCTTGAAAAGAAGGAGTGAGGTTGAAAGGACTCCTTTTAGCGGTGAATAGACACGCCTGTGTCTTGGAGGGATTAAACTTGACCTGATTAGCTTTGCCCCAATCGGAGACTGCTTGCAGGTTCAAGTTAATACGCTCAACCATGGCCTCTCTAAGCGTCAAGATTTCTTCCCTGGTGGCCTGTGTGCTTGAAAAATAGCTCTCCATGACAGTGCTGTCGTCTGCGTACCCAAAGATACCGGGTTTTAGCAGATCGTTGATATGCAGCAAGAATAATGTCGCGGAGAGAACTGATCCCTGAGGTACCCCGGCATTAATTGCCAATAGATCCGACGAGCACCCGTCTATGACAACTCGTATGGACCTTTCGCTCAGGAAATCTGAAATCCAGGCACACAAACCAGCAGATATTCCGTACGAAGGAAGCTTACTTAACAGGCTATCGTGCCAGACTCTATCGAAAGCCTTGGAGATATCAAGGGAAACAGCAAGTGATTCACCATATCTCTCAATAGCTTCGCTCCATAGATGTGTGGCATACACAAGAAGATCCCCAGTCGACCGTTTCTGGCGGAAGCCAAATTGGCGGTCACTGAGGAGATCATTATCTTCAAGGTATGCCAGGAGCCTCCGATTCAATACACGTTCCATAATCTTACAGAGTATGGACGTGATCGCAATCGGGCGATAATTTGAGGGGTCAGCACGACTGCCTTTTTTGGGCACTGGTTGCACATTTGCAAGCTTCCAGGCTTTTGGAACTTGACCCGTTAGTAGAGAGAGGCGATACAGGCGTGTTAGGACAGGAGACAGCTCAGGCGCACAGTTCCGTAGGACAATGGCTGGAATACCATCAGGGCCACTGGCTTTATTCACATCCAGATTGCGTAGTACCTTAGCTACCTCCTTTTGCCGAATATGAATATCTGGCATTTGGAGGTCGCAAGAGGGTAGTTTTGGGGGTGATTGGCTACCCGCATCTAGATGTGAGTTCCCCGCAAATAGAGTGGCAAATATATTAGCCTTCTCCACGGCTGTGTGGGCCAGAGAACCGTCGGGTTTCAGCAGCGGCGGTAGCGATGGGCGGCAGAAATTCGCCTCGACCGACTTGGCAAGCGACCAAAAAACTTTACTCCCAGATGGGAAAGAAGAAAGCTTGTCGCTAATTCGGCCAATGTGGTCGGTGCGTGCATCTTTGAGGGCCTTTTTACAGGACTTGGTGGCAATATTAAAAGCTTTCTTCTTGGACTTCAACTGCAATTATGCAATAAATGTCACTTTACGAGCGAGTGTATTGAAAAGTATATTATATTTATTTATTCATATAATTGAGAGTAACTAACAGCTAACATACACCTTATGCAATTGGTCTCAATTCCTAAATATAAAAATAATTTGACTTTTTTCAGACTGATGGTAACCCTAGTCGGGCGAACTCTCTTATGTCGCTATCGCTCGCTAACGACTTGTGTTTACAGAATAAGTATCCACATCTATCACATATTACGGCGATAATTATACCTTTGTTATTCTGCGCAACTGTTTAATCCCTGATAATTCTAAAACCTACTTTTGATATATACATGAAACTGGTTACTTTGACTTGAAGTCATTTTTCTATTTGGTAGGAAATAAAGGATTATGGATATTAATGTCTTTTCTAATTAGATACCTAGGCATTACCTATAAAATAATCTAGATATGTTCTTTTTTGTTTTCCAAATAAAATACATATATATGTTTCATAACCAATGCTGCGTGTGGTAAAATGTACTGGTAGACTTTGTCTTTAAACCTTGAAGTTAACTGAGAAACGAATCCGTAGCTTCCCAAACGCTGCCCAGCTAAGTGTCTTCGATTAACCTCTGTATCGAAATTCAACCTATTGTGTATACTAATAAACCACTAATCTGCTCGCTTTGATAACACTTACAAATTGTGGAAGCTTAGCACCTTGTGAAATGTCACTAATTATAATAACACTTTTTCATGTTGTCTTAATTTTATATTTTGTCATTTTCGCCAAATATAAATTCCAGAAATGTTACTAAAACTAATTAAATGGGAACACAAACACAGACGCTCCTAAACCCCGGAATATACGTGTGTAAGTCCATTTACTTTCAACTTAACCAACGCTAATCTGACATTAATTCAAAAGACAAATCCCCATCGTGTTTACTCGGCACAAGCGTCACTAATTGCGGGATACACTTGAATATTTAAACATACCCGCTTTGCATAGAAATCTAAGGAAAGAAACATAGAAGTGGGTTTCTCACTTAAGCCCTTCTTAGGGTTGCCATCCGTCCGGGTTTCCCCGGATTTGACCTAGTTTAGAGGGCGTCCGGAGAACGTCCGGATGGGGTTTAATTTTATGTCCGGGTTTTAAAATTTTCAAGTCCCAACAATCAAAATTATTTTACTGAGAAATTTAAAAAAAAGCACTGTTAACATGTCCGGGTTCCAAGTTCCAAAATACGAGGCTTTCACGCTTCTTGTCTTGGTTGCCAGATTTTAGAGATGGCAACCCTAGCCCTTCTCCATATGCAGTCGTAAGCAGATATGTTGAACTGTGATTTCGTTTCTCGATATTATATGTCTATTTGTGTAGTACTGAGTGCTTATATGCCTAAAATCAATCATATTAAAGTCTATTTTTACTATTACGTAACAACGTTGGTTATAAACGCAAAAACTGTTTGTGCACTTATCAATATGACAGAAAATATTTTTAAATGGCTGTAGGTACTAACTTATTATGATTTCTATGTTCGTGTATCTCTGTGTAATTAATTGTTAAATACAGGTGGACCAAGAAGAAGGGGATGCAGAGGGTTCTGGAAGGTACGGGACCATACCCCCATTTCCGCCACCGCCGCCTGGATTAGACGGTACGATTAACATTGTGTCAACTAAATAGATGACTGTTAGTTTAAAACATTAGTTTATGTAATCAATAGGTAACCAGTTAAAGAAGATTGATATTGTTTGTTGGTAGGTAATTATTAAAATTTGCTGATTCTTATAAACCTACAAAGAATGGTATTCAAAACGGTAATAACTACGTTTCTGTATTTATGCCTCATCTGCCCATTAACCTTTTAAACGAATAGATATATTTTTTCAAATAGAATTATCACGCTACGTTAACTTTCGCTTTATGATAAAAGTATGTAGAGTGCCTTTACATTCCTATAATATGTGTGTGACTACTGCCATCTAGTGACAGACATTTTAACCAATAATGAATGCACCTACTGAATATTAAAATGTGTGGTTAGACCATGGAACAATAATTTTATTATTCCGTGGGTTAGACACCTGATTATGGCTGATTAACATAATCAAATAATTGACAAATGAGATTTTGTAATTACAGATTATGAAATTGGTCAGCGAATGATTCTCGCAGTTGAATGAAAATTACTCATTATCCGATTATATAGTTTGATCCACACAATTGCTACTTGATTAATTTTTATGACTCATATATTTGAAATGTGCACTGGCATTGATGTTATTATGGGCAAATATATATTGTTTTCTTTGAGTGTTTTGAACAACACTAGAACTCGTTTGTTTATAAATCTTAGAAAATAAACATAATTTAGTTCTTAGTATTTCAATGTTTATTTTAATTGTTTATTTTCAGGGTATCCGCTGAGACTTCGAGGGGAAAAAGGAGATCGAGGGCCAAGGGCAAGATTCAATACATTTTTCATAAATAAACTATACAAAATTAAACTGCAATTTGCAGTTTTGTCCTCATTTACTCTATGCAATTCGCCAAGAGTATTTCTGTATCAAAGAAAATTTAATACATACAAGCAGAAGCGCTTCGATTAATATTACTTTATGCTTACTCAACTCATGTGCAAAGCTGAGCTTTAAGTTGTATGTTAAATCTAAATGGAAACTACGAACGAAATTATCGATGTTATAATTTGAAATCGTTCTAGGTTTGCTATTAAAATTTGAATTTGTAGAGTCAATGTGTAAATGGCATAAGTGACTGAGAAGAATAATTTAAAAATAGTCGGCCTTACTCATAAACGGTATTTAACTAAATCTACTGAATAAATGGTCAAATAAATAACGTCACCTTGCTGTCATTGTCAAACAATTTGACGTTATTTAGGTGACCACTTAATCAGCTTATTAGTTAAATAACGTTTTATGAGTAAGGGGGAGTAAGTATAATACAGAATTAAACATGGAATAATTTCCATGCAAAAGTTTATTCACAATTCATAATGATGTCCGGTCTTTTACTTTTATGTTTAATATTCTCATTTATTATGTGTTTGATGAAAACCAAAAAATAAACGGATATCGTATCGTTACCCATGCAAACAAAAGTGTGATTGGTAACGCATAACTCGCAGTTTTCACACAAAGGGCGGTCGCGCTTTGTTTCCCCACTCGATTTATAGCTGCCGCCGCCCACTCTACAGGTGTTGTTTATTCGTCTACGACACGGGGACGTGACGTTATTTAAAGTGAATTAAAATTGTAGATGTTTTAGAGAATCGTTCAAGACCTCATCTATCTCAACTACCTAGCGTCATAGCCTAAAACAGAATAAAAGCTCATATACTAAGCGTAAGGATTTAAAATATCCTATTCAATCTTTCAGCATCGAGTTAGACGAGATAATTTTGTGGTTTTTTCTAGAGTAGTACTATAACTGTATTCATCTCTTGATTATGGAAAACACCTTCTTTTTTCAAATTAAATGTGCTTGCGTTTGGCCACTGACCCCCATAAGGGACGAAGACGAAGCCTAAGATGGAACACGCTTACCCAGAAGGAACACGCTTACCCAGAAGGAACACGCTTACCCAGAAGGAACCTATTCACTCTGGCCTTGAAAGTCCCTATATTGTATGAGTCAGGAAACACAGATGCCGGAAGCAAGTTCCACTCCCTTGCTGTCCGCATTATAAATGAGGATACAAAACGATATGTCCGTATTTTCGGTATGTCAACAACGTATGGGTGAAACTTTTCCCGGCGTCTTGTGGTTCGGTGTAAGAATGGAATCTTTTAAAAATGAAATGTATATCAACGATGAAAAGTATATTAAAAAACGGCCATTAAATTCTGCATCAAGTAGATTCATAAATATAGAATTATTCCATAAACAATAAAAGATAGGTACAAGTTAATAGGTAGAATAATTAAAACGATGATAATGATGTTGCGTCTCCGTGTCGTACTCATATAAACAGCCTGCAACCCACTCATGGCATGATATAGAGCCATTACAGCACACTTAACACTGTGTTTGGTGATCGTCGCCCGACCCCATACTACACAAGTACGCTCTCGACCTGACACTGTTTCACTCGAGACTTCAAGTACCTTCAAGTGTACGGGAAATCAAACCAACTGTCGTATTTTTGTATAAAGAATGACTTTATTCTGCTGTTTTTGGAATTTAAAACTGAATTAGTGAGTTCCGAGAAAAAAGTCTTGAAAAACTGCAATCGATGTTTACAGCAATATAGATCTCTAGAAGTGGGTAATAGGATTGTACAATTTCTAAGTACTGCTATGTCAAAAAAATGTGCTTACAGAAAAATAGTTAAATAAATAGATACCAAAAACCAAATCGATAAATCGATGGGTGTAACAAAGTAAATTTGTTTAAAGGCAGAGATATTTATTACAGGGGTACCTCGAACCATTTCGTCTAAAATCTTATTTACTAAAACAACGAACCGTAAAAGTTGTCTTTTAACAGCCCTAATTTGCATTTAAATACCTTCTTCTTCAACTGTTTTGTTTATTTCAGTGTTTTAATTAGGCGACAAAACGTTATGATGGTATTTTAAGGACTTTGGCTTTTAAAATAGTATTTTATAGATTGCTATTTACTATGGCAGGGTCTACCGGGAGAGTCTATAAGAGGGCCGCCAGGTCCTCCAGGTCCTCCGGGGACTCCAGGAGTTCCAGGTACGACTGCTGTCACAGAGATTTCTGGATCAGGAGATGATGTAAGTATAGTTTAATGAAAAATAAGTCTTGTCTTATTTCACTTTTTTTATTGGAGGCATAATCAAACTAGTCTAGTTTATGTTTACGATGCACAAATTCTTGAGTAAATTCAATCATAAACAAAACAGGCTCATACAAATTACGAGGCTACCACAAAAATGCGACACCATTATTAGCTGATAAACAGCAGTTTGAAATACCTACAGGCTGATAAAATCATAAGCCTTCATATTCCTGTGTAATGTACAGGTATAAACAAAACCATATCCCCAGTGAGGTCTAGACCACAGCGCTCTCATTTAGCCTGCGGGCATCACCTGCCTCCCACTGTAAACAACCATAGGTACATCATTGTGAGGGTTTAGTTATAAGCGAGTGTAGGGCAATTGGCTTTTGGTTGGTACGTCGATTCTTCTTCTCTGTCGTTTCGCTCTTGGCAGAGCGGTCGTGGTCACGTTGAGGCGTCCACATCGGTGATAGAGGCGGACACGGCTCTCCGCACGATCTCCCGTCATCTCTCTCTGTTGGCAGACTGTCTGGTGCAATCAGATACGCGGTTTCCCACTGCAGATTTTACTTGGTCAGACCAGCGCATAGGTGACCTGCCGCGCGATCTGATTCCCTCTACTTTTCCTTGTATGACCAGCCGTTCAATGGAGTCGTTATCCCGCCTAGAAACATGCCCAAAGCGACTGTACTACGGCCGATAAACGTTATGCCTAGGTCTTGGAGTATGGACAGGTTGGTCCGAAACTCCGTCCACGATATCCCGAGCATCTTCCTCCAGCACCACATCTCTAGAGCATGTATCTTCCCCTTTTCCAACTTGCCGTGGCTTTAATGTGAGCATCATTCCTGTGCTGAGCTTGTCTTCTTTTAAAACAAATATCGTGTAAAAAAAACAAGTAAAGGGCTCTGGCAGCTGCAATTGAGAGTTCCCATCTGGGCTGTTTGTGCTTACCACCTTTGGCTTCACATACCACGGTAATATTGTGGTACAGGGAAAAAAGCCTCTAGCTTTAAAAACGATGGTGACCCACACTATGAAAGGTGTTGTTTTTGGTCGTTTAGACATGATGCTAATTTCTTGTATTTAGGATAATAAATCTCTATATACCTATAAAAATAAATCCCCATTTCCCTTGGTCACGTCATAACTTGAGAACAACTTACCGATTTCATCCATCTTTTTTAGGGTTCCGTACCCGAAGGGTGCCAAATGGGTCCCCTTTATTTTCTCTGTGCTATTATTAAGACTCCACTGTCCACGGATAAAAATGGAATAATTTAGTGTGCAACATTATTATTCAACTTTTTTTTTCATAACAACTTTGAGCTAGTTAATACCTATTATACGGAACCCTCTGTTTGCGAGTCCGACTCGCACATGGCCGGTTTTTTTTTAAGTTTTATAATACTCTTGAGAAGGTTCTGTTCTTACGGAAAAAAATAAGAAAGTTGTTTAGAAAATTTACGGTAGGGTATGGTCGGATATACCTCGGGTACGCGGGTGAAACCGCAGGGCGCACCTAGTATCAAATATAATTGGATACAAGTCCCGTGCCCTAAACTTATAGTTTTTTGTAATAACTTTGCGACAATATATATATAGTGACACCTTAGAATGTCGCAAGTTTTAATGGTAGACACCGCTAAGCTCTATAACTTGTACCGTGTAAAACAGACATAATAGCACTATCTCTGCTCTGCTTACCTCGGTGCCCACAATGTGCGTAGTTGTATCCAACATGAACTTGAATAGGCTATTGAAAACCAACTTTTAACATTCCAACCGGTCATTTGAGATACCCACTTTGAATTGAATCAGACTTTTTACCTTTTATTTTCTGTTGATAGCGTAAATGAAAATGGTTTTTTTTTAATGCTTTTGTATTATTTGTTTGTACCTTTAACCGTCTAACTTTTTATTTGTAACTAGTTGCGCCCCGCGGTGTTACCCGCGTACCCGAGGCATATCCTACCCTACCCTACCCTAATGTAAAGGTTTCTTAAATTTTCTACGCAACTCTCTTAATTTTTTTCCCGTAAGATCCTTCTCCAGAGTATAGGAAAACTTTAAAAAAAAGATGGATGAAATCGGTGAAGTCGTTCTCAAGTAATGGCATCACCAAGGGAAATAGGGATTCAATTTTATATAAGAGATTTAAGGTTTTTTTATAGTTTTTATATTACGCACAAGGGATACAAATAATAAACAAAAAATATAAAGCTCAAAGTCTCGTCAAATAGTGTGGGATTGAAAAACGATTGTGAGAAATCCAAAACACGGGCTTACTGTACTTTGTAGGGCTCGCTTGTATGGTTTGGCTAATGGCTACGTTGCGGCAGCAGCTACATTTGAGAGCCAGGTCCCTTCTGTGTATGTTTACCAACTTAGGTCACATTATTGCTTACCATGAGATCTTGTTCAAGACATACCAAAAAAATATACTACAAGCTTTTATTTTCGTACATTTCCGAATGAGTTAATAAATTATTGTTATTTCGATCCAGAAATTCCTCTTCTAATTGGTTCGACCTTTATTCTTTCCCTTCAAACACAGTTATTTTTTCTCTTATTGACATTTTGTTTGACTACCTTCAGACATCGGATACTAAATTGGAATGGTCTTGTCGTAACAAAGTTTATTATGCTCTTGGCACCCGTCCAACATTCGATTTGACGATATCGATTCATTTGATTTGCTCTCTGGGAGGGTTTTGACTCGAATTGTCGCGGTAACGACGTTAAGCAATCGAATTTGCCGTTTCTACTACATTATCGATATTCCCTCTATTGTCTTTTTCCGACAAACTCAGGACAACGTTCCTAATTTGATTTATATCTTTTTCGAAGTAAGTAGGCACATAATAACGTTAAGTGGAGGAATTTTGGCGTGTTATTTTAAGGAAGATGAAATTAGGATGTTTTGTCTTTGTCGGTTTGAATGTTTATGAGCTACTTTGTTAGACAATTATTCAGTAATTTTGAAAGAAGAGCTTTATTTTTATACTAAGTAATGTTGACTGATGATTTGATGAGCTTAAGCTTTCGATTTGCTGTACTAATTTATTTTTAACTTTCTGCTGCCCTGGAATTTTCAGAAAAATACTGTCAAGGTTAGTGCATATATTTAGCAATATCGTCTAAATTACCTACACTTGATCGATAAACAGGTACTATCCATGAAGATCACGTAACTTAAGATAGTGATAAGAGAGGGAATAAATCCGGTTTGAATTTATATTGGAATTCCGTTATATGTTATTTCGATGGGTAATGAAGAAGGCACGAAATAATTCTAAATATAGGTAATTATTTGCGCCTGATTAAAAATAAATGCAGACAAATTACAGGCCAAATATTTATGCTACTGATAAACAAAAGGAGACTATATAAATTATAATTATATTGTGTAAGTCATCGTCAAAAGTTGATTGGCATTTTAGTACCCTTTCATAATAATCTATTCACATTCTCTTGATAGTTTGTATGAAAATTATGGTGATTAAAAAATAACAGTTGGGGTGATGATCAGGGGATATAATAGGCTGATGATGATGACACAGCAAAGTAATTAGATTGAATACAGTTTCACAAAGTTTTAATGACACAAATCCCAATTAGGAAGTTTATGTCATTTTCCCCTTACTTTACGTAATTATTGGAGTGGAAACTTGGAAGTACACAGTACAGTATATACCTACATCATTAGGATTGACAACTTCATAAAGAATCGATACCTACTATATATGGGTATACCTAATGACACAGAATTACGGATGAAAGAATAACTAGGTATATAGGCCTACTAGATAGAGTTCTAAGTGTATTCATTACCCCTTTGTCGCCGGTCAAAACATTATCCTGTCTTTTCTAATGTCTATAGAAATGTGCGCGTGGTAAATAGCATAATAGATTTGTTTATTTTTAATGTGGCTATAACTAGTATTTTGAGTGAATTATTTTGAATTTAGAACTAGGAGAAGAGTTATTATAGCTATGCTATTTATTTTAACGTTCGAGCATAAAATAAATTATTAAAATTATTGAGACTGCTCTAACAATAATAACACAAAAATAAAATTGTATTGTATTAATATTATTAAAATGCTTATATCTCGCCCTCCAATTAATTTAAAAACGCTTAAAAATATGTATGATTACTGTTAAATACATTTTTACGGTTGAATTTTTTTTACTAAATAAATAAATAAATATCCTGGGACATTCCTCACACACGGTCATCTGATCCCAAACTAATCAGAGCTTGTACTATGGAAACCAGATAACTGAAATAATTACATATAAGTACTACTTTTTGTTTGTAAATACATAGTTACTACACCCAGACTCAGGACATACAGACATGTTCATGCACACAAATGCATGTCATGTGTGGGAATTGAACCCACGACCTGCGGCGCGTAAGGTGAACCTTAACCAACTGCGCCAACTGGCCCGTCGTTTTTTTGTTAATTACTTACCTAGATTTTTAAACTCACTTTGTTTATTTTTTAGCAAATATTTGGCGAGAACTACGCTTCACTCGGGCAATGTGGCTGCAACTCCAGTACGATCCTGGCACTGCTACAGACCGCCCCTGAGCTCCAAGGACCACCTGGTCCTCAAGGACTAGTTGGTGCTGATGGTAGAACTGGTGCACCGGGCATTGCTGTAAGTCTTCATAGCTATATTATAGCTAATAGTAGAGTGGGTTAATAAACTGGATGGATACGACAATAAATGAAACCACGTAAAGTAGGTACTCTTAAATATGATAATTTTTTACTATAGGACCAACTTCGAAATCGCAAAGAAAAATTACATCTTTTCATAAATTTTACAACAAATACACACATGACTCTCTTGTGTGCGTTCTCGCATAGCTGTTAAAATATGTGTGTATGTGTGTTTTTATAAATAAAATTAAAAAAATTGCCGATGAGACATGTAAACCTTTTGTATAATAAATTAACTTTTTAACAAAAAAATAAACCGCCTCGCGAAATATTTTCTATAGAACACGTCATGCGATTTCGCTCACTTCAAAACAGTGTCAGATAAGAGTTATTTTATACTTTTTAGTGTACTTTGAAGGCGGTTTATTTTTTTGTTAAAAAGTTAATTTATTATTGAATTTTTAGTTTCATTATATACTGAATACATCTGCGTAACCCTTTCGAGTGTACAGGCCTGATGTTTTGTTGTGTGATTGCGTAAACAATGCATATTTATGCGATAGCAGCAATCGCGGCTGATTTACTGTAATTTTTTTAAGAGTTCGGTTGTCTATCTCCGAAACTCATCATCAGATCTATATGAAATTTATATGGGACCATTTCGGAATATACCCCTTTCGAACAAAAAAAGAATTTTACAAATCCGTCTATATATGACAGAGTTATGCCCGAACATACATAAAAAAATATATATATATAAACATCCGAATTGAGAACCTCCTCCTTTTCGGAAGTCGGTTAAAAAGCTGTATTTTCTTTGCGTTGACATTTATGTCAGTATTCGCAAAAGATGGAACTTACTGTGCTCAAGAGTTATAGAAGTTGTATCTTCGACCAAATGCACAAAGTGAAGTGACTCCTTTGTATGAATACTATCTGTACGACCTTTTACTCATCAGGGTCAGCCAGGAATGCCTGGTGATAGAGGCCCCATAGGACCTCGAGGAGATAAAGGGGACCGAGGGGACGCTGGTCCTCGAGGGCCGGAAGGTCAAGCAGGCCCTAAAGGGGAAGCTGGGGTTGATGGAAGACCTGGTAGCACTGGTCCACCAGGGCCTCCCGGCCCCCCTGGGTCCTCGGATTATACCAACTTTGATGTAAGTTTTAGCACTTGGCTATTTAAAAGCTTTATTGATAAAGGCCTAAGCTCTGAAATTAGTATACAGGTTGCTGATTTAAAATTGCACACACAAAAGACATTTTTAAATACCTTATTTTACGGACCATAGTAATTTTAAATCAAGATCTGTATAATTTTTCAGATTAATGTAAGCTATAAACGCATTAGAGATTTTTAAAAACGTAGTTAATGATTAATTCCATTGGAGTTTTCGAAAATAAATTATATTTCAAAGTAGGTGATTAAATTATGCTAATATAAAAATCATTTTATATATTCTAACCAATACGTGATTTCATCATTTTCATGCCATCAATTTCTGTTCATTTAGTCCAATTGGAAGCCTAGACAAATATATAAGGTAAGTTATAGGAAATATCAAGATATTTATTAAACTCTAACAGTTTTATTAATAACGATTTTAATTTAACACAATTTTCACTCACAAATTTTGTTACATAATTTACTATACAATATTTTTTGATATTTTCTTGATATTAACGTTTTTTGTTCATACATTCTCTCTCTTTTAATATAGCCGTAGTGTTTATATTTGCGTACCCCTAGACAAGGTATCCCTTACGCTAACAAAACGCCTATCATTCACATTGTCAATATCAAAAGAATCGATCCTCAGTTTCCGATTACCTTTTCATTGTTAAGTCACTTTGTTTGCGAAGTAAACGAATGGCTTTTCGGTAGCAACGATTGTGCCCGCTTAGCAAACAAACTGCTTGCGACCAACTTTGGCAAAAGTGTGAAAGTGGCTTGCTCACTCTTGATTTATACCGACGACAGGACCAGATAAGGGAATTTATTTGAAACGTCCCGGAAAGTTCTGTTGCGTGTTTTGTATGAAAAATAATTAGAATCATGTCACGTCCGCATCTTTGTTTGAAAGTGACGTAATTTAATTAGTGCTTAAAACATCAGGCTGTATAAAATATTTAAATGCTTTCGTAGAGTAAGGGCCGAATTTTCATTATTTCAAATTTTGAAAAGTCGATCCACGGTTGTTATACAACAAAAGGCAACTTTCTAAAACAGAATTTTTAAATGCGTTCGTAGAGTGAGGGCCGAATTTTCAATAGCTAAGGATAAACCTCTAAAAGGTCAATCCAAAAACTGTTCTAATTTCAAATTAAACCAGATACCGCTTATTTGGCCATTGAAAAGTCGGTCCATAGTTGTATAATTTAAAACGCAACTTTTTAAGACATAATTTTCCACATCTGCACATATTATTTAATTAACGTATTACAATATTACTCACAGTATACACAATTTTAATTCACCAGGTAAATAATAATAAAGTCATAGCAAATACATCACTGATTATTTTTAATAAATTGTTTTGTCACTAACTTAAATTTTCATGATTTCTCACCGTCTTAAATGAATCACTTTTTTCATTTCATAAAATCACAGCGTCATTAAACTATTTACTTCTGTTAGGAATCGTTACTGGGATCGTATGGTGGGGCCATCGGTAGACCAGGTGCACCGGGGCCCAAGGGCGATGCAGGACAACAAGGCCCGATAGGCCCTCAAGGTGAAAGGGGTTTCCCTGGCCACAAGGGAGAGAGAGGGCAGTCTGGACTTGGTGGACCTAAAGGAGATAGAGTAAGTAATCATAGCACATTGTCGTTTCTTATTTTTTATTTTATTGATTTAGGACACTAACAAGGTATACATTAGGTATTTCACGGAATAACATGCAATATTTAAATAAATCTAAATGCTGCCTCAATTAAAGGCTGCCACGGCATGTAATGAGGACGGTTACAGTTAGAGATTGTATTTTAAATAATTTGTATTCTGTAGTTAGCTATGTATACCACCTACTCACTTATAATAAGAGGAATATAACACTTAAGATAAACCTATGCAGCGGGGCTGCCGCGTATATCCATTTTCACGTTTTAGCTCTAATGAAGTGAATCCTATTTGTTAGCTAAAGCACATTCTTCGCTACACATCTCTGGTGGAGTTTATTATAATAAGATAAATAGACGAAACATTTTTATATACAAACAAGCTTTCTATGCGTTTCCTAGGGAACGAACGATTTCACGGGATTAATGTTATCTTAATGATCTACAGATTATGCTCTATCAGCCGCGACGACATGATTGAGTAATAGTAATCCACAAACCTAAAGATATTTAAACTTAAATTACTATAAATTGTAATTGAAAACAAACAGAATTGTGAATGTTTGTTCTTGTTTGCGTGGATTTTTTATAATCAATAATGGCTGAACGGATTTAGATGAAACTATTCACGTAGAAAAGAACTTGTGTTTTGGTTTTATTTCATAAATTCGTGTATTTTGAGTTTCATTGGATATTATCGGTGATTTTGAGTGAGTTTTATCCAATAAAGATCAATCAATGTACACCAGTGAAGTGAAATTAAATGAATTACCTACGTGTATCGTGTCTTTTCAAGTTGTCTTAAAAAGTCAGAGAAAAGTTTTAGTACATTATACTAAAACTTTTCACTGACTTTTTACTAAAACATGACTCTACGTTCAGTGACTTATAATGAGGACTATGTGAAAGAGATTTGTTGTGACTGGAAAACAGACTTTGTTTGTTGCCAAACTTGTTGCCAAACTTTATAAAAAGGAGAAGAAGACACGTAGAAGATATCCTACTAATATAATAAATTTTATTTTATTTTTTATTTATTTTATTAGGATTTCCAACAACAAGTACACTGTGTAAATATATAAAGATCAAGTACAGAAATAAGTGCTAAGTGTCTCATCAATTACAGGAAATCACATCTTGCAAAAATAGCAGGGAAAAAATACTTAATTACTTAAAAATAAATGCAAAAGTGAGTTTCTTTGGTTGTTTGTTTGTTTCTTCTCTTGAGGCCTCAAGGGTATAGTGATGAAAGGCACACAGGTAGATCATAAAGTGAAAACATAGAATACTTTTTATCCTAGAAAAAGATAAGATAAGAGATGCGGGTGAAACCTTAGGTGAAACTATATTAATATTTTATTGTTCACGATTTAAGCAGCTGTTAAAATTATTTTATCAGCATTTCAGTACATATTGATAACAGTTTTTTTAATATTGACTGATAACGTACGGTATATAATATTTAATTACGTACGTTATGTATCCGGATTCAAGATTAAGATTATGTTATTAACTATATGTTTATTCTTTACACTGTCTTGCGATATAAAAGAAAATGCAAAATATACTTGGTCGATAAAGAAACTGATAAACTAAATACATTTAAAAACACTTAGAACTTAAAACAATACGACTTATAAAAACAAATCATGAGAATAACAGCCCGAAACTAGATTCATAATATGACAAAACAAAAAATAAGTGTGATTCGGCCTCGCACACGGAGGTTTCCATGTTATAATAATAAAAACGTTATCAAACAAATGATTTTCTCATATAATGTCGTGTCTTTATTATAACGATTGTAATAAGTTTTTTTTTCACAGGGCCACCCAGGTCCTCTTGGTGACCGAGGATTAAAAGGAGATCGTGGAAACCCTGGACTTGATGGCAGGCCTGGAGTACCAGGTGCTAATGGTCGACCAGCTGACAAGGGTGAAAAAGGTTTGTGTTTTAAATCACGAATGAACTTTTTGGCGGGAACTTGCAGAGTGACGTTGCGTTTTCGTTTTTATTTTCATAAATTCGTGTATTTTGAGTTTTATTGCATATTATCGGTGGTATTTTATCTAATGAAGATCATACATGTGCACCAGTGAAGTGAAATGAAATGAATTATGTGTATCGTAGCTTTTCAAGTTGTCTCAAGAAGTCCGTGAAAAGTTTTAGTAGGTACAATGACCACTATTGTACTAAAACATGACTTTTATGGACGGTGACTGACTGAGGACTATGTGAAACTGATTTATTGTGACTAGAATTTAGGTACAATATAACTGGAAATTGGCAAAATACACAAGCCGTGTGACGCCATTGAAGAAAACACGAATGTTACCAATTAGCTTCAGCCCCGTAGTTTTATTCGTTTTAGAGGTACCTATCTAATGTATTTTTAACCGACTTCAAAAAAAGGAGGAGGTTCTCAATTCGAATGTATTTTTTTTTTTAATGTTTGTTACCTCGTAACTCCGTCATTTATTAACCGATTTGGAAAATTCTTTTTTTATTTGAAAGGGTACACTTCCCGTTTGGTCCCATTGTTATCAGATCAGGATTTAATTACTTGTTAGTGTACTTTGAAGTCGGTTTAAGTTTTTTGTAAAACAATCATAGAGCGCAACGTGCAAAGCGCCACAAACTGCAACTTTTTTAGCTGCAAAAAGTAACGACAAGAAATAATGTCAATAAGTGAGATGAAAAATGTTAGGTATCTCATTAATATTCTAAAATGCATTATCTTATTCTCAATCATCTTAAATACTTACCCCCTTACTCATAAAACGTTATTTAACTAATAAACTGTTTAAAGGGTCACGTAAATAACGTCACTCTATTGTCATTGTCAAATAATGTGACATTATTTACGTGACCATTTAAACAGTATATTAGTTAAATAGCGCTTTATGAGTAAGGCCGTTATTTTTTACAATATTAAATATAGATATAAAAAGAAAACAATAAATATATTTCAAAATATAAAAAACAGTTCCCCACCGGTATCAGGAACAGGGTCCTAGGTACCAGTGATCAAGGCTCTAAAGATAGAGGGGTCTATCCATTGTCTACTGCGACAACACCCGCACCCCCGTCAGTGTGGAGAAAATATTATCTGAGATTATACAGGATTTTTTTTCCAGCCAGTGAGGGCAACTTCTGAACTACAGGTCTTAGACGCTGAATTTTGAAGAAAATAAAAATGCCATAAAAATGCTATAAGCAACGTATCCCAAAAAAAAACTTCGTCAGTAGACAACCTTGGACTAATGTCGTGACCACGTGACGGAAATTCGATGTTCGGTTGAAATTGCTAATTTATAATGTCAACGTACATCGTTATTGTAAAAAAAAAATGCAACACTATCTGCCACATCTTCTATACAAAGAATTTTAAAAGCGTCATTTTTTTTTAACTTCTACCATATTATGCTTCCTGTAAAAAACTGAGTGTATAAGATTTTCTCTACAGAATGTTGCCAAGACTGACACTTAAGAGCAGGCATCCCGCTATACTTTTCATACAAAACCTCTGTACTTATTATGGCGTTGTTAAACATTTTTCGTTAGATGTTTTAAGCAAATATGTATCTTGTGCACTATATCTAGGTATATAGTTATAAATAAAAAAATGTTTGAAACAAATTCAGAAAAGCCTCCAAAAAAACAGCGTTTTTGCCCAAATTTTACCTAAACTTTGGCCACATCTAATGTACCTATAAATTGTAAAAAGTAAATAAAACATGATCCGACATTGCAAATGTATTGGAGATTCAAAATAACAAACTTTATCATCACAAACTTGTAAGATTTTTTCACAAGAAGTATACTGCTGGAAAAAGTTTTATGATATGCGAAATCATTAATGACGACCTAGCAAAGTGGCCGCGAGTGATCAGCGGAATATACCGGCTGATAACCGACGGCTCTGATGCTGTCTCTCTTTTTTCGCAGTCAAACATTACGTTGGATGAAAGTACAAGCTTTTAGGCTATGCTTGCGTTGAAGTTGCGTTGACCATGAAGGGCCCCCTTAAATACTAGTCGTTGAAATGGGTATGAAAGGAATGAATGCTGGTATGGCGAATAGAAGAGCCGAATGGAAGAAGCATACTTATTGCGTTGACCCCAAATGATCGGGAACAGGGTAGATGATGATGATGATAAGAAACTTAAAGTTGTTTAGAAATTTTTTCTCGGCATAACATTAGGCATATATGATTTTAGATTTAGGTAACTACAGTGAGACCATCTTACAAAAAACTTTTATAGTAAACTAATTCCTAAATTTAATAGGAAACAGATGTGGCTACAGCCTAGTTGGTTTACTTTGCTCATTACCATTATCTAACTCCTACAGCCTTCTGCTGTGGAGCTGTAGACTCAGAAACAATTATCAATAAACTTTTTTCGCGATTCCACAAAAACTATTTTGTTTTATTTAATAACGTTATCGCTGTACGAATATGATAATGTGAGATATTCATGTATGGTATATGCCTATTTGATCTAAAAATAATAACTTATTACCAAAAACTAAGAAGAAACATTTTTCAACGACAGGTGAACGTGGAAATCCTGGACCACCAGGTCCTCCGTCTTCCGCCTTCGACGCTGGAGACACAGAGTCTTCCGAAACTGGTATGCTAGCTTAGAATATCTTACTCTACATAAAGTTTCATTAAACACCAAACCAAGAATAAATAATTCCAAAATCTGTATTTATCTACTTCATTTTATCCCGCTATAATAAATTTAAATTCAGTTATGTAATCATTTTTTTTTTTCAAATCAACGTATTGTAACTTCATTTTGTCTATAAACAAAGGAATATCGTGCACAAAGGTGGCACTAAACAAAATTAATTTTATGTAGTTTTTTGGTCATACATTTTTTTTTTTTTTACTGTGTATAAGCCTGTGTTTGACCACAATCTCACCATGGTAAGTGATGATGTGGCCGATGGTGGTAAGCACACAAAGCCTAGAAGGAACTGGCTCTCAAGTGCAGCTGTCGGAACACACCGGTAGATGCTTGGCGACAGATTTTCAACTTGAGGGTTGTAGCCAGCCAGATGGATACTAACAAAGTACCCTACCACCGTGCTATGGTTTCCTCACGATATTTTCCTTCACCGAAAGCTCAATCTCATTGTAGGATTCGAACGCGGGACCTTCGTCTCGGTATCCGACGTCACTACCACTGAGCTATCATCGCCTTATTATCAACATGTCATGATGTATGCAATGACACAGTTGAAAAAAAACTGACGTATTAAATTCTGTATAATTCTAATGCATATTGTTTCAGGGCAACTACATGTTTCCAAAGGAGACAGAGGTGAAAAGGTGAGTCTTAAGTTTTTAAATCTTCTTGCTCAATCCGACATACATGACTGATTGAAAACAGAGCATAAACTACGAGTAATAAAACCATGCAATTTAGAGGATTAAGAGATTTAAGAGAGGAAGGGCATAACGGGTTGTCCCGTTCGAAATTTGGAGTAGCCCGACTGGGGTAGTACCTCCACCTTACAGAAGATCGCAGCCAAATAACGCTGCTTAATGTGGTGTTGTGTTCCTGCGGTGAGTAAGGTCGCCAGAGCTCCATGAGGAAGCGCTGTGCTGGCAGTGTTTGGGGACCAGCGGTGTCGTACCACCGTTGTGTTGTGCAGGCGCGGCGTGTTGTTGCGGCGGTCAGGGAGACCCGGTGAAACAGCTGCCCGCTGGCTGCCCGCAGGTTGTAGGGGTCCCGAGCCCAGGGATCACTTAATCTCCGCCCTGGGAGGCTGACCCGCCGCCTCGCGCATAATCCATGGTATAGTTGGTCGTGCCGGAGGAGGAGACCGGAGTGGACCCGGCCAACTGTATCATGGGGGGACCGGGGGCCCTTCCGGCTGCCGCACCAACAAACCGCATCACCTATCCAGCACTCGGTCGGTGAATAACATTGCACTTTGTCCCTTTCGCTGCTGGCACAGCGATTCCTCTTAATCTCTTATCAATCCCTCTTTAATGGCTAGGAAAAAGAAAAAAAGAAATAGTTCCTCAGCGGCCTCCCCGTCCACACTTTCGATGGATTTTTGCAACATCAGGGGACTTCACGCTAATATCAATGCAGTCCACCAACATCTCGAGACTGCACAGCCGACCCTGCTATTTCTAACGGAGACGCAAATATCCTGCCCTGATGATACATCGTATTTACACTACCCCGGGTACAAGTTGGAGCACAATTTTGTGCGCCGTGCCGGGGTATGTATGTACGTCAGGGAGGATATTTGCTGTCACCGTCTCCATGGCCTAGAAGACCGGGACCTGTCGATTTTGTGGGCGCGCGTAGATCACGGTGGCCACACCAAAGTTTACGCGTGCCTTTACAGGTCCCACAGCGGTGACGCGGACACAATCCGGTTATTTGAGCACCTGCAATCGACGACTGACAAAGTACTGGAGCAGTACCCCTCCGCGGAGTTAGTGTTATTAGGAGACTTCAACGCTCACCACGTTGAGTGGCTTAGTTCTCGGTCCACTGACTTTGCGGGGAGGATTGCTCACGACTTTGCCCTGGCCTATGGCTTCTCACAACTGGTTCTTTCTCCTACGAGAATCCCAGATATTGAGAGCCATACAAGTTCCTTACTGGACCTTCTGCTGACTACGCGACCGGAAAACTATGCAGTGACAGTGGATGCGCCACTTGGCTCATCGGACCACTGTCTCATCCGGACGCAGGTGCCTTTTGCGCGGCCCGTTTCGCTCCGGTCACCCGGGCGTCGTCGCGTGTGGCACTATAAGTCAGCAGACTGGGATGGATTGCGTGAATTCTACGCAACGTACCCGTGGAGGCAGCTTTGCTTCGCATCAGATGATCCTGACACCTGTGCAGCTGCCGTCGCTGAGACGATACTGGCGGGAATGGAATGTTATATCCCAAACCCGCTAGTGGCTGCAGGGGTGAAGAAACGACCGTGGTTTAACCGGCCCTGCAAAGATGCTAGACAAAATAAGCAGACTTTGTATGAGGCTTGGACTACGGCCCGAACTAATCAGGACCCCAACATCTCTGATGCGAAACGCAAATTTAACGCTGCCTCGAGGTTCAGTAAGCGAATGACTGCTAGGGCTAAGTTCGATTTCGTCGGTAGGTTTGGTGAGAGGCTGACTAGCCTTCCATCTGGAAGTCGCGCTTTCTGGTCTCTTGCCAAAGCTGCTGAAGGAAACTTTTGCCAGTCGTCCTTGCCACCACTCCGTAAGCCGGACGGAAACCTGGCCCATAGTGCAAAGGAGAAAGCTGACCTTTTGGGCTCTCTCTTTGCCTCGAACTCGACTTTGGATGACGGGGGCGCCACACCGCCTACCATCGCGCAGTGTGCTAGCTCCATGCCGGAGATAAGCATTACCCAACGGGAGGTCCGGCGGGAACTGCTTTCTCTGGACATCCATAAGTCGAGTGGGCCAGACGGCATACCGGCAGTGGTTCTGAAGCGGTGTGCTCCTGAATTGTGTCCAGTATTGACGCGTCTTTTCGCACTTTCCTACACCAAAAAAGAAGTCCCGTCTTCGTGGAAGACTGCCCACGTGCACCCAGTGCCAAAAAAGGGCGACAGATCAGACCCGACGAATTACAGGCCTATCGCCATCACCTCCCTTCTCTCAAAAGTCATGGAGCGTGTGATCAACACGCAGCTTCTGAGATACCTGGAGGATCACGAGTTGTTGAGCGACCGACAATATGGCTTCCGCCACAGTCGCTCAGCTGGTGACCTCCTTGTGTATCTCACGCACCGTTGGTCACTCGCCATCGAGAGCCAAGGTGAGGCTTTGGCAGTGAGCCTAGATGTGGCGAAGGCGTTCGATCGGGTCTGGCACAGGGGTCTTCTTACGAAGTTACCAGCATACGGGCTTCCCGAGGGATTATGCAAGTGGATCGCCAGCTTTCTGTCCAGCAGATGCATAAGAGCCGTCGTCGATGGTAGCTGCTCCGATAGCATGGACATAAATGCTGGCGTCCCGCAAGGCTCTGTGTTGTCCCCAACACTGTTCCTACTGCATATCAATGATATGCTGCCTATTGACGGCATTCATTGCTATGCGGACGACAGTACAGGGGACGCTTATTACACGGGCCGTGCAAATATCCCTCGTTCCGAGGTGGAGGAAAGCCGCGAACGGCTGATGTCTGAAATCGAGAGTACATTAACTAGTGTCTCCGATTGGGGTCGACTAAACCTAGTCCATTTCAACCCCACCAAGACTCAAGCCTGCGCGTTCACCGCTAAGAAAACCCCATGGTCTGTGGCTCCACAATTCCAGAACACCTCCTTGAACATCAGTCAAAGCATCGGGATCCTTGGCGTCGACATTTCTAGCGACGTTTTGTTCCGAAGTCACTTGGAAGACAAGGTTAAGCTGGCATCCAAAAAGCTCGGAGTGCTCAACAGAGCGAGGCAGTACTTCACATCGGGGCAAAGGCTACAACTTTATAAGTCACAAGTCCGGCCTCATATGGAGTACTGCTGTCACCTATGGGCGGGAGCACCTGGATACCAGCTTGGGCCTTTAGACTCGGTTCAGCGACGTGCCATCAGAATTGTTGACGATCCCGAGCTCACAAGCGGTTTAGAGCCCCTTAGTCTGAGGAGAGACTTTGCCTCCTTATGTGTGTTCTACCGCTTGTACAACGGAGAGTGTTCTAAAGAATTGTTCGACTTGTTGCCCACTGCTACCTTCTACCATCGCAACTCTCGCCATCGACGGGGAGTCCATCCTCACATATTGAAACCAGAATTGTTTCGAACTGTGCGGGCTCAAAGGAGCTTTCTTCCGCGGACGGTCAGATTGTGGAATGAGCTCCCCGCCGTGGTTTTCCCAATGGAGTACAGCATGGGGTTCTTCAAAAAGGGCGTGAAGAGATTTCTTCAGGGTCGGCAACGCGCAAGTGATGCCCCTGGTGTTGCAAGCGTCCATAGGCTACGGTAACTGCTTACCATCAGGCGGGCCGTATGCTTGTTTGCCACCTTAGTGGTATAAAAAAAAAAAAAAAAAAAAAAAAAAAAAGGATATGTTCATTTTGTTACGTAGAGGTTCACTTGTGTCCTCCTGTAGAATCCACTTCACGCCTTTATAGCCAAAAATCAGCTTTAATCAATAAGATCAATGTAATCTTACGAAGTTTAGAGCAACCATCACAATTTATTTTGGAATGAATTCCTCGTCAAATGCTTTATCTTTTTAACTAGGGTGAAAAAGGAAGTCGCGGAGCCGATGGCCTCCCAGGTTTCTCCGGTAAAGATGGCAAGCCGGGTGAACGTGGGGATATTGGACCATCAGGCATGCCTGGGGCCGCCGGTCCTTCTGGAGCGCCAGGACTGAAGGGCGAGAGAGGAGAAAGGGGACCACCTGGACCTATCAGCGTTAGTTCTGGTGGATCTGACATTATTACTATCAAGGTGAACTAAACTCTCATTATGTACTTATGGAGTTCTTATTTCAAATTATTTCAATACCAGCATTAGGGACTTTTGATAAAATTAAAATTTGAATAGGGCGACAAAGGAGAACCAGGTTTGCGAGGAAGAAGGGGACGACCAGGACCACCCGGACCAAGAGGGCTTCAAGGCTCACAAGGATTACCTGGCCCTCTAGGAAAACAAGGTGATAAAGGAGATATTGGTCTACCTGGATGGATGGTAAGAAATATTTAAGATTATAAAATATTAATAGTAAATACAATAAGATTTTTGGACCCTCGCGAGCTTCGTTTGAATGAATAGGTCATCTTATGTTTGAAGTATATAATACATTGTCATTATTCGGACTCAACTTTGATATATTGGATTTTGATATATTATGTGAATATCTGTGGATTTATTACTAAAAGATTTTCTATTTTTCTCGCTTACTCTGAAGAATTCAAAGGTAAAGTATTCATATGAAAGTAACTAAATAAAGTCGCAGGGATGGTTACGTTACTTTGATTTTTTACAGGGCCGTCCTGGAACATTAGGACCACCAGGCATACCTGGACCATCGGGACCTAAAGGAGACAAAGGAGAGCCAGGCGTCAATGTACTCGACGTGTCCAATGTAAATATACACAATTTTTATAGTAAGAGATTTATACTATAGGACATTTATCTTTGCCAAATTGTTAGATACCTGAGTGAAGGTCTCAATAGGTAGGTATATTAATAGAGCTTAGAAATATATTATCCTCCTATTCAAAGACACATAAAAACGAATGAGTCCGAAAGTTCTTCCTGCATACTTTCACAAAGTACTTCGCAGTACCTTCTTAATATAATGAAAAAAAGGTTTATTTCGAAGCTACCAATATTATGAAAAGATATAAAATAGTCACATAAGTCTGGTTACATTTGAGAAATAATAATTAGGTACTAGAGGTCGCCCATGAGTCGAAACTCGACTATATTTTTTTATATCACAAATTAACTAAAAATATAACTTGACATTGGCAAAAGCTATTAAAATCCGAAAAATAATTTGTTATACTACAAAACTAAGAAGAAGGAGATACACAAAAGAGTACACACAACACTTGTAAATTTAATTAGATAGTGTTCTCAAGAATGGTTTTAGGAACAATGAATATTTTAAGCTAAGTATTTTATACGGCCATTTTTTGTAAAAATAATTGTTGTTATATGAGTATCAAAAATAACACTCAAACCTAACGCGAGCTTGTTAAAATTCTCGGATTTTTTAAATTGAAAATTCGTTTTCATATATAAAAATACATTTTACTACACAAAAACAATATCACTTACATTTTAAATTACAGTACAATGGAAGCAACATTTAAATTAATCCATAACTAAAATAAATTTTGAGTCGAAACATATTTTTTGCCATTTGACCATTAATATAAATTTTAGAAAGTGCAAATATACAGTTTACGTAATTAGCAAAAATTACATCACAATTATTGCTCATTTACAAAAATGCTTAAGTACCTTCTAATCTCTTATCTTTAAAAAGACTAATTATCATTGACAATATCAGTCTAATTACACAAAAACATGTAATCAATCTTGAATAAAATAAAATAATGATAGTTATAGTATTACATCACGTTTTACATTCCCGTCTCCTTAGTCTCAATGGTAGTCCTCCGATGAATCCTTCTGCTACAATGCCAGAAGGTTCTGGTAAAGGCTCTTGTAAACTACAAGCAGCTGGTTCCACTGTGTACTTGTGTAGGACTGCTGCTAAGCCAGCCATTGATTGCATCTCTCCTAACCTTGCACCTAAAACAAAAATAATAATTTGTTACTACATATTTATTGAAGCGCTCGTGGTGTAGCTTGTTTAGTCGTTCTTAAGAGATCGGCAAAGTTGAACAATGACTGGTTTGGACTGTACCCGTATGGGTAACCGCCTAGTGGTATTTCAACTCCAACGTTTTCCGTGCTTCGGAAGTAAAGCCGTTGGATCCGGCTAGCACTTTATTTTGATAATCGTTAAGCTAGTTGGGGCCTTTTAGGATGCTTGAAAACAATAGGTTGACCTATTGTTATAGTGGGCAATAAAACACCAAACACCAACACGTCCACCATTCCGCAGTGGGCATGTGTGTTGGAGTATTTGCCATTATCTTTCACCCTAATTAGTAAAATGAGGCCCGTACTCAGCATTATGATCTGAGTCAATATGGGCATTATTATGGACGATGACATATTTCGACGATGTTAAAAATATACTGAGAATCCCTGATTTGGCCTTGAGTTATATTTGTTTACTGCCGTTACCACATTGGTAAGATAATTAAACAAGTAATATGAAGCCTTGTAAAGTCATCATCCTATACTTACAGACATGCAACGTATCTTGCTCTATTGAATATAAAATAATCTATTATATTTTTTGTAATTACAAGAAAAAAATATCACTTACCAACACAAGCTCTTGGCCCTTCTCCAAAAGGTAAAAATACAAAATTTCTTATATAACCCTTAACGCCATCTCTAAATCTTTCGGGATCAAACTTATCAGGATCTACGAAATATTTCTCGTCTCTGTGAATGGCTTGAATGGGTATCATTACCTTTACACCATCATGTATAGTTATTCCAAGTTCTGGGATTGTATACTCTGGCACAGAACACATCCTTAGTATGTACGCAACTGATGGATACATCCTCATCGCTTCATAAAATGCCAATTCCAAACACTTCATCTCTTTTACTGCTTCATAAGTTATTTTATTATTATGTCTTGCTAGTACAATATCTAACTCTTTCTGTATTTTTTCTTGATATTCAGGATGAAATGCCAACTGATGTAAAGTGTAACTCGATGCAGTCGAAGAAGTTTCGAATCCAGCACCAAAAAATACAAATGCCTGGGCTGTCATCAACAGATCAGTCAATTCTAATTCAACTTTCTTAGGCGATCCATCTTTTTCTGTTTCCTCAATAGATTCCGCAACCATTTTTCCTTTTTGTCTCAATTCCAACATTAGGTCTATGAAGTCGTTTCTACCAGAGGGCTTGTAATCTCTTTGCTGCAAAACACTTTGAACGATGTGAGTCATCGTAACCTGTAGTTCTGATGACAAGAATGTCAAATTTTTACAAAGCTCCGGGAATATAAACTTTAAAGCACCAGATAAAGCGTCTCTGAAATTTCTGTGGAATATTCGTTTACCTAATTTCCTAAATTCTGAATTTTCATCTGTCAATGAATCCATTTGGATACCAAAACCACAGACACCGATAAAATCAGTTGTATATCTTGCCATTAGTTCTCTTACGTCATAGTATTCTCTATGAGTTACCTCTTCTGTTATAATTTGCAGCTTTTCTGCTCTTTCGGTAATTAAAGGAAACATTGCCTTCAGTTTTCCGGTACTGAATGCAGGGGTAAATCTCTGCCTGATTAATCGCCACAAATCTCCATCAGCGAAGAATAAGTTCTTCAGTAGCGGTTCAACGACTTTCTTATGAGGGTTAAAGCCTCTGGCATAGAAATAATGGAAATCGGTAGTAAGAATCCTCTTAATGATTTCTGGATCTCGAATTACTAACTCCGGGCTGGTACCTCTGAAGAAGCCGACGACCTTTTCCTCTGGATACTTCTTGTAAGCTTCTGTGGCCATCATCGCCATGCTGGCGCGTTGCATAAATTGTTTTAAATTAGTTCCAATGTATGGGATGGCTCTGTCATGTTTAATACCTCTCTTTTTCCAGTAATCAAATGTCCGAACTCCATAGAAGTATAAAGCTACAAGCACTATTATCACTAAATATATAATCATTTTACTAGTTCCACACTGACCGGTACGCGCTAACGTGTAACGTTTGCAAGCTCAATTACAGAATACTCGATTGTAAATAAACGCCAAAGTATTTAAAGACTTGTTTGCGTCCGATAAGTCCGATATCAAATTGTGTACATGTATGTGTTGGTTGGGTTCTGTAGATACGAACACTTTAATAATGTCAATTGGTCAATTAGGATACCATGGTGTGGTGATGTAATTTTAATGTGATTTGTAATGTGATAAGTACATAATTTACTAAATCATACTTACATAATAGACAATGATTCATCAAAACTGGTTTGTATGGCGAGGTCTTAAACCATAAGAAAGATATATTTGATATGAGAAACTATGAAATCGAGTTTAGAGATAAGAAAAACGGTATTCTCAAATTTTCGTGAAACGTTTTCTCCACGTGAATCCGGAACCCGTAATGTTCCATAAACAAGTAGGCATATGTATTTTACATTGCCTACATTTACATTGCCTTGCATTTACATTTACATTTTACATTGCCTTTTATATGTTTTTTATATTGCCTACTATTATTATAGCGTGGGCGGGCTCTATGAATATTGTTATATAAACTTTTTCTCATAAATTAAAAGAAAATACATTAATAAAAAATCGTAAAGCAATACAGATATTATACTAGAAACACGGTACCCCAATATTTCGTGTCTAAATAATTATTAACCTTGAATATTGGCCCTATTATCTGCGAAATCAGAATAAAAATATAATTTAAAGTTGTAAGTTGTTTGTTTAAATCTAAAGTTTGTGTAAAGTGTGGGTTTTTTGTTTAATTAACATGAGAAACGATACGTGTTTTATTGCATTATTTTTTTGATAATGTATGACTTTTTCAGGAAACTAGATAGATAGACAGATAGATAATACTTTATTGTTACACCAAAACATATTATTTCAAACAAAACTTAAAACCAACAGTGTAAGTACTACAATGGGCGGCCTTATCACTAAAAGTGATATCTATTATCCAGCCTATTATTGAAGACTAGAACATTACTAAACCTTGACACTCACATAAAAATCTCATGCAAAATATTATTTTTATCCCGGGAAAAAAATAGATCCGTCTGGAACGCTATGCGGGAACTAGTAACAGAAATTATTTATCATGAGCATTTTATTCACCGTCTGCAAACTTCAGCCAAGCTCAGGATAGATTTACTAAATCCGACTTAAGTTTTCCAAAACAAAACACCCTTACACGACTTAAAGGAAAAGGGTGTTACACTTTGACCCTCCAAGTTCTTTATAGCGAGATTATCCCGAAGGGACTACTATCATAAAACGGACTTCTTAACTCAGTGACGTCATCATAATGGGAATTTTGTATGTCATTCGTAAAAATACAGACCCTTTAGATGTCCGATTTTTAGAGCACCAGTGGATATTTTAGCTGGATGCTCAAACGGGTACAAAAATATTTAAACATTGCGTAATCATTTGGGAAGTGCCATTGTTTTGATTACCGGTTTTTTGTTGTTTCTGTATAATCTTAATATATAAAATGATAAACTGATTGTTGATATATCAGCCCACAGCCCAAACCGCTGGACCTAGAGATTTGAAATTTTGCACAAAGATACCTTATACAGTGGAGGCATCCACTAAGGAAGGATTTTTGGAAATTCCACCCCTAAGAGGGTAAAATAGGGGATGACAGTTTGTATGCAAGTCCGTCAGTTTTAAAGTTAGGATCTTCAAATTTTGTGTTTAGGCTGACGATTGAAAATTAATGTGTAGTTATCTCAGCGTTTGTGATAATTCCACCACCGAAGGGAGGAAAAGGGGGATGAAGTTGGGTATGCAAGTCCTTCAATTTCAAAGTAAACTTCACTAAATGTATTATTATACGGTGTAGACATCCACTGAGGAAGGATTTTTGGAAATTCCACCCCTAAGGGGTTAAAATAAGGGATGAATGTTTGTATGCAAGTTCGTCAGTTTTGAAGTTAGGATCTTCAAATTTTGTGTTTAGGCTGACGATTGAAAATTAATATATAGTTATCTCAGCGTTTGTGGTAATTCCACCACCGAAAGGAGGAAAAGGGAGATGAAGTTGTGTATTGCAAGTCCTTCAATTTCAAAGTAAACTTCACTAAATGTATTATTATACGGTGTAAACATCCACTAAGGAAGGATTTTTGAAAATTCCACCCCTAAGGTGGTAAAATAAGGGATGAAAGTTTGTATGCAAGTCCGTCAGTTATGAAGTTAGGATCTTCAAATTTTGTGTTTAGGCTGATAATTGAAAATTAATGTATAGTTAATCTCAGCGTTTGTGATATTTCCACCATCGAAGGGAGGAAAAGGTGGATGAAGTTGTGTATGCAAGTCCTTCAATTTCAAAGTAAACTTCACTAAATGTATTATTATACGGTGTAGGCATCCACTAAGGAAGGATTTTTGGTAATTCCACCCCTAAGAGGGTAATCTTAATAATAATCTTAATGTATAAAATGATAAACTGATTGTTGATATATCAACGCACAGCCCAAACTGCTGGATCTAGAGATTTGAAATTTTGCACAAAAATACCTTGTATAGTGGAGGCATCCACTAAGGAAGGATTTTTGGAAATTCCACCCCTAAGAGGGTAAAATAGGGGATGACAGTTTGTATGCAAGTCCGTCAGTTTTTAAGTTAGGATCTTCAAATTTTGTGTTTAGGCTGACGATTAAAAATTAATGTATAGTTATCTCAGCGTTTGTAATAATCCCACCACCGAAGGGAGGAAAAGGGGGATGAAGTTGTGTATACAAGTCCTTCAATTTCAAAGTAAACTTCACTAAATGTATTATTATACGGTGTAAACATCCACTAAGGAAGGATTTTTGGAAATTCCACCCCTAACAGGGTAAACTAAGGGATGAAAGTTTGTATGCACGTCCGTCAGTTTTGAAGTTAGGATCTTCTAATTCTGTGTTTAGGCTGACGATTGAAAATTAATATATAGTTATCTCAGCGTTTGTAATAATTCCACCACCGAAGGGAGGAAAAGGGGGATGAAATTGTGTATTCAAGTCCTTCAATTTCAAAGTAAACTTCACTAAATGTATTATTATACGGTGTAGACATCCACTAAGGAAGGATTTTTGGACATTCCACCCCTAAGGGTGTAAAATAAGGGATGAAAGTTTGTATGCAAGTCCGTCAGTTTTGAAGTTAGGATCTTCAAATTTTGTGTTTAGGATGACGATTGAAAATTAATATATAGTTATCTCAGCGTTTGTAATAATTCCACCACCGAAGGGAGGAAAAGGGGGATGAAGTTGTGCATGCAAGTCCTTCAATTTCAAAGTAAACTTCACTAAATGTATTATTATACGGTGTAGGCATCCACTAAGGAAAAAAATTTGGAAACTCCACCCCTAACAGGGTAAAATAAGGGATGAAAGTTTGTATGCAAGTCCGTCAGTTTTGAAGTTAGGATCTTCAAATTTTGTGTTTAGGCTGACGATTGAAAATTAATGTATAGTTATCTCAGCGTTTGTGATTATTCCACCGCCGAAGGGAGGAAAAGGGGGATGAAGTTGTGCATGCAAGTCCTTCAATTTCAAAGTAAACTTCACTAAATGTATTATTATACGGTGTAGGCATCCACTAAGGAAAAAAATTTGGAAACTCCACCCCTAACAGGGTAAAATAAGGGATGAAAGTTTGTATGCAAGTCCGTCAGTTTTGAAGTTAGGATCTTCAAATTTTGTGTTTAGGCTGACGATTGAAAATTAATGTATAGTTATCTCAGCGTTTGTGATTATTCCACCGCCGAAGGGAGGAAAAGGGGGATGAAGTTGTGTATGCAAGTCCTTCAATTTCAAAGTAAAGTTCACTAAATTTAATATTATACAGTGGAGGCATCCACTAAGGAAGGATTTTTGGAAATTCCACCCCTAAGAGGGTAAAATAGGGGATGACAGTTTGTATGCAAGTCCGTCAGTTTTAAAGTTAGGATCTTCAAATTTTGTGTTTAGGCTGACGATTGAAAATTAATGTGTTGTTATCTCAGCTTTTTTGACAATTCCACCCCCGACAGGGTGAAAAGGTATGGGATGTATGTATGTCATTCAGTTTCAAAGTAAACGTCACTTAATATATTATTACACAGTGTAGGCAACCACTAAGGATTTTTGGATATTCCATCCTTAAGGGGGTAAAATAGGGGATGCAAGATTATATGAAAGTCCATCAGTTTCGAAGTTAAAATTAATTTATATGTGCCTCAACGTTTTTGATAATTCCGATCCCGAAAGGGTAAAAAGGGGGATGAATTTGTGTATGAAAGTACACTAAATTTATTATTTAAGCTTATGGTTATAAACTAACGCAACGAATATCGGTGTTGTTGGAATTTGAACCCTTAAGGAGTGAAAAGAGGGATTAAATTTAGTATATGAAGTTCTTTATTTTCGGAGCGAAAATTTCAAAATTTATTATTTCGGCTTATGGTATTGGCGTATTGAAATGACTCGCCTAAACAACATCAGGAAAAAGAGAGGAATCGGTATTAAAACAAAGATCCGGTTAATACGAGCATTGGTATTCCTCATTTTCATGTATGAAGTGGAAGCGTGGACTATACTGGCCCGAGAAAGAAAAAGGATTGATGCATTCGAGATGTGGTGCTGGAGACGGATGTTGGAAATACCTTGGACCGCTAAACGCAACAATGCATCAATCCTATCGCAGCTCCAAATTAAAACACGATTGTTCACCATATGCCACCAACGTATTTTTTCGTATTTCGGCCACATGGTGCGCAAAGGCGATGAAAGTTTGGAAATCTGATCATAGTTGGGAACACGGAAGAAAAACGACTACGTGGTCGTTCACCAACAAGATGGTCCGATCAAGTAAAAGACTCATCGTCCTCCAAGTTTTACAGAAACCAGTGGAGGCAGATCATTCGCTCTAGAAGCAAACCCGATGTTGACCACGATCCTCAGACATGAGGGAAAGAGAGATAAGGCCTCCAAATTTGTGCTGTGGAACTAGACTACAAGTAACAGCTCTCCACCGCAATGTTATTGAGGCCAAAATATTTACTGGTTCTGCCAGAGGAGAAACAGTCTTCTTGCCGCGTATACCATTGATCCCAAATCACCTTCCGTTTAAATTTAAAAGATAACAGTTCCTAATTAAGGTTTGTAGTCACAGGGAAAAACTCTGAAATTTGCTAGAGTTGATTTGCGGCAGGACTGTTTCAGTTTTATGTGGCATCCTCGCATATAAGCTCTTAATCTACCTGAACTTTTGTCAATATCACACGTAGTGGCGGACAATAGCCATGAACAAAGCTCTATGTTGTTATAATGATTCATATCTAGCAAAAAGAAATAATCTACGCGGACGAAGTCGCGGGCTATAAAGCTAGTTAATTTATAAAAAGTGGTAAATTAAATACTAATTAGATTCAAAGAAACTTTATTTCTCAAAAGAACAGAGTGAAACTTCATAAGAACTTACAAAATGTATGCTTACTTATTAATTGAATACTTAATTCAAATATAAAATTATATTTAAAATTTATTAGGTAGGATTAAATAAATAACGAGGACTTATAATCATAGTATTTTTATTTAAAAAAAGTACTTTTCAACGAGTATATATTATGCGAGAAGTTAAATGCTAGGTCGTGTTTCCTTTTTCTATTTATTTTTTGGAAGTATTTAGAGAGAGCTCTAAGATAAGTAAAATAGAGAGTACATTATTTTTACTCGACTGACCCGGAAGGAGGGTTATGTTTTTCATAATTAGGCAGTACCGAGGTACATACCCCCTCTTTTCTACTGAGATTTTCTATAGTGGCCACCTTCACCAACCTTTCGGTCATAAAAGACGGCACACTATACCAGGCAACCCCTTACGAGGCGTCTGGGACCATCTGCGGTAGGTCACGCCGCCAGAGTACTCGCCCCTGGTACTCAAGAGAAAATGTGAGTCGCACCGTGATCACTCACTACCATTTGTCCAGAATGGTACCGGAGCAGTCAAAGTCGCTCACCACACGCACCCCAGCACGCCAGCACTAGCATGAGCACTAACGTAAAAATACGCAGCGCAAACACAGTACCGAGGTACAGTAGTACTCAATTAATATGGCTTACCGATGTACCTGCGCAGAAGATACATTTTCAAAGCGCGGGAAACGCTATTGGCCGACAGCTGCCGTCATGTTAGCGCGCGCCGTGCGGAGGGGCGTGACTTGCGAGTGAGACGGAACTAACAGCTGCAGTGTATTATGAACCTTATAGTAGTGATCTAAGGTTGATTGTAAGTTTTAAGCACTCTTTTGTTAATCTTCGGGGCCATGCTTTCTTTTCTGTGCGAACGAAGATTCACGACGCGCCAAATAAGTTGGGTAATACTGTATTAGGTTTTATCAACCAAAAAGCATATTTTGTTCAGTAACTGACAACCAACACAGCAACGTTCTTATCTATACTCTTCATAATGACACAAAAAGTTGCGTAACCTTTATTGTTTGTGTTACAGCCCAAAATTGGTACAGATAATTTAAGTTTAGGAAAGTAATAAATGATAAATAAATAACCTGTAATAATAATCAAATAAAATTTCAGATTCATATCAAATTATAATATTTTGTTAAACAAAACTGTTCATATTTATATTTGTACCCACGATCCCTCATATTTTTATTCATATTAAAAAAAAAAACAGTTCTTAGTGCTTGTGTGTATAATTTAAAATGTCTATACTCTGCAGTATAGTTGCTGAGTTGTCTGACAGTTTTTTTTAATATAGTTAACAATTATGTAATCAATACTATTATTATAATGCCAGGGCCTATTTTGTTTTAAGTAAAAACAAAACAGGTACAAACTTATTATTATCTACTATTTTCGTATCTCAATAAATGCAGCGATATTATTTTTGTTTCCCTTGCAGTTCAAAGGCGAGAAAGGTGATAGAGGATATGACGGCATACCTGGGTTAAATGGAGTCCAAGGTCCGGTTGGGCCTCCTGGACCTCCTGGCTCCTTATCAGAAGCAGTTCAATACCTTCCCGGACCACCCGGGCCTCCTGGTCCACCCGGTACACCCGGCGTGTCTGTTGTGGGACCTAAAGGAGAACCAGGAATCAACTACTACGATGAACATCCCGTGCATGGAAATGCAAAGTTTTATGGTGGGAGACCAGGTAACATAATCCTTCTATAATACTACGAAGTCGGTAAATATGGGGGTTACCGTAGCCCAATTTTTTTTTTAATTGACGAGAATATGCCGGCCCAAAATTTGACCTGAGCACCCTTACGCGGACAAATCGGCGAACAAGCTCTCAACCGGGGTTATGATTAGGTAACTACGCCTGAGTGTGCCCCAGTTGGGGCCGAACCTCGATTCATGGCCGTTACTGGGGGGAGGGGACGGGCTTTTTATAAATAAAACGAGTTACTAATTGGGGGGGAGCGGCTTACTATTGGCCCGTAGCCCCATGGACGCTTGCAATACACGGGGCATCCATCACTTATGCGTTACCGACCCTTCCCCCTCTCCAACGACCTCGACCAGACTCACGCGCAGGAACACAACATAAAGTCATTTGGCTGCGGTATTCTGTTAGGTGGATGAAGTACACCCAGTCGAGCTGCTCGTTTGGTGAATTACGCTCTACCTCCCTCAAAAACTTTTCATAAAATAATTTTCCGTATATAACCTGAATGTTTTGCTATCAAAATATTTTTGCACGATATCCAATAAACTAATTTCATATCAAGACGTTATTTATTCCATTATTCTGAAGACCCAAGTATTTTATCTCACTTATCTTATTATATCTTCTGCTTACATTTGGATAGCAGTTGCGAAGAGTGCTCTTGATGAGCTGAAGGCTCTGAGAGAGCTCAAAGACTTGAAAGACAGAGATAGAAACGGTAAGTTGGAGGTAATATGATTATTTCATGTTTGCTCCGTAGCTAATTGAGTTATGAATCTAATTAATATTTAATTTATATTGTACCTATATCATGATATAAAAGTGTATTTATTTTTCTTTTAGGTCAACCACTATCAAGTTCAGGGTTCAGCCACCATTCACGCGATTCAGATAGTGGTAAAACTGGAACAACGGCACCAGGTGCAGCTGTGTTCCAGACCACTGGGGAAATGATGAGGGTGCGTAAATGCAAAAAAAAATATTTTGCAAAGTTTTAGGGAAATTCAGTCAGTTCTCATTGATGAATTCATCCTAGGCTATTTCTTGCCATATTATGAAGAAACCAGTTTGTGAATAAACTTTAACAGTGGGGATCTGCACGATTACGTATTTTATATCCCTACATTCGGACCCTATTCGAATACCGCAATGAACTTTTGATAAAGGAAAAAAAAAGTGAGGAAAGCAAAGAATGGTCATAGGTGACATGACTACCTGTACTTTCGTTCGAGTTTTAAATCTGACGCTAAAACGCCTACCGGTTTGCATTAGCAACTATCTAAATAGGGTGATTGGTAATTAGTAAACGATACTTAGACACATGATTCTACTCATGATAACAAACAACTTTCCCAAAGAAACTAAATTACATAAAAGCTGATGGTGTATTCTTGTTAGGTACTATTATGGGCTCATTTACTAAGTAAATTGAAAAAAAAAACTTTGGGAAAGTTGTTTGTGATCATGAGTACAATCATGTGTCTAAGTATCGTATACTAATTACCCGTCAACCTATATAATAACTTATTGGTAAAAGCTAGGTGAAAAAAAATAGTTGTGAATGTATTACATTTCAATAATTTTCTAATTGAAATATATTTAAAGTATTTTTTAATATTTATTTGGCTGACAGTTGGCATCAACAAGTCCAGTTGGTGCGTTGGCGTATGTTGTGGAAGAACAGGCTTTGTTCGTCAAAGTTAACTCTGGCTGGCAATACGTTTTGGTACGTTTTTCTTTTTTCAAATAAAATAAAACTGTTTTTTCTTTTCAGACTTTCTCATTTCGTAAGTTATAATCATAAACGGAACATATTTTTTAACATGGCTCTTCTTTATCTTAGCTAGGATCCCTGGTGACACAGTCAGTGCCAGCACCGGCTACTCCTGCGCCGGTCACCCCTCCCATGCCCGCCGCAAGTCTTGTTCACGTACCTCCAATATCTAACCTTGTTGAGAATTCTGCTCCAATTACTGGACCTAGCGTAAGTATTATATTTTGTTTATGTGTCAACTCTAGTTATTGCAGCTCCATATTCAGTTATAAAAAAAGTTATACACGCGTCGCTAACCATTTAGACCTTGTTGAAAATAGTAATACCTGAGTTATTTTTAATTACTTTCAATTAACTGTTTTATTCCTCCCAAACCGCAACAGCAACTGACCAACAACATAATTGCTCTGTGAAACATAAAGGCGCACCACATACCGTACTTGTACCGATTTTGTGCTGTTATTCATGTGCAAAAACGCGAGACTCGTGGGCCCTATAATTTTTTTCACCTTTAAAAATCGTTTCCTTGATCTTGAGATAGGACCAATCCACAAATATCAATTTTAAATACTTTTCTCATAATTAGTGACAAAAATCGTAAAATAAAGTAGGTACCAGTATTGAATATTGAAATAGGGCGTTAGTCAACAATTTATCAGCGATGAGCTCAAATCCTCTTATATCATCTATTAGCAGCTATTAGGAATTGTGTAGCAAATAGTTAATCTACTATACAGCTTCGGGTTGCGGCTCTGAACGATCCGTTGGCAGGCAACATGCACGGGGTGCGCCGCGCAGACTACGCGTGCTACAGACAGGCGAGGCGCGCTGGCTTGAGAGGCACCTTTAGAGCTCTACTTACCAGCAGGTATAGCTTAGATAATAGTTATAGTGTTATTTGTAGCAGTATGTTCAGATCAAGTATCCCCTATTATTTGGGGTGGAGAAATATGTAAGCTTCTTCTTTTCGGTATATTGGTGTTTTAAAAGTAGATCAGCCTTGCTTGAGCAAAATATATGATAAAAGTTTGAACTCTAAAGTTGCCGGTACGCAGCCGACCGCGTGCAGCAGTAGCAGACAACGTGTTGTTGCAACACTACTGGTTTCTATTACTATGAAATACCTTCCATTGCTAGCGACACGTCGCCTACATAGTAATACATAGGAACGAAAGAGAAAGGAGTGGCGCAACGACACTGCTGCTGCATGCGGTCGGCTGCGAACCGGCACCTTAACTGTTGATTGACAAATTATGTCAGCCGACAGTTGGTAGGTTATTGTGGTGTTATTTATACAATTTTCAGAATGACATTGACATAAAATTTACTTTTGATCCGATTAAAAACTGTCACTGAAAAAATCGATAGTTGTCTTGAGTGCTATAGGCTACGTTTTATACCATGAAACCGCGGGGGACAGCTGGACTTAAATAAAACTATTAAGTGCCCCTAAGTATTGAAATGTCTGAATTCAAGTACAGATTTTAGAACATTTATTTAAATACAAAAAAAATATATAAAATACTTTTATAGGGCTATATCCCGAAAGAGAATGGGTGAAATGGTAATGAAAAAAAATTACGTCTATGAAATACTTTCAGAATACAAAACCTAGACTCAACAGTCCGCTACTCAGACCGTCACTTACCCGTAGTGAACACTCAGGGAGATGTGCTGTTCAAGGCATTCTCCGACATGTTTGACGGCAGCGGAGGCCTGGTGGGAGGAACCCCAAGGATATACAGCTTCAACGGGAAGAATGTTATGACTGATTCTAATTGGTGAGGGTTTATCAGCATGTGCATTAAATGATTCCTACAGTGAGTTTCAGGCCCGTTTTGGAAAGTTTTAATTGGTGTCTTTCTAAATTTTAATAACTTACCAATTTCTTAAAATAAAATGATAAAAAGAAAAATTCAAAAACATAACATGATTTTAACACTAATAGACAGATTTCACTTGGATAGTTTTGACCTTATTAAAAACAAAAATGTTAAACTCCGCCAAGTTCAGTACAAATAATATTTGAGCTTCTATACTTATGAGGTACCCTACAAAACGTACTTTATAAAACGTGGAAACAAATATTAAATCATATTTAAATTTACCATCAACCATTTACGTAACAATTTTTGGAATGACGCATTTCCCAAGAATACAATGATAACTTTCACTGTGAGGCTACTTCCCAGTTCTAAAGGATTATTTTTATACGTTTCACTATATTAATTACCTAACCAGCAATAAGAGGTCAACAGTGTCCTACCTACAACTTTACTTTCATGATTATTTTAACAGGCCACAGAAAATTATATGGCACGGCTCTCACGCGAGTGGTGAACGCGCTCTGGATACTTTCTGTAATGAATGGCAGAGCAGTGACCCAATGAGTCGAGGAATGGCAGCATCTCTGTATTCACATAAACTGCTATCCCAGGAAAGGTAATGATTTACGATTTTTAACCTTCTTCATCTTGAAATTAAAATATTTTTTTCGCTTGTAATAGATTAAGTAACGAACTTTTCGAGAATTATTATTACTTTCTGTAAAACAATTATAATGTTACGAGAAGAAAATATTCACTTTTATACATTGGCAGAACTTGAAAAATATATATTAATAAGTAAATTCTTTAAAAAAAATACTTTGTTCACAGGTACACTTGCAATAACCACTTCGCAGTACTATGTATAGAAGCAACATCCAATTTTGTAGCCAGAAGGAAAAGAGATACAACAAGGTAAAACTTTTTTTTCATTTTATTATACTTATAACTTTTAAATTAACTTATAGTTCCATAAACTGTAACAATGGTGCCGATTCTGTTGTAAATCGCACTAAACTAATTTTAGTCACATCTCATCTCTTTCTTACGAACATGATTGAAAAAGGATAGAACATATTTTAAGTTGTCAAATTAATCTTTGCCGTCTTATTTTGCGTGTATTTAGGCGTGACCGCGATAGATGGCGACTAAATTTATATTGAAAACAAGCATTGGACTAATTTGACAGGACTAAATTTCTTACATCCTTTTCTTATGTTCTTTGTTAGAAAGAGACATAGTGACATTAAAATTAGTTTAGTTGTGAACAACAGAATCAGGGCCAATAGCTGAGTTTTCTATTGTAACAGAGGGAAATAAGAAAACAAAAGTTAGCTGCTAAGACATCATATGTACCGTTCTTTCATTTCTATATGACTTTCAGATTTAATGCGACGGGTTACCTCGATGACGAAGATTATCTCTACAACGCTGAAGAATATCAACAATTACTAAATGAGATTTTTGCTCAACCATTTAGAGAAAATTAATAATATAATTTAAATCGCCATCGCAATTTTTAAAGCAGCTTATATACCTAGTTAAATTTTAACTGATATAAAATCAGTGTTAATCTAAAATGAGATTAATCAAGTTGTTAAGCTTGGTTCGTGAGAGATTCCTATTAAATTAAGCTCGTATGCTTAAGCCACGTGAAAGTTACTACAAACGTACATTCATATTATATTTATAGTGAATTATATAATAAATATTTACGCTTTTTGTTCAATTGTAAATAAATTATGTATAAAATCGGTAATTATACTCATCTCGATCAAAAGGCATATAAATGTTTCACAGCTCGATATTTCTATATTTATTTAGATAAATATTTAGCAACGTAATCGCGCATGTTACTCTTGTTTATATAATTCGAAATATTTTGTGATTTAAATAGGTTTTTAATATTCGATCTTAAATTATGACTTGAGACTGTAAATATTATTACTACAAAAATATTATAATTAGTTTTAATTTTAAGATATACTTACGTTATGTATTTAATCTCGGATCTATAATAAGTAGATATGTTCACTTAAGCTACGAGTAAAAATGCACTGAATGAAAAAAAACACCATATTATCCAGCAGTGGATTACTGGTTGGTGCAATAAATTTTTGAGTTTTTTTATTATATTCAAATTTATGGTGCTCCTCATTTTTTTTTATTACAAATTTCAATGCAATACAGACATAAACTCATCAGATCAGTCATTAAAGTAAATATTTTTTTACATTATGTTTTTATTTAGGATTATCAGTCAGTATTTCATTGTGTATATTTTATTTCTAATCAAGATTGAAAACATTGATAATGCAGGATTTAGGTCATATTTAACCCAAACTACGTCATTAGATCTGAAGATCTTGTCGGTTACACTACCGTGCGCCCGTAATTATTAGAGTCATTGCAGTCTTGAATTTTGTATTCATCATAAACCTTCTGATTGGCAAAAGACATAACTTAAGTATTTTTTTTTAATTTTAAGTACATAAGTACATCGAAATGCTGCATTTTAATTTTATGTATAGAATTAAATGAGTAATTTTCATATATTACAACTATTTTATCTGACTGTGCCATTCTAATTTACCTTTTTGATTTAAATAATGAATTAATTAAAGTCTGATAGTTTATCCTCAGTCGAAATGAAAGTTGTATTTTAAGTTAGATACTTTATTCTATAGTATGTGTATTTTTACCACTAGAATTAATGTTTAGTGTACTAGTCGCTATTTCAACTGTTTTACTGTTTTTGTAAATTAATTGGAACCAAAGATAAGCCGTTGGGATCTAATGAATACATTTTTAGATCAAATACAGGATCGAAAAAATTCCGAGCGGTAGAGGGAATTTTAAATTAATGCTAGCAAAGTTTACTTTTTTTATTTAAAAATATAAGCAAAATTTTTAAATGCAGTCTGCATTCACAATATTTTTGATTAGCCGCATGCCTCAGTCAGGAATCGAAGCGACACGATCTTGCATTGTATACTAAAAGTCTTACATACATTTATTAACCAACTAGGAGTCCCCCGCGGTTTCACCCACGTTATATAAAAGAAGTAGCCTATTATACTCGGGGTTGGATAATGTAGCTTCCTATTAGTGAAATATTTTTTCGAATCCGACTGGTAGTTCCTGAGATTTGCACGTTTAAACAAACAAAATCTTCAGCTTTATTATTTATATATAGATTGGGAATACAAAGACTAATCTGAAATAGTGGTAGTTGCTTTTTTAAATAAAGGAATGTTGGAATTAAAAATTGTTTCCCTCCACCACCCGCGGTTTTTCCACCCTGTGTTTTTTTTTCTTTTATGTATTTAAAAACAACCTTCATGCAAAAGTTGCCGATCATGATTTTTATATCCATTTTTTGTACTTTGATTAATATCAAACAAGAATAGTAAAACATAAATTAAATATGTAACTCTACATGACATACCAACAAGCATTTACATAATAGGTACCATTATTAGGTATTATATTATAGCATGTAAGTGCTTTAGCGTCGAATAAACTTTGTAATTTGTGTATTATATTACGAACGACTGTATTTATATAACTACCTTAGTAGATGTATAAATAAATTGAATAAATGTTTTCACGACAATCGAATCTTATGTTTTTATATTATTTCTTTGTGAAATATAATTTACTCTCGATGAAAGGAAATACCGTTACAAGAATGAATAACCAACCTAAAAAAAAAAACAACCAAAAAAGAATTCCTACCTTACCTACTCTTAGATAGAAGGAAAGTTAATAAAATATTAAATGGTTGTTCATAACTGTATAAAAACAAAAATAAACAGTTTGTAGCCGACTGCATGAAGCAGCAGCAGGCAACGTGTCGCAGACACTACTTCTTTCTCTTTCGTTTCTATGTAATACCAGTAATACTATTGAGGTGGTGTCGCTAGCATCGGAATGTATTTCATAGTAAGCGCCTTTGCACATGAAAAAATCTTGTTTCTTATCAGATATGTCTTATAAGACATTCAGTCGCACTGGTTGTTAATTTGTTATATGAGACCATACACATAACAAGAAATTTCTGATCAGACACACCCATATATTTAATGTCTGATAAGAAACAAGAAATTTTCTTATAATGTGCAAAAGGCCTAATACATATACCTAGATACTGTAGTACTGAACAAAATATTTATTTATTTATGACAGCCAACAAAACATACACCAAACAAAGAATACAATAGTCATAAACAATACGCAAAACTATATGCTATCACAACATGGTACAAGACAAAGACATGTAAATATTATAAACTAAAACTTTTTTAACACTTTATTGAATTAAGTTATAGATATTAAAATAAAAAACTAAACAAAAAAATTGTATGTTGCGTGATGCTAGGAATAGGTCTCGACTAAGTATTGTGCTTAGGTCAATAAAAAATTAACCGTCGCGCTGGTTTTCATGACATCACGAACATACAGTGAAAACAGTAATACTTCCGACGTAAAAAAGCGTCGGGGTGCGAACAAGTAGGTATAGGAGAAGTCATACGTTCCATTCATAACGTTAAAAATAACGCGTGTAAAATGCATTCGTGCGAACGTAGGCTAACGCTGTTGTTCAGTCATTGGATTTTTTTCATGGAATTTCCAAATAATTTTACCGAAACCACTGTACCGCGCGCATTCCGCTACAAAAAACCATACTTAGGTTATTGTTGGTTTGTCCTCGACTGCAATAGGTACCTTATAAAATTAAAGTTATATTCAAAATTCTATAGATTAAAGAGCTTGTTTATCTCTTTTCAGTTATTGTTTGTTTTACGCAGTCGTAATTTAATTTATTATGTTTTTTTGTTTACATCTTGAAAACGATACATCATAGAAAATGTTGTTATACTGCATTATGAAAGCTGAAAAAATTCTCGTTTTCGGTGCTCATATCTGGACAACGATTGGGAATAGGTAAAATTGTGATAAAGATTTTTATCAGCTGTCATAGTGCAGTATAACAAAATCTCCTATGATGTATCGTTTTCAAGATATAAACAAAAATCCAAAAAACTGGACCTTTTTTGTGCCTCATCCTAGGGCTTAGGTACCTCTGCAGTGTGGGGACGTTTAGTATGTTTTTCTCTTAACTAATCCAAACAATGTTTCGAAGTCAAACTTTCTGCTTTCAATCTTTCCATCCACAATCATTTGGTGCCTGGACTACCAAGGTGCGGTTTCGCAACTATAAGCATACATTTTGCAGTAATACAAGGCTTACGACTAACGCTCGTCATATCATGACCATTTTGCACGTTGGTATTTAGAAGAGATTATACAACAATACTTATTGTATACACGAGTGTTTGGTTCGAAAACCAAACTGCTTATCCGATTCGGGGAAAAGGTTATTAGCATCGGCATAATAATATGCTTTGCGTACGCACATGAGCTTTACACTAGCCCTACAATAGCATCAAAAATCTATCTAGAATCATAGTGTAGACTAGAATATACATGTTTCGGTAGTGACACGAACTAGCGGAAACGTGAAATACCTACCGCTAGATACCACTATTTCGGGAGTCGATTTATTGCTATTTATAATTAATTATATGCTTGCATATAACTCTTTCCAAATCAATTGTTAAGGAATACAAAATGCACTATTGGAACTTTTCTTCAAAAAGAAGTACAATCACCAACCATGGTGATGAGGAAAGCACGCGCACCGCACAAGTGTTTGTGGCCAGATGAGGGTTTCGAGCATCGCATTGCTCTCAGTTTGGTCAACAATATGTTGCAGGGGTATGTGATTTTTTTTACAGTCATAATATATTTAGTTTTGTACTAATGTATAATTAAATAAGCTATATTTTAATTCCTTATTTTTTGCGCAATAAACAAAACTAACGAAATAACGTACTAACACGAATCAGGGGCTCTTTACTTTACCTTCAATCTTATATATAAAAAGACTAATGATCAACTATAAATCAACAGAAAAACGTGTTAACAATCTTAGATAAAATAAAGATACTTAGCATTACACTAGCTTTTTGCCCGCGGCTTCTCTCGCGTTGACTATTAAATTTGTACGTTCTCGAAATCAACGCTGAGATGTTAATTTCGTGAAGATTGGAACGAAGACGAGAGGATGTGAGCGCGGCGCGGCGACGGCTGGTGGAGGAACTCACACGCCCATTAAGAGTGCGTACGAAGCCAGAAAAATATGGCAATGTCAGATGAAACAAACTTATGTCTAATCTTCGCGTGGAGATGAGATGGAAATAGCGTGTTTCGCGGAACAAAAATGAACTAAGCGCTTTTTATCTAAATAACTCGTAAAGTATAGAATATTTTATAAAGTCGTTAGTAGCAGCCCTAGGTCATATGTTAGTGATATTATTTATCGAATTTTTATCTTAATTAGATACACCATGAACGAATAAAACCGAAAATTCATTATTATTACAGGTAGCTTTGTGATTTTTTTCTATCGAGGCATTCCATTATGTTTTTGCTCAGATAGAACCCTCGCGTATATAATGAAAATACCCATATAAAATATTTTTTCATTTAAATACTATTTACTTGGGTAAATTTCAATTCTAAGATTGTTATTTTGCTTTATACGCATTCTTAATGAATCAGTCAGGACTTTGTTTTTTTAAATAAGTAATCTTATTAGCAACATCGTTCTATTTTCCCTGTAATATTCACATCAATATTCATCAACTGTAGTCATTTCAGATTATTTGGATAGGGAACCTCAGAGATAAAGTGGTATGTATAATATGGAACGAATGGTAATCATCAGTCAAAAACTACGTGTCATAAAAGAAAATGGTGAAAGTACAAATAAAGCCCTTTCATATGATACCCCACATACATATTTTTTAGCCCTACTTTGAAATTTCATGCCAAATTCCGTCCCCTCATGCAAAGAAAGTAAAAATCAAAAAATCATTAGCAATAAGGTTGGTAACCAATATATTAAATTATTCCTTTCAAATCATAGCATTAGTGGTTGCTGAAATATACCGCTGTGATTGATGGACAGGTAGACGGATAGACGGATGGACTGGCACCATAATGGTTTCTTTTTTACGTTTTTGATTTGGAACCCTAGTAAAAACGTGTTCAAACAGATAAACTAAAAAAAAAAAAATTTGCGTGTTCAAACAGACAGACAGACAGAAAAGAAAAAAAATGTATTCAGTTACTCTCCTCACATCACCCCCGATCAGTTTTTGGTTAATATATTGAATATACAGATACGCCGGTTCTACAGTTTTATTATATGTATAGATTAGATAGGTATAGATAGAAAATAGGTATAGATAGAAGATAGATAGAAGATAGAAGAATATAGAATAACCCCCTTATTCATAATCGCTTTTTAACTAAATCAATGTAATAGTGTGCCCCGTCTCACTCTTTCGATCACCAAATGTCACCTGTCAGATAAAGACTTCGGAGTTGTAGATAACATTACGTTTTACATTCCCGTCTCCTTAGTTTCAATGGTAGCCCACCGATGAATCCTTCTGCTACAGTAGCAGAAGGGTCTGGTAAAGGTTCTTGTAAACTACAAGCAGCTGGTTCCACTGTGTACTTGTGTAGGACTGCTGCTAAGCCAGCCATTGACTGCATCTCTCCTAACTTTGAACCTAAAACAAAGATAATAATTTGCTACTACATATTTATTGAAGCGCTCTTGGTGTATCTACATTAAGCCATCGGCAAGGAATCACCGGTTTGGATGGTATCCGGATGGATGACCGCCTAGTGGTATTTCAGCTCGAACGTTTTCCGTGCTTCGGAAGCCATGTAAAGCCGATGGTTCCGGCTAGCATTTTATATAGCTTCATTTTGATAATCCTTAAGCTAGTTGGGGCCTCCTAGACCAGGGGTTGGCAACCTTTTGAGACTGAAGAGCAAAACATACGTTTTACAAAATTTCCCAGTTTTTAGAGCCAATTTTTTTAATAGCTATTTTTTATTATATTATTCATGCAAGAAAACGCTTGCTTGCATGAATATGTCAACTCGAAGATCGTCAGCACTCCAAATGAATCTATTGCATGATTTTAAAGGGTTTTGATAAAATTATTATTATTTGCGTAATGTATCTGAAGAGCCGCAACTTTACATTAATAGAGCCGTAGGTTGCCGACCCCTGTCCTAGGCGGCTTGAAACTCTATCAGTAGGTTGACCACTAGCTTACCTCCACCAATCCGCAGTGGGCATGTGTGTTAGAGTATCTGCCCATTCTCTTTCACCCTAATTAGTGAAAGGAAGCCCGTGCTCATGATGATGATGACATATTCCATCGATTTTAAAATTACTATTTTGAGAGTCCCTTGATAGATTTGGCCTTGAGTTATATTTGTTTACTACCTTTACCGCATTGGTAAGATAATTACACAAATAATATGAAGCCTTGTAAAGTCATCATCCTAGACTTACAGACATGCAATGTACCTTGCTTTATTGGATATAAAATAATCTATTATATTTTTTGTAATTAAATGAAAAAAATATCACTTACCAACACAAGCTCTTGGCCCTTCTCCAAAAGGCAAAAATATAGAATTTCTTATATAATCTTTAACGCCATCTCTAAATCTTTCGGGATCAAACTTATCAGGATCTACGAAATATTTCTCGTCTCTGTGAATGGCTTGAATGGGTATCATTACTTTGACACCATCATGTATCGTTATTCCGAGTTCTGGGATTGTATACTCTGGCACAGAACACATCCTTAGTATGTACGCAACTGATGGATACATCCTCATCGCTTCATAAAATGCCAATTCCAAACACTTCATCTCTTTTACTGCTTCATAAGTTATTTTATTATTATGTCTTGCTAGTACAATATCTAACTCATTCTGTATTTTTTCCTGATATTCAGGATGAAATGCCAACTGATGTAAAGTATAACTCGATGCAGTCGAAGAAGTTTCGAATCCAGCACCAAAAAATACAAATGCCTGGGCTGTCATCAACAGATCAGTCAATTCTAATTCAACTTTCTTAGGCGATCCATCTTTTTCTGTTTCCTCAATAGATTCCGCAACCATATTTCCTTTTTGTCTCAATTCCAACATTAGATCTATGAAGTCGTTTCTACCAGAGGGCTTGTAATCCCTTTGCTTCAAAACACTTTGAACGATGTGAGTCATCTTAACCTGTATTTCTGATGATATGAATGTCATATTTTTACAAAGCTCCGGAAACATAAACTTTAAAGCACCAGATAAAGCTTCTTTCAAATTTCTGCGGAATATTCGTTTACCTAATTTCCTAAATTCTGAATTTTCATCTGTCAATGAGTCCATTTGGATACCAAAACCACAGACACCGATAAAATCAGTTGTATATCTTGCCATTAGTTCTCTTACGTCATAGTATTCTCTATGAGTTACTTCTTCTGTTATAATTTGCAGCTTTTCTGCTCTTTCGGTAATTAAAGGAAACATTGCCTTCAGTTTTCCGGTACTGAATGCAGGGGTAAATCTCTGCCTGATTAATCGCCACAAATCTCCATCAGCGAAGAATAAATTCTTCAGTAGCGGTTCAATCACTTTTTTATGAGGGTTTATGCCTCTGGCATAGAAATAATGGAAATCGGTTGTAAGAATCCTCTTAATGATTTCTGGATCTCGAATGAGTAACTCTGGGCTGGTACCTCTGAAGAAGCCGACGACCTTTTCCTCTGGATACTTCTTGTAAGCTTCTGTAGCCATCATCGCCACACTGGCGCGTTGCATAAATTGGTTTAAATTAGTTCCAAAGTATGGGATGGGCCTGTCATGTTTAATACTCCTCTTTTTCCAGTAATCAAATGTCCGAACTCCATAGAAGTATAAAGCCACAAGCACTATTATGATAAAATATACAATCATTTTACTAGTTCCTCACTAACAGCCGCGTACAACCGCAAAAGGGTAGCATATACAAGCTCAAAAATAGAGTGTTCGATTGTAAATAAACACCAATGTATTTAATTTAAAGACTTCTTTGTGTTAAGTCCGTAATTAAATTATGTGCATATTGGTTGGGTTCTGTAGATACGAACACTTTAATAATGTGTTAAAAAATGTGTCGGAAAGTCAAAGGCAAAGCCATTTATTCAATTCAAGGCCTAGTTAGAAGCACTTACCAAAGCTACTGAAGTTACCACCAGTTCGTAAGTCAGCCTTCACCCAAGACGAACCGGCAAGAAACAGCAAGGTTTTGGAACTATGTATGTTGGCATTTTTTTTTAAACGTTTTAGGAAAATAGTAAAATACACAACAAACATAAATAAAAACAAAAACTTACAAAATAAATAAAAATAATGAACGAAACAATGTCATAAATTATTTAGATACATAATCTACTGGCTTTTATAATGTGCACTTGTCTAGAGTGAAGATCCTTCCAAGCATCTTTATCTTCAACATAATGGGCTACCTTGCTTTCAACTTTCTTAATGAGAGATTTGAATTTAAAATCAGTATTTTTTTTACCGACCGGTATTTTGTTATAAAAACGTACACTATTTTAAAAAAATTACTTTTGGCTTGGCTAATGTAAAAATACGGAACAACTATGTAATTTCCTTTTCGTCTTGTCATAGAAAAATTTAAAACAAAAATGGAGGTCCACAATATCAATATATCTTAAAGGACAAAAAAATTAAGAAAAATCGTAAAAGTAATACATATATAATTAATTATACTAGATCAACGGTACCCAAAAATATTGTACCTACATAATTATCTAACCTTGAATATCTGTCCTTTTATCTACGAAATCAGAATAAAAATATAAATTGAAGATAATTATCTTCGTCACTTCCATTGTTAAAGAATTTCAGCAAAGTACCTATTTTTAAATATCATTTGAAGGAGTATGGAGGTGCAAGGTGGATGACACCTCCATATTTGGTGACCCTGACGCGATGGATGGGAATAATTTCTAACCCTTCCAATCACTGAAAATGCAGTGGCATCCTTCTGAGCAGCTTCCAAGCTCACACTCCCCACCGGTAAGCAGTCACACAGCAAGCCAGTTTCGCCTTTACCAGTTCCAACACAGCCGATTCACCGTGCTTCCTGGTTCTGCAAGGCTCACCACAGCGACAGCACTCATCGCTCGCACATTCCACCGCAGCACACGTCCGGACCTCTTCGGCTGGCTCACCGTCTCCGGCGTCGCAGTCTCTGCACTACGTGGACTCCCATTGCTCAACCCGTCGCAGCAATCTCGCTCAGTCTCGACTCACCGCAGACTTCCGAGCAGCACTGGCACTTGCAAGCTTAACGCAATGACGCAACAATAGATCGACCTCTGGTCTAGGAAAGGAGAGATGTAGCGACCTATATCAGCCATCTATAAGTAACACTGAGATATTTTACACACGGAAAGATAGATGGCGTGGCGCCACATAATTCTGCATCACTTTACAACGCCACAACATCCTGCATCGCGCTTACAAAGTTTTCTCAGCGATCTGCATCAACTGTCCGACATGTACAGTAGGACCGCGGTCCCCAGGCACGATGACCCAGCCTGATCTTCCCTTTTAAATGGAGGTGTCATCCACCTTGCACCTCCATAGGAGTAATAATAATAAACCTGCAAATATTATATAGTATGGCTATTTTTTACGTTTCCGAACTAATTTCGATGCAAACTGACAGAAGGGTAAACTGACCGAAAGGTAAGGTTGGACCAGTAAGATAATGCAGTGGAGCACTCTGGCCACAGTGGGCTGCTACGTCTCTCCTATTTAGGTCCCTCGCTGACTACGTTAAATACCTGGATGAGGTGGCTGACTGCGTCTGTAGATGCGTACCTCGCCCATTGATTACCCTGGGTATTCCCCCATTCACAGAGACACTCCTAGGAGAGAGACCAGGAGTGGGCAACTGGTATGGACCCCTGTTTAGTTAATCGGGGGTCCGTGAGCACATGCGTGCGGTAACAGGGGAGTCGATCGAAGAGAGGTAGAGAATAATTTGACTGGGACCTCCACCTTACAGAATACCGCAGCCAAATATCTTCATGTTATTTTACTGCGTGTTAGTAACGCCAGAGCTAATTGGGGAGGGGGGAGGGCCGGTAACGCGTGAGTGATGCCCCGTGTGTTGTACTTAATTGTCCATATGGTACCGTCTTGAGGTTAAATCGTTCAAGGGTACCGTAAACACTTATCACCAAGCGGACCGTACGCTTATATTAAATTATTTTAATTCATTTAATTATGAATCAATTAATTAATTAAAATTAAAATTAATTCAATTAATTAGTTTTTTTATTATTCCAATAACTAAAAATCCAACATTCTTTTTCGTCGCGTTGGTCTGTCTCTGGTATTTTGGATAAACAACACTTTGGACAAACCAAAAAAGTAAATTATATATCTACCTTCGTAACTATGTTAATAAGCCATCCACCAAATTTATTTTCAGAACGAACAATTCGTAATCAATTAGAAGTCATATGGGAAACTATCCCTGAAGGTAGTTCTGCCAACAGAAACTATGAACCTAACACGTGGAGTGAAAACTCACGGATCACAAAGTAATTTTAGTTTGTACAGGACAGGCCCATAGAGCATTTAAGAACAGTAGACGTCTGATTCTTTGTTATGTAGTTTTGACGAGATTTATTTAATTATTATTGCACAAAAACACTTTGTTTTAGTTTTCAGGCTTACTATACGGAAAATACAACATAAAAAATATTATATTTGTATGCTAAACATCCAAATGTGTTTGATGATGAATGATGTTCCAAATGTGTTTTGAATGATACCCGTTATAGTGATTGAGTTACAAACAACCAAACTTTTGTATTGAAAATATTACTAGTTACTACGCAGCGGTCTTACCTATGCCTGCTTCTGAGAGATTTTCCAGGATAAAAGTATCACAAGTATTTCTAGGATATGATCCATCTATGTGGCATGTTCACGGAAGAAAGAAAGAAGGTTTAATCTAAATCTATTCTGCCATTATATTAAGTAGGTAATTCACACAAAAATAAAGAAGCCTGAGGCAGTCGGATGTATGAAGAGTTGCTTCAACAATAGAGTTCCTTTTCTGTTTGGTTCATTCATACAATTAATTATTTCAATTACAAAATATGTAGTTCTACCTCTACTTTCAAAGATACTGTGTTCTATAGAAGTGCAGGAACTAGCCTACCGCTTTGATTTGTAGAGGTATAGGTACTGTGCAAGCTACGAAATACAGCAAAAGCCTGCGATTGGCAGACTAATTGATTTCAACTCCAATACAGGTACAAATTTAAGCTGTGAAGTTCTGTATTGACTAGTTTAAATTAAACACATAGTGATATAGATAGGTATATTTTGGTTATGATGAGCAGTGTGATTGCGCGTACACATGTGAATTGCTTGTAATTACATTCGCTTTGTAGTATTATATTCGACGTCACGTACAAAATGTAGATAATGATTTATATTGTTAGATGAAAATAGCCCGGTTGTTACAATATTCGTGCTATATTTTGTTAAATTACTTTGATCATTAACTTCCTCATGTTCTGCCTTTCTTTCTATTTTTCTAGAGTTGTTATTTTCATGTTATGACTACTTCATCATCATCATCATCAGCCTATAATGTCCCACTGCTGAGCACAGGCCTCCTTTCACAAATGAGGGTGAAAGGGAATGGGCAATACTCCACCACGCGTGCCCACTGCGAATTGGTAGAGGTAGACCACGACGGTGTTAGTTTAACTTTGCCGATCGATTAAGAACGGCTAATCATGCTACACCACGAGCGCTTATTTTATTATATATTAGTCTATATTATATATTTTTATTTACAACAAATATGTTAGTTTATTATTTTGGTTATTTAAGTATTAGGATTTAGTATTTATCTTAATTCAGCGTACTTATGTGCTACACCTGCCTTATTCTCATAATATCTTGTTAATCAAAGGTTGTCTGGAAAAACATACCAGTAGAGCTTTTATGAATAAATAGCTATTATGATTGGAAATCTACTGCTTCTTACCAATGATTTACAGGAACTTTGCTATGTACGCTTACTATCTCAAAATTATAGTAGGTATACATCACTACATATCATAAAGATGGTGGTTAAATGCAAGCCAATTGTAGCGTTGCTGCTAAAATACACCGCTGTTTGTGACAGACGGACAGACAGACGGACGTATAGAATCGAGTATAGACGTATAATATCATGAATTCCCTCTTTCCCTGTTGGTACAAAATCCAAATAACAATTTGTCAGTATTAACTTACAGCATTCTTAGTTGCCCAAACAAATTCACAATTTTGTAATTTTAATTTTGGATATTATTATTTTATTTTCCCGTCTATAATGCTCGCCGTAAAGTCTTTGCACATGGCGGGTAATATTTCCATCCTTACGGAAACGAGTACTTTGTCTACTTTGTAGACAACTCGGTTGTTCCAGCCACTTAAACACAAAGTATTTTTTAATTTCCGCAATAGTTTTAAAAGCAAAATATTTTTCTCGACAAAAATACTTTTCATAAATATATTCTTAAACTAGCTTTTCACCAGCCGCTTCATTCGTGCAGAATTGGGTACTTTTCTGGGTAAAAAATATAATATACGAGTGACGTCACATTTCATTAAAAAATTTATAGAAATGTGACGTCACGCGGAGCTTTAACGGGCTATATCTTCATCATTTTTTGTTTGATTGACGAAAAAAAAACACGTGTCCAATATTTTTTGATAATCTAACTTGAAGATGAGATATGATGTAAAGTATGAAGCACTACTAATGCTAAAGACCAAATATTTTTAAAGACCAGGTCTAGAAGTTTTACCTGTCCCACTAGCTGTTTATATGTTTGTTTATAGTTTTGTATATATGTGTATTCGTTATATATAATATACATATATATGTATTTGTTTGTATTTGCATTGTATATTCTAAGTAGGTATATATTATCTATCTTTATGTATATATATATTTATATGCATATTTCTGTTTATAGTTGTTTATTTTATTTAGTTTATATTATTATGTCTTAATGTTTATTACTATTAATTTATTCTTTGTTTTAGTTTTTTATTGTACACCCCCGTATTTTAATGTTTATTTCAATTCCTCTCCATCCAAAGGTTGCCTGGTAGAGATCACGTCATCATCATCTTCAGCCTACAATGTCCCACTGCTGAGCACGGGCGTCCTTTAAGAGGACTCAATTCGTCATACTTTTCACACAAAATCTCTGTACTTATTATGGCGTTGTTAAACATTTTTCGTTAGATGTTTTGAACAAATTAGTATCTTGTGCACTATATCTAGCCTTGTATCTAGGCGTAATTTAAATAAAGTGTGAAACAAATTCAGTCAAAGCCTCCGAAAAACAGCGTTTTTGCCTGAACTTTGGCCATATCTAATGTACCTATAAATTGTAAAAGTAAAGAAAACACATTTAGATACCAGGCTTGCAAATGTATTGGAGATTCTAAATAACTAACTTTCTTTTCACAAACTTGTAAGATTTTTTCACAAGAAGTATACTCCTGGAACAAGTTTTATGAATGCGAAATCATGAATGACGACCTAGCGAAGCAGCCGCGAGTGATCAGCGGAATTTACCGACTGATAATCGACGGCTCTGATGCTATCTCTCTTTTTTTCGCAGTCAAACATTACGTTGGATGAAACAACAAGCTTTTAGACTATGCTCGCGTTGAAGTTGCGCCGGCCACAGAGGGCCGCCTTAATGAGGGTGAAAGGTAATGACATATACTCCACCACGCGTACCCACTGCGGATCGGTGGAGGTAGGCTAGTTGTCAACCTACTGTTGAAAATTTTCAAGCCGCCTAGGAGGCATTCAACTAGCTTAACGACTATCACAATTAAGTGATAACCGGGACCAACGGCTTTACGTATATTCCGAAGCACGGAAACTCTCGATTTGAAATACCACTAGGCGGTCACCCATCCAGGTACCGACCATGACGGTGGTAGCTTTACTTTACCGATTGATTAAGAACGGCTAATCATGCTACACCACGAGCGCTTCATCGCAATGGACAGTATATTTACATAAATAAAATTCATAAACCACAATGTATACAATTTTGAAATCGTTTTCCTAACAAAACAGTCAACTTCTTATACTTAGTTTTGTTACAAAATCCTCTTACTAAACTGTGAACGCTCTGTGGGAACTAAACCGCTTTGCCAACTTGTCCCCTTGGTCTCCTCAAATCTGTTATAAAGTCCGTTTTCAACAAGTCCGCCCTATGACTGACCGACCGCTTCAAAGCGTTATGCAATGTCGAAATAAAGCAAAGTTTTAGACATTCATAATGGAAACGCGTTCAAAGAATATTAATGAAATATTAAGAGGGGTTCCTAGCTGCGAGGAATTTGAAAAATAGGTATTTGAAGAAACTATTGCCATCACGCTATGCCGCTATGCTATGTGCGATAGGGACATCTACAGCTCAAACCGAATTATTCACAAAAATTTACGAAATCGACGTTTCGTTTTCCCCATTTTCCTCCTCGAAAACTGAGCCGATTCAATTATTATTTACATTAAAATTTTAAGTAAGGGGTTATCTAGGTCCCTATTACTTTCTTTTATGTTAAAATCTTTTCGAATTTGTCTGGTAGTCCTTTTAATCACGGCGGAAAAATAGGGCATTTATTATAATTTTTGGAGGGCCATAATTTCTTTAATAATTAGTTACTGAAAAAAAGGAAGTGACAGGGACATGTCTAAAGAAGAACTTGATTATATGAAAAAAAATGATGACACTAGAGGCATTATTCAGGAAGAAAACAGGGGAATACATTTGTATGGAATAATCGCAGTCCAACTACCGTCTTAAGTTGTAAATCTACCAACTTACCTAGTATCTATTTTAAGGACCATATCTTTGTAATAAAAATTATATTTTTTGGTAAGTTAATTCCTTTGTAGAAGATATGAAACAAACTCGGAAATGATTACAGTTGCTGTCGTAGCAAAGGGTTTTACCATTATTTTCCTATATTACACTTTTTCCAAACGTTATCCGTGAGGTAGAATCTCGAAGCACTTCTAGTTTTATCTCTTACAATTGCAATTCAGGTATTGCGAAATGATCCGACTAAAACTTATCTATACATATAAAATGCTTTGTCCTGAATGACTGACTGACAATCAACGCACAGCCTAAACCGCTGATCGTAGAGACCTGAAACTTGGAGGGTGTGTTCTTTGTATAACGTAGGCATCCGATAAGAAAGGATTTTTCGAAATTCTACCCATAAGGGGGTGAAAAACGGGGGAAAAGTTTGTATGGGACAACGTGATTCCTTGGTCCGATCTACTTCAAATTTTGCATAAACATTCCTTAACAGAATTGATAGAAGACGTGTTTCGTATATTATTGAAACTCATCGCCTAACGGGATTAAAAAGGGGTAGAAAGTAATTTTAGGGGTGATTTGCATCGAAATTGATATCAATACTCCTTAGTACTTTTGATTTAAATTACATTTTATTTTGACACATGTTTGAAAACTCAATTCGATTTTCACAGATTACAGAATAAGGCAGATGGAGCGCCCGGAACACGGGAGAGGCCAAAAAAGTAAATAAGAATTATAAAACACATACCTGCCGGGCTATTGCGTATCTTTGGTGGTAATCGTAACGAACACCATTAATTATTTCATCCAATGACGCGCACGCGATATGACGCGACGATGACCATTCGCGGGCCCTGATTGGATGAAATTTATTAATGGTGTTCGTTACGATTACCACCAAAGTTACGCGGTAGAGCCCCTGGTATTCGCTTTTGAATTTGTATTTGCTTTGTTTAAAAAACTTTATTTAACGAAAAACACTTTCATTTAATAGTGCGTATAAAGCAAAATAACATATCTTAGAATTGAAGTATATTTAAATGAAAAAATATTTTTATATGTGTATTTTCATTATATACGCGAGGGTTCTATCTGAGCAAAAACATAATGGAATGAAAATTCCTCGATAGAAAAAAATCACAAAGCTACCTCTAATAATGAATTTTCGTTTTTATTCGTTCATGATGTATAATTACAAAACCTAATTGAGACAAAAAATCGATAAATAATATCACTAACGTATGAGCTAGGGCTGCTACTAACGTTTTTTTTTAAATATTCTATACTTTACGAGTTATTTAGATAAGAAGCGCTTAGTTCATTTTTGTTCCGCGAAACACGCTATCTCCGTCTCATGCCACGCAAAGATTAGACATATGTTTGTTTCATCTGACATTGCCATATTTTTCTGGCTTCATACGCACTCTTAAATAAACTTTGTGGTTTTTTTGGCATCTCTCTCGTGTTTCGCGCGCTCTATCTGTCGTTTGTTCAGTAATCTGAGCCGATTTTATTCAAAAAACTTGGTACTCTTTAAAATTGGAATTTCAAATATAAAAGAATATTTAAATCGGATTAGAAATAGAAACAAAATTTTTTTTTGTTCTTGGATATTTGAATGAAAAACTTACCTTTGGGACTTTTTGGCGGGAACTTGCAGAGTGACGTTGTGATTTGCATCGAAGTTGATAGCAATACTCCTTAGTGCTATTGATTTAAATATTCTTTTATATTTCACATTCCATTTTTAAAGAGTTTTGCATTGCACCAAGCTTTTATGTAAGTTCAACTTTTTTTGAATAAAATCGGATTGAGTTTTTAAACATTTTTGTCTGTCTGTTCCGGTTCATAGCTGATGTTATAAGGAAGTAACTTAGCTACTTTTATTTTTGAAAAATAATAAGTGTTCCGCGCAAAAAAATTCAAACCGTACGCGGGTGAAACCGCGGGGGTCTGCTAGTCATAAATATAATGCTACTGACAAAAAACTATTTAGTCCGTCTTATACATCAAAAAATATTAGACACGTATTTTTTCTTTTGTCAATTATACAAAAAATACGAAGATATCGTGTTCCGCGTGACGTCACGTTAGAGTACACTTTTTACTCTAAAGTGACAAGCCCCGACTCGTTAACTTTGACTCGCTTTATCTTTGTAAATTTTTATGATATGGTAAAGCAAAAAATAGAGACCAATATTTTTTGATAATTTAATTAGACGGATTAGAATTAATAGGTATTTTTACCTAGGAATCATACCTATGGGCGTTAATATTCAAGTGAAAACTCTAGCGATTTTAATACGGACCTTCCTTCTACCTTCTCTTAGTAACGTTAAGTTCAGGATAAAAGTTGCCTCTATTTTAAGCCGATTCTAAGCCAGTCTTTCATTGAAAATCTTTTCGAACTCAACGAAACGAACAATGCAGTATCTTGGAGAATAAAGGCTGGACTTATGAAAAGATTATGAGAAACTACCATATTGTATTAGATAATACAAGAAGTAGAAAGAATATTTAGTTTTTTTTAATGTAATTTATTATGGTACTAAACTACTCAAACAACATATTCACTGAAATTAGAAATAGTATTAACTAACATAGAAACATAAATAAACGAATTCATAATGAAGTTATCAAAATTCCGAAGTCTTTATCTGACAGGTGACATTTGGTGATTGAAAGAGTGAGACGGGGCACACTATTACACTGATTTAGCTAAATAGCGATTATGAATAAGGGGGTTAGTGTTTTAAATAAACTACACATTTAGGTATGATTTTTTACGCTGCTTTATTTTCTTATAAAAAATACATTATATTCGAAACAGTAGAAAACATAATAGAGATCATGAAACTTTTCAACAACTTAGACATAAACAATGATTTAGACAATATAAACTAATGCTAGATCAATAAACCAACTAGATACAAACTAAGATATCAACGGTCAACAATCCATTGAACTTGTTAATGCAATAGCAACTACAGTAAATTCACTTAGTTCGTAAGTTAACATTGTTGTTATAACGAACCCCTTGCTTTATTAACCGAAGCTTGCATCCCCCGGCAATATATTGGATACATAGAGCTTTAAATCTACGGACATTACATTTTTAAGCAGTCTTTATACAGCATTCTTCTGTTTAGTGACTGGATTTAGTACATGTTTTAAGTACCTAGATTCAGCAGGATGATGAAGATTGTATAAATTATCATCATCTGCGTTCCTTCTTTGGCCTTTTTTAGGGTCGACTTTATATAAGTACCTACTATGTCATGTGCATCAATTTTCTTTTTGATATTTTTTTTTTACTGTAAGCAAAATTTTAACTAGAATATTTTGTATGCACCAATACATACGACCAATTTTTTAATCCAGAATTTGAGCACCGGCTATGATTAAAATACGCCAAAAAAACAAATGGAACACAAAATAGATTTACTTATATTAAAATTCTATGGATTTTGCTATCTACGTACCTACAAGCACACTTGAAAGTAAACAAGATCGGATACCGCATAAGAGTGCATTTGAGCACGCAAAACGGGAACAAGGAAATACTTCACATTATTTCCAAGCAAATGCCGCTTTGTGACCTGTGGCCTTTGCGGTGCACACTGCACAGTGAACATTGAAAGAACGTCGACTTTAAAAGATTGATTTTTACAGATCGAAAAGATTTGGAGCGTGAATTTCTTTTGCCGTACCTTGGAATCTGTAGTGTACCAACAAAAAGAATGTATTTTACGTAATACTCATAGAATGCACTGTCTTGGTACAAAACTTATCTCCATGTTTTTTGACCAATATGTTACAGTAGTACCCAACTGATATGGATTACCGATGTACCTGCGCAGAAGATACATTTTCAAAGCGCGGGAAACCGCTATTGTTCGGCAGCTGCCGCCATGTTAGCGCGCGCCGTGCGGAGGGGCGTCACTTGCGAGTGAGACGGAACTAACAGCTGCAGTGTATTATGAACCTTATAGTAGTGATCTAAGGTTGATTGTAAGTTTTAAGCATTATTTCGTTAATCTTCGGGGCCATACCTTCTTTTCTGTGCGAACGATGATTCACGACGCGCCATGTCAGTTGGCTACTACTGTACCATGGAATCTGAAGATGTTTCTTGTTAATAGTAAACACGCAAAGCTTAGAAGGGAACTGATGTACCATAGTTTGATAGAGTATGTAGTCATGCAAGAAGAATAAAATACAAAATATGAGAGGTTTTACCAAATACCAAACTCACAAAACATGTACAAAATATCATCTCAAGTGACTCACTGCCTTACAATCCCACAGTGCGACAGCTTTCGGGGATTTATTTCCAGTCTCGTCACAATAGCTGGGTTTATCGAGGGAGACAGAAATGTTTTCAGAACTACTTATGCTGATGCCTGTAATACCAAGAAATAATAAGCTTAGATTTGTTGAAGCTAAAAATTAAAATAACTGTTTTGTTGAAGATAATCGTAATACGACATCCTATCCTATACCTATTATAAATGCGAAAGTGAGTTTGTTTGTTTGTTACGCCTTCACGCCTCAACTACTCAACAGATCATCATGAAATTTTACATTCAGATAGCCTATGGTATGGAAAAGGACATAAACTAAGCTAAACACGGGTAATACCGCGGGGAACAGCTGGTTTATCATAAAATTATCCCAAAGTTTTGTATAGCTTATTTAAAAATCCTATGTTCTATGTCCTTCTCCATAAAATAGGCTATCTGTGTGCCAAATTTCATAATGATCCGTTGAGTAGTTGAGGCGTGAAGGCGTAACAAATAAACAAACGAACAAACAAACTCATATCAATATAGTAAGAATAGGATTAGGATAGTTAAGATATTTAGGATTAGGATATAGTATAGTATTTAGTATGGATAGTAAGGAAAGGACTATAATCATAGCAATAAAATAAATCATGTACTACAGACAAAAACAGATCACAATGTAGTCCACAAAAGCTTTCGATAGCCGATATTACTGTTATTGAAACAAACATCCGTATTCAGCCCAAGCATCTACGTAATTCCAATAAGGTCTTTGAGAAACATTAAATTCCTGTCACATACACGAGTAGTTAATGCGATTGCCACCTAGAATCTGCCCGCATTGCATTCCGAGATCGTAATTAGGTCAAACGATATATTCTACCATCGGACCATTTACTCCAACGGAATATTTAAAAAGATATAGCTTAACACCGACATTGTGCTACAAAAACCATTAGGTAATGAATTTCGCTTCAAGAAATAAATTCAAGCGGGTATACCTTTACGCCAGAATCCTTTTTTGGAGAATTGAGATGCAAAAATATTCAACGATAAGCCTAAAACGATAAACGATAAAAAAGATGGAAAATAGTACGTACCTCGGAAACACAGGTGAAACCGCTTGGCGATCATTAGTTGATTATAATGTATGTGTTGATACCGCATTGGTCACTACCTCTCGACACCTCACCCACAACTTTCGTCTCGACATTCGACATCTCGCACCCTTCCTGGAAGAATGTTGTAAGTGAAAAGTGTCAACTTTTCAGGAGCGTAAAAAAACTGTCCTAAAAATGTATCAATGTTATTAGAAATATGTAGTATATAACTAAAACTACCTGTGAGGGGCCTACGTGTTTATATTTTAAATGTACTCAATGTGTATTGAGAAAACCCTAAAAAGGAGCGTTGCGTAATTATTCCTCGAAGCAGTTGATGGAGTAATTATGAATATTGCATTGTTGACATGTTAAGGAAGTCTCGCTGTTCGATATTATTGCAGATAACTCTTTATTTGCATTCTGATTTAGTAGTGCATTCAATGTGTAAGTGTCGTTTACATAGGTTTTCCTCGAGCTACTCGTTTGTGTAACAAGTATGCAACTACAGTTATTTGAAAATATATTTTTAAGTCTTCGTTCAAAATTGATGTAAGTATGAATATGCTATTAGTCATATGGAACTTTAGTGAATAATTAAGTGCAAATATATAAATTTCGTTTTATGATGGAAATATTAATATTTTACTGTTGCAATATTTTACATAATTGTATTTAATTCCTTCATTTTTAAGATAAAAATTATGAAAAAAATTGACAATACGTATTAATTTTTCCTGGTTTTTTAGTGCAATAAAAAATAAATTACAGTTTAAAAAAACTAAAAAAAACACGCTTTAAAAAGCCCTGCACTAAAAAGTGTTAAATAATTATAAAATTGAACCTAAATATATTCTCTGTCTATCCCGTAAGGGCCTAAATGTAAGCAATTTTTGTAATTAAGTTCAATATTTGAATGAAAAGTGTGTGGCGCTTTTCATTTTGTAATTTACGATATTTCTTCATGATAATGATAATGCTTAGAAATTCTATTGGGTTTTTTATTTATTTTTTATTTTTTAGTCAACATAAATTATTCATACCATTTTATTATGTTACTTATACCATATTTTCATAATATGGTATAAGTAACATATTTTTATAAGTGTGAAATAAATATCAATTTATTTCACATTTATAATGAGTATTTAGCTTCAGTGCCTACTCTTTGACTCCACCAACAGACTCAGAAAACCATATTTGGCCAAAATGCACATAATACGATTACAATACGCCCAAACACGGCTAGAATACGATGCTCCGCTATGGGGTTCCAGTGCCAACCCTCCGACTTCATCATCAGACCCTGACAACTATACATGGTCAAAATTCATCTCACGACATTTTCAACAACCCCAAACACGGCTAGGATACGATGCTCCACTATGGAGTTTCAGTGCTTACCCTCCTACTCCATCATCAGACCTTAAAAACCATATAAGGTCAAAGTTCATCTTACGACAATTCCAACAAGCCCAAACACGCCTAGGAAACGTTGGTCCGTTATGGAGTTCCAGTGCCTACCCTCCTACTCCATCATCAGACCCTGAAAACTATACATGGTCCAAGTTCATCTCACGACAATTCCAACAAACCCAAACACGGCTAGTATACGATGCTCCACTATGGAGTTCCAGTGCTTACTCTCCTACTCCATCATCAGACCCTGAAAACCATACATGGTCAAAGTTCATCTCAAGATAATTCCAACAAGCCCAAACACGGCTAGTATACGATGCTCCACTATGGAGTTCCAGTGCTTACTCTCCTACTCCATCATCAGACCCTGAAAACTATACATGGTCAAAGTTCATTTCATGACAATTCCAACAAGCCCAAACACGGCTAGGAAACGTTGCTCCGTTATGGAGTTCCAGTGCTTACTCTCCTACTCCATCATCAGACCCTGAAAACCATACATGGTCAAAGTTCATCTCAAGATAATTCCAACAAGCCCAAACACGGCTAGTATACGATGCTCCACTATGGAGTTCCAGTGCTTACTCTCCTACTCCATCATCAGACCCTGAAAACCATACATGGTCAAAGTTCATTTCATGACAATTCCAACAAGCCCAAACACGGCTAGGAAACGTTGCTCCGTTATGGAGTTCCAGTGCTTACTCTCCTACTCCATCATCAGACCCTGAAAACCATACATGGTCAAAGTTCATTTCATGACAATTCCAAAAAGACCAAACACGGCTAGGAAACGTTGCTCCGTTATGGAGTTCCAGTGCCTACCTTCCGGATCCATCATCAGATCAGCTCGATGGTACCATATTATTGTATTGTCATTGGTACTTGATAAGTGTGCAAAATTTCAGTTTAATCTGACGTCTGGAAGTCGATGAAAATTACGTTCGAAGATTCCTTTACATACATTCATACATACATACATAGATACATACATACAGGTGAAGCTAATAAAAGCGTGTTAAAAACACGCAAGTTGACTTGTATCTTTGTTCCAGGGGGGGTGCGATCTCTACTTCGAATACCAGCTTACCAACAAAAGCCAAATCATCATTAATCTTGAGCTTATAGTCAATTTCATTAAAAATACCTTCTTCTTCTTAGTCGTGCACTCTTGGCAGAGTGGTCGTGGTCATGGATTGTCCCTTTCTCGCATGACCGCTGCATTTGCAATGTTTCTCCATTTTTTCCTATTTGTGGCGTTTCGGGAACATTCGGTAATCGTACATTGCGTGGCAGATTTTATGAGGTCAAGCCACCTGGTTGGAGATCGACCACGCGAACGTTTGCCTTCAACTCGACCTTGGATGACCAATCTCTCCATAGAATCATGTTTACGTGTGACATGTCCGAAAAATTTTAGGATTCGTATCTGAACAATCGACGAAAGTCTTTGTTTAATCCGGAGCTCTTTTAATATAGAGACGTTGGTACGATGCGCAATCCAGCTTATTCTCAGCATCCGTCGCCAGCACCACATTTCCAAGGCGTCGATTTTTCTTCGATCTTGCAATCTTAACGTCCACGTCTCAGCTCCATAGAGGAAAATTGGAAAGATCAAGCAATTCATCAGACGAACCTTTGTGTTTTTGGTTATTCTGCGATCTCTCCAGATTTTTGTGAGCTTCTCAACGGCTGATCTAGTTACAGCGCAGCGTCTCTTTATCTCTTCTTGACATCCTCCACTGTTAGTGATAGTGGAGCCAAGATAAACATAACTTTGACATACCTGGCAGTTGGCAACATTTATGATTTCGGGCTTGTTGTTGGTAGCACGATCCACTATCATCATTTTGGTCTTCTCGCGGTTTATTGCAAGTCCAAAACTTAAACTGGTTGATTCCAAAAGTTGGAGGAGGTCTTTTATATCTTCTTCAGTTGTGGCAAGAAGAGTAGTGTCATCAGCATATCTCAAGTTTGATATCAACTGCCCCCCTATAGATACTCCTTTGTTCCATCTTTCCAGAACAATTCTCATTATGTACTCCGTATAAATATTAAATAATAACGGAGAGAGTATGCATCCTTGCCTGACTCCTGCCTGTGTTTTGAAACACCCCGACTCAACTCCGTCTATTCGTACACAAGCCGTGCCACCCTCATACAGTGATCGGATGAGACATACAAGGTGGTGCGGTACACCCATTTCCAGAAGAACTTCCCCTTAAAAATACCTAGCAATAGACTAAAAATAATAACAGAGACGTCGATCGATTTAAAACCAACTTCGTCTGAAATTTTCACTTCCATGATGAACGCTGTAATTAATACTGCGCATCAAAACCTACATTATCATTCCAATTGGAGCAAATGTTTTGCATTCAAAAGGGCCAAGTCAGCTCGGATGGGAAATGTCAATTTATGAGACGCACCGGTTCACTTGTGTGGTATTAGGTATTACACCGGCTGCGGTTGATTTCCCATGAGACCTTATACAATACACTCCTGCAAACCTAACGTTTACTTTAATTGTATAAGTATTACATTGGAACGGTTTTCATTAGACTAATGTCAAACATCATTGCGGTGGACTACTTTCTAGAGAATCGGTGCGAATTTTACGCGTGATTAAAAAAAGGGTTGGATGTTTTGTTTTTAAGGTAACATATTCTGGTTTTGTTTTAGTTCGCCCTTTGGGATTGACCAAAGTCTCCATTGTGGTTTGTGCCAAATAAGACAAATAGCGTCTATTTGTAAATTATTGCGTTTCCAGTACGCAAGGATATTCTGTTCCTGAAATTAATTGAATGGTGAGTTTCCACTAACAGCTGATACCTAAGATCAAGATCTAGTCATCTTTAACTAATAAAGGAGTTTTCTTCCGCGGACGCTTGGACGCCATGATTTTCCCAATGGAGTACAGCATGGGGTTCTTCAAAAAGGGTGTGAAGAGATTTCTTCAGGGTCGGCAACGCGCGATTGATACCCCGGTATCGCAAGCGTCCATAGGCTGTAGACGGTAAGTGCTTACCATCAGGCGGGCCGTATGCTTGTTTGCCACATAAGTGGAATTTAATAAAAATAAGCTAACAAACATAAACACTACTACATAAATGAAACTTCAATCATGAATGTGAAACTAAGGGCAGAATTTACGCAATTGATCAATCACACAGATTACAGAATAAAAGGCAATTCAATCCGATGGCCGAAATCCCAATTACCAAAGGATACCTATCCATGTACCTTATCAGTTTATTTTTAGGACCAGCAAATACCATTCTAAATATAAATCCGAACAGATAAAATATCCTCCGATTTATCTGTTTGGACCAAAATAATCGTTGGTGCCTCGACCGTTGATTCCAAGGGATTCCCAGTTTCAATTAAGTTTGAAACGCCTGTGGTTTATAGATAGATACATCTCATTCAATGTTAGTTACTTCGCGTGAGAAATCCGCTGAGTATTTTAACAGCTAGGTACCTCCTACTCTTCTATTTTAAACGTAAGAAAGTGAGTTTTTCTCACTGAGTAGAATCGCTACATAGGTACCTTTTATAATAGATGCATTAGGACCGGAATAATTGGCGGATTTTGCAATATATTTGACGGTATTAGCGTCAGACTTTTCATAAGTGCCTGCGAAAGTCTATTTGAATAAATGATTTTGAATTTTGAATGCCATTTTTGTTCAATCTCAAATTAAGTGCATCAGTGAGTGTAGTATGAGACCTTATGATATAAGTATTGATGAGTAGTTATTTCGCAAATATTTATTATAATTTCTATATAACTTCCAAATCCCTTTCAAAGCACCTGCCGATGTTTTCGGGCAATTCCACTTGGGAGCCGGTTGCCTTCTTGCCTTTGTACGGCAATCCATTAGCAATTCCTATTTCTTTTTTTTATTATGATTATGTAGTGTTTTACTACAATCGCAACATAGTTAGTATGATATAGCCGAAGGTGGTAAGCAAATGGCCTAAAAAGGAACTGGATCTCAAATGCAGCTGTCAAAAACACCGCTAGGTGACAGATTTTCAACTTGAGGGTGGTAGCCAGCAAGGTGAGTACTAAAAAAGTTAAACCTTTGGTTTCCTCACGATTTTTTCCTTCACCGAAAGATCAAGCTCATTGTAAAATTCGAACCCGGGACCATCGTCACGGCATTCGACGACGATGCCACAGAGCTATCATCCCTTAAAAATTTTAGGCAGCTTACTTGATTACGCATTATGCTTTTTTAAATCAACGAACAAAGTTCTATAATCCCCGCAGTAGCAAATGGTGTGTATTTCAAATACATGAATGATTTGTATCAGAGACCAAAATAACATGGTCCAATATGATTCCTTACAAATTCTCGGGGTCCAATCGTTCGGGGACTGATAAGAGCATTTCAAGGGTCTCGTAGACCCCTAGTAAAACGTTATTGTGGAGAGCTTTACTTAAGGGTTGGGAGACACTTATCTGCTATCGAGCGAACCGAAATGTTATTTAACAATGATTTTTGACGTCAGGAATTTGTACACTTGTATGTATTTTTAAGAGATTGTTGGTACGATTGCATAGTCATATCATAAAAAGGGCTTTTTAATGCAAATGTTTTCGTTTTGTGAATGTTTTATTATTGGACAAAGCAAATTCGCACCCTTCCTGGATGAATGTTGTAAGTGAAAAGTGACAACTATACAGGGGCGTAAAAAAACTGTCCTAAAAATTTATCAATGTTATTAGAAATATGTAGTATACATCAAATGATAACTAAAACTACCTGTGAAGGGCCTACGTATTTATATTTTAAATGTACTCAATGTGTATTGAGAAAAACCTAAAAAGGAGCGTTGCGTAATTATTCCTCGAAACACTTGATGGAGTAATTATGAATATTGCATTGTTGACATGTTAAGGAAGTCTCGCTGTTCGGTATTATTGCACATAACTCTTTATTTGCATTCTGATTTAGTAGTGCATTCAATGTGTAAGTGTCGTTTACATAGGTTTTCCTTGAGCTACTCGTTTGTGTAACAATTATGTAGCTATAGTTATTCGAAATTATTTTTAAGTCTTCGTTCAAAATTTATGTAAGTATGAATATTCTATTAGTCATATGGAACTTTAGTGAATAATTAAGTGCAAATATATTAACTTCGTTTTTATGATGGAAATATAAATATTTTAACGTTGCAACATATTTGTATTGAATTCCATCATTTTGAAGATAAAAATTATGACAAAAATTTACACGACGTATCGGAAGGCACGGCAGTGCCCCCACCAAGTCGAGCGCGAAGCAAACACTGCCGTACCATCCTTTACTGGAACCATTTCGCCGCATTTTCAGGCCCCTATTATTTCGTCATCCAGTAAGCTATAATAACATACTTAAAATCCAAAATTTCAAGTCTGTAGGTCATTTAGTTCCGAAGTTAAGCGAAAACAAAGTTTCGCATTTATGACACTCACTCACTCACTCATGATCATCAAAATAGAACTAGTCACACAACATTAACTATAATAATAAAGAAATCGCAGTAAGGAACCTTAGACTTGGCAAGACTTTGTCTAGATTTCATTACTTTTTAGAGATAAACAAGCAGCTCCATCGAGACTTGGCTAGTTTTTTACAGAATGTTTTTGGTGGGATTACCTTTTTCTTGAATAGCAAGAGACCGGATGGTATGCCATTGATCCCTTGTAGTGTCGGCAAGTCACTGGTGTGGGATGCCATATGTGTCGATACACTCGCGCCATCTCATTTACCGGCGACTTTTAAAGTATAAGTATAATAAAATTATCATATAGTATTGAACTTGGCTCCCATTTTCACATTTATGTTTTTGGTGGGATTATATTTACATCTATCGGTACGATCTACCGCTGCTGAATGCAAAGGCTTTTAACAAGTCCTAACAATAGTCATTTAGAAATTTGCGTCTAAATCGTCAAGTTTACAAGCGACATGTTTCCTTATTACACAGGCAATCAATTATTACTAGTGCTCCATTTATCTCATTTAGTTTTATACTGAAACTTAATCAACCAAATCTTGACACAAAAGGTACTTACCTATTAATTATCTTTCCGAGAAAAATACTGATCCCTAAACAACCTCGACGCTAAATCGGATTAAGAGGCGACGGGCGACGACGCGCGACGTCGCCATAGTAGGATCACGACTCGCCTGACTACTTTGATCTAGGATATACCCTGATTAGGGTTCCACTCGGGTAGCTGTTAGGTAACTATCTTTTATGAGTCGGCCGGTACCCTTACGTCCTATTTTTTGCATAAAAATCCTGAGCTATGCTAAAAGGCTATAGAAAAACTCTGCGTCAAATATAACTAAAGGTGAGCCGACGAGACGAGATAAAAAATGTAAACAAACTTTCAAGACATATTGACAGATGCTTTACCGACCGCTTTCCTGTACCACGAATCACACAACGACTGTCGTCGACCAACTGACGTCATTATTGCATGCGAGAGATACTGATCGCTCGATATCGTAATGTAACTCAGTAGAGGTCGGTTGTTTACATATTTTATCTCCTCTCGTTGGCTTACCGATAGGGTCTGTGTAAAAGGGGTTGTCATTCATACGTGTGAAAAGTAGACATAACCTTACCGTATATAACAAAGCGAGCTACACAAAGTTTCTTAACAATAGAAATAGGCAGCGTTTGATTACAATTTCACCTAAGTCACTCGATCTTCCATAAGGTAATAAACATACTTGACTGAAAGGAAATTAGGTCTCAGGTACAGCTGCTAGACTGAAACACACTAATAGCTACTCTAAAGTATATAACCTGGCAGTGAGCACCAGGCATAGACTGTTATTAACAAACTTCCCAATATTCCCATCCCATCCATTCCTCAAATTATAAAGCAAGTTATATTCACTAAACTTTCATAGTGCTCGCCTAGACTTATTTCCTACAATATCCCAAAGTCCTTTTGGGTGCAATCCATCTTAATTTGTGTCGTCCAGCCCGCCCTTTGCGCTTACAAGTTTTATACTACGATATTGATCAATCGGCAAATTGACGCACCGATCTTGTTACGAGGCAAGTGTAAATAATCGTACGAAGAAGTTCGCCATGATTGATTGTCTAATTTATTTGCTGATAGCTAAACTTTATTTGAGAAAGTTGGATCGAATACGGATACATTCACGTGTTATTGCTAATTTAATTCGTCAGTTTTGTCATACAGAAATTTTAGAAGTGCTCATAAGAAACACAGGTGGCGTATAAGTGTTGAGTATGTTTGAGTTAAAGACTCTTTGGTCTATCTATCTATGTCTTTTTCACTCGCTAGCTCAACTCGCTCTAGGAGGCTCTATGATCAAAAGCTCTATGATGTTATGACTATGGTTCTTACGATGTTTTTTTTTTGTAAAATGGGCTTAGGTCTAACCTTAGATTCTTTAAGCGACTGGCATTCAAATTAGACCAGAAGGAGCAATGAAAAGGTCACGCCTGCCTAGAAAATTCGCTCTTGCTGTAATGATATAAAGTTTACATTCGTCAGCTGAAATTGTGTTCCTCTGTAGTTCGTAAAATAATTGGACTGTTTTACAAAAAAACTTAAACCGACTTCAAAGTACACTAAGAAGTAATCAAATCCTGATCAATGGGACCAAACGGGAAGCCTTTCAAATAAAAAAAAATCCAAATCGGTTAATAAATGACGGAGTTATGAGCTAACAAACATAAAAAAAAAAAAAAAAACAAAAAAAAATATAACCTAATTGAGAACCTCCTCCTTTTTTTGAAGTCGGTTAAAAACAATAAAGCAAAGCATTGAGTCTATATAAACGGGATGTCAATAACGTGTGGGAGGTAATTCTATTATATTAATTGATATAAAATGTAAATAACACGGCACAATTTTTATTCACATCAAATAAAACAAAATACACAACTCTCCTCTCACACATCTGGTACAATCAGCATTTATGGATGTGGAATTTAATATTTTTGCTATTTTTTATACATACTATCCCCCGGGCGTTTTCCCGTGTTCCATTTTATAACCGCGTCATGTTTTATTGTTACCGCTTTGTTCGCCACTGTATTACCTTGTCATACAGTTTCCCCTGTTTCCTCTATTTCGTTTTGCTTCCCTCTACGGTATTTCCCAACAGAACTATTAAATGTTTTTCTATTTTATGCAAACATATCACCAATAGTGCGAAACATTCTGTTGGCATTATTGGTGTACACGCATGTCTGTGAAGCTGTCGGTCGAGAAGGTCCAGAATTTTTAAGGCATGATTGCTTTGAGCCTATATTCCTATAGCCTAATACTGGTGTATATTTACAAAACCAGGGAATCAATCCATTTTTTTATACTGCTAAGGTAGCAATGGCCGGCCTGATGGTAATCGGTTACCGTATTCGTATTGTCGCTTCCAACACCAAGGGCGAATACAGAACAGAGAATTGAATTACAATTTCGTGGAGATGTGGCGATCTTATACTCACTGCAAGAACAAAACACTTTAAAGTGTGCATTTAATTTATTAGCTAATTGAATAATTAAGAACATCAGATTAATATCAGATGGTGTTTAATTTTATAATTTCACATCAACCAACCCTACCTCACGCTGTAACTAATCTACAAACCGCAAAGACTCAATTCGAATTCCTTTGCCTCGAGATCTAATTTCAAATCATATTTGGGTGTTCTCTTTATTCTCTGTAATAATTTAGGTCGGCAGTGAAGCTCTCGGTTTAATCAGTAGGGATTTGGAACTCTAATTGAAAGGACGCTCCGTGTCCCGGCGAGAGAAATTTGAATAACGTTCCAAAATCAAAATATTTTTAGGCGTTTTCTTTTCTTTTTTATTAGTCTTGGTTTTATGTCGGAAGTAGGGTTGCCTTACTTTATAAAAATGATTTTTACTTTATTTTCGATAAATATACTTTATACCTTTGTATAAAAATAAAGTATCGGAAATTACTTTATTTCCTAAATTAAAACATATACTTAGTGCAAGATTGTATTCTCTGCGCCGGCCGTGAATTTTAGGTTACTCCCTTATTCTCTGTTCCCACCATTCCAGCTTTCACTGAGAGCGATTTTTCGGTTATGAACAAGCAGCGACGAGAAGAGTCAATAAATTTAATAAAAAAAAACAACCAAGTGCGAATCTGAGTCTGATACGCACTTAGCTGATTTTCGGTCCCTTATTTAAAGTAAATAAAAGTATTTTTTTAAGTTTTTTCTTTTGCAATAAGATTGAGTAAGCAATATTTTATATGTAACATAAGGGTTCTTTTTGTATCTTTTTGGTTCGGAAGTTATATTTTTATTATTTAAATTAAGATTGTACCTAAGCTTAAAACTTTCAAAGAAAACAAATATTTTTAACGTTCATCGTGCATGGTAAAGGCAGCCAAAAAATATTTTAAGGGAATAAAAACGTTAAATTTGAAAAAAACCGTTTTGTGATTTGATACATTATTTTACTTTAAAAAAAGTTGGTAACCTCTGTAATATACGTAGTATATAAATCAATAAATTATATATTTATTTAATCTGTATATTATATGTGTAGTAATCAAAGAAATCGGATATGCGCAATTTCTTTGGTAGTAATATTAAGTTTTTTTTATTTTTATGTCATTAAGTTGACAAACAGGCACACGGTCCACCTGATGGTAAGTGGTCACCGCCGCCTATGGACATTTGCAATACCAGGGGGGTTGCCGATGTATTGCCGACCTTGAAGAGCTCTTTTTATACCCTTTTTGAAGAACCCCATATAGTAGCGCTGAGGGAAAACCGTAATTTTAACGCGAATAAAAATTTTCGCCTCTAACTCAAAAATGGATATCTTATTGATTAGTTACATTAATAAACTAGGTAATTCATTTAGCTTTCAAGTTTTGTAGAAGTGTGTATTAAGAAACATATACTTATTTTAATATTAATTTTCAAATATGAAGGTTGTAAAATCACTACTGATCCAGTTGTGGCCACCCATTGGCTACCTGTTTGCTATCTAAGTAGTATAAAAAAAAAAAAAAAAAAAAAACAAAAAAACCTAAGTTTTCAGCTAGGGGAATTCATTGACTGTCAAAATAACATCAAAACCAAGTTCCTAGACATTCATTTAGTATGCTTCAATTAGAATCAATGCAACAAATTAAAGTTGAACAAGATATTTTTACCAAGGGTCGCTAATGGTTTATTTTAGGACAGAAATTATTATTTTTGCTTTTACAGTATCACAAAAAGTTCCTATACACTTACGGCGCCACTATAATTGCTCGACAAAAGCGATCATCATCAAAGATTTTATATTATACTATAGACAATAAACGATTCAGGTTTTAACGCCTTATTTGTTGGCTTTCAAAATTGTATGTGGCCATAACCGGGGTACCAAACGGGGCCAAAGCCTCCTACCCTGTATAAATTTTCTTTACAGTTTCAAAATCAGATCCACCTTAGTATGCAAAGGTGTCAGCAAAGAATATGGATCCCAAGACAATCATCTTCTATTGATGCCTCCTTGTCACACTCAGAAAAATATATCAGGGGGACATCTGCACTCTTTCGTCCAATCCGTAATAAAAGTGGATAGTAGTCATAAATTCTGGAAGCGACATCCCAATACCGCAACACAGTCAGTAGGCGAAGACAGTAAAACAACTGAATGTAGACCTTGAGTATGAATCTTATAAAATATTAATTGGCAGCAATAATAGCTTAGTATCCCAACAAATTATTTTACAGTAATCTTGCTGGCAATAAATACTTATTATTATTATAAATCAGTAAAAGGGTTAAATTACGTCACACATACAGAATTTATAAAATTAAAAAAAAATGCAAGAGCCATTTATATGCAGCATTAAAAGAATTATGATAGAGATACCAAGTGGGCCTCGTTGTCACAATAAACAATATTATTATTATTATACCAAAAATTAAAAAAAACAACGTGTGCACTCCGGGAGTGCCGGCAGAAGTGAAAACTTGAATATTAACGTTGTGTATTTTTGATATTTTGGAATGGTTAGGGAATAATTTTGCACGAATTGCTATAATTATCAGTATAAAAGTACTATCATTTATTTGGTAAAATACAATACTCATGCGCTATCGTATACAAACATGACAATCATCCTGCGCCGCCTAAACGAAACAGCAGGCGCAGGCATACATTTTCGCCGCACGGTAGAAAGAGAGGGGGATACTTCCTCTCTTACGCCGCGCCCGGGGCAGTCTACTCTCCCTCCGTCTTACGAATTGTCGATCAGGTCACGTGTCCTGACGCGAATTTAACATTTTTTACCCATCACAAAAAGTACACAACGCCGCTAAAGAAGTTTTCACTTCAAAAATGCCTCTACATTTATCTAAATTTTTACCGACTACTATAACTAAAGAAAGCACTTACTACGAAAACAATCTAAGCAAAAATACCTCCAGAAAAACCTCCACATCTGAAATTATAATCAAATCGTAACCAATGATTCGTTAGTGGCGTAGGTAAATACGTGGATCGTCGAAAATTCGCTCATTTGTAAACGTGAGCCACGTTTGAAATCATCCATTCGGAGTTAAGCTACTGTACTTTATTTTTAGATAGTCATAAGCGAGGACTCGCCCAAACCGATCCTCTGCAGCAATCAAATTGTGATCAGTACCGCGTGAGAAGAATTTTTATGAGAACCCTACAAAGCCTACGAGATAAATGCGAACCTTCTCGAATACATCGACGTAGAAAGAGTTATTTGTATTGATTGAATAAGAGATAGTATTTTTATTTACCAAAGATGGTAAAGGGAGATCAACCTGCCTAGTAAAGGGTCTCAGTTTACAACAGTCGCAATTTTGGTGAGATTGCTGATTTATCTGAGGATTTTATGTAGTAGAAGTAATAGCTGGCTGGCACAGATAACGTATTTTGTGTAGAGAAAAGAATTTAAAAAAAGTTCAGGCCAATCATTAAATTATTTATATTTATTCATAACACATTAAAGCAATGTGATTCCATCGCAGACGGGTCCAATGGAAAACTTTCAGCAGTGAAGAGTAAAGAGTAAAGTTTCATCGAACTTAGCCATTCACATTCACAGGTCCCGGCAAACTTACTCCGAGAACTTGTGCCGTGAATATAATTTAAAAAATATCATGACATTCCAACTAAGATTGCACTAAGTGCTGGATAGTCAATGGTGCCGATTCTGTTGTAAATCGCACTACTATAATAAATCGAACTAATTTTAGTCACATCTCATCTCTTTCTTACGAACATTATTGAAAAAGGATAGAACATATTTTAAGTTGTAAAATTAATCTTTGCCGTCTTATTTTGCGTGTAGCGTAACCACGATAGATGGCGACTAAATTTATATTGAAAACAAGCATTGGACTAATTTGACAGGACTAAATTTCTTACATTCTTTTCTTATGTTCTTTGTTAGAAAGAGACGTAGTGAGATTAAAATTAGTTTAGTTGTGAACAACAGGATCAGGGTCATTAGCTCTTACAAAACTTAGTGCCAGAGATCCAGAGGATCGTCACCTTATGAAAAGATATGCGACTCATTGAAACTAGATTAAAATTAATATTTATAAACCGAAGATGAATTTATTATTGTCCATTTGCTATAATAACGGATGTCGACCGACTTGTCTCTTGTGTTCAGAACGAACTTTCATATTAAAGGAAAATACATCAAAAACTCATCCTGTACAGATTTAAAATACAATCTATGGTCTATCTTGTCTTCTTGCGATCAAAGCATTTTCTTTTCTTCAATATAAAAAACGTTCCGATATCGGTTCGACCCAGATTTTCATCAAAACCAATATCCGGAGTGTTTGAAAGTATACAAGGGTTAAGAGTTTCTTATTAATTTAATGTATTCCTTTGAAGGAGATTATGGGATTTCGCTTTCATATCTCTGTATAGAAATGTTTCATCTCCAATACACAAAATAGATAATGGCTTAGCTATTGGAGTACACAATAATAACAGTTTCGATAACTTTATAACAAACTATCGCTACAGGAATCTCTGATTGGAGATATGATGCTTCGAATATAAAGTTTCAAATCGAGAATACAAAGGCTTATTTATAATAATGATCTTTGTTACGATGTATAGAAAAATTCTATTTAGTCCGTCATTTACATTATCAGATAATACTGGACACGTATTTTTACAAAAAAATACGAAGATATCGCGTCGTGTGTGATATAAACTCGTGTCGTCACGAGCCCCCACTACCGAACTTTGACGAGTTTTATCTTTATACATTTTTTATGATTGGGTAATGCAAAATATACGTGTCCAACTTTCAGTACTATGACGATGTACGTACAAAGAGGAAAGTAGAGTATTGTTTACGCTATAATTAACTTCCAAACCACACCCTTCCACACTGAAATTCACGACGTTAGACATGTAACCAAAATCTAAGCTTGAGAGAGCTTCGTATTGTCGGACATAGATCAACGAAATTTTAGACGCACAAACTCGGCCACAAGCACAGACCGTTTTTCCAGTAACCACGTCATTTCTCATGGCTGCAACATGCGCCGCACCTCATAACTCAAGGCTGACGTGACTAACCGTGAGCTTCCTCTGCATCCGACGTTATAATAATTCACGACTAAGTTCTTAGACAGCGAGTTTTGAGTCTTTTCTATATATTTCGCTGAGATTTTTGAGACTGTTATCAATCTTGCACGATGCTGCATTTCTGGAGAGAATAGCAATTTTTTAGATTTGTTGATACGGGATATTTTTATTACCGATTTCGAAGTACATATTTTATTTTAAATTCTATCAAATCTGAGTAGGTACAATGTTATGTTTATGCTCAATTTGAACAGCAAAGGTAAAGCTGAAGCTGCCCAATTAGAAGAGATCCTTTTGACATAGGTCAATTCTGACAAAAAAATTGGGATTCACAAAGGCGGCCACGCAAAATACCTTTTTCATTCTATTGATCGTTGAAACAAAAGGCATAGGTCCATTGCTCAGGCTAATGATTTTTTATAGTATTGGGGTTACATTAGCACTTTCGTAGCATTTGATAAGCAAGTCCTTGAAACTTTTAAGCATGTTTATTGCTCATTAGCTCTTCATGTTGATCAAGAGCAATATTCAGTTCACAGCAACTAAAATGGAGCATTTTTCAGCAGTTGTAATCAGCACAACAACCAAAAGGTTGTGGCATCAGAACCATTGAACAACATTTTATTTGACATTGCGATATGAAAAACATATTCAAAAGATGAGAAGAAAGAGAAAAATATAACATTTCACATAGCATAATGACCTGTTCAACTATTCAATTTGATCCATATTTCCAGGTACCAGTATGATGATGATGATTAATAGATTTAAATAGGTATTACAGGAGTGTAAGATGAGACATAATCTTGATGGAAGTATTAATAGCACCATATTACCACTTATCGGTAAAGCAAATCTCAATTAAGATTGCACGAAAATTAGACGTAAATATTTTATTATATTTAAGTATCTTTTGTATTAGTATTCATTGCTAGAATATAATTATTATTATTAAACGTTACTAGATAATTAATATAAAAATGATTTTCTTCATTAACGATATCTCTGTCGTCTGGCCTATACCATATTTCTTCGAGAAATGCATACGGGAATTAATACCTTGTTTGCAATATTCTTTGATTTGATCTGGCAGAAAATGTTTGTTGTAAAAATCCTTGTCTGTTTTCAGAATCAAAACATAAAGAGATTAGGTAGAATAATCAATAGCGCAGAAGATAACGTTATCGCCACTTGACTATCTATACTGTTCCAATGTCACAATATCGTACACAATCATTTTACAAAGATTATCGTCGCAAAATGTGCCAAAAATGGAAAAACAGTATGAACAAGAGCTGACTAATTCAAAAATGAAGCCCTTTGCGAGACTTCACGAGAAAATACAGAGCAAATATGAAGAGATGCAGCGAAAACTTGAGAAATCAAGATCAGTGGATTCACTGCCGACTTTAACTGAAGAAAATATTCACAAACATCAGAAATTTGCGAGTAATTTGGATATTAGAGAAGCAGACGAAGTGTCAGTTATTGAATCTAATAGTGATAGTGATAAAACAACATTAAAATACACAGCTGTTATTGAGGATGTACACAAAAGTGATGCAAGCTTCCAATATGCTAACGTCAAAGAAGTATCTGAGTCTGAGTTTTCGTTTACTCCAAATAATATGTATGACAGTAGCAACAATGTGACAACGTTTTTTGATGACGATTTCTGTAGGATAAGTCTTGAATCGTAAGTTTATATGTTTTTTTTAATATGGTTTAAACATTATTAGCGTCCAGAGACAAATTCTGGATTAAAAGAACTTGTTACTAATATCCCATAATTTTTCTATGATAATTAAAATATGTTTTTTTCAAAAACTTTCTGTAGAAGATTATACATATAATGGTATGATTTTATATTTAATACATTAAAGTTATAGAAACAATAATATTTACAGATTAAATGAAGTGCCCAAAGAATACGATGAATACCTCACCCCACCCACGCCTCCTTTAACAGTTTCAATACGTGATAAAATTGGTTCCCGAATATCAGCTGTCAAGGAAAATCGGCGACGGAGGGAAAAAGAAAAAATAGCGACTAAGGACAAGAAGAAAGAATCCCGGGAGAAAGTCGAAAAGGTCCTTTTGTATTTATATTTCAAGTTGGCCGTTGTTTGGAGACCGGTTCCAAAGCTCTTTTTAATGTTTGCATAATTGACAATTCCACGAAATTGTTTTTAGCTATTAGATTTATTGTATCGCCAAGAATGCTGGCTAATTTATAAGGAAAAGTGTCACTACGCTAACGGCTCGGTAGCTTTGTAAAAATAATTAAAAAGACGTTTTGTCAACGTTTTCCATAAAATAAATAAATAAAACAATGGTTGCTGAATAATATTTACAGAAAAAACTATCTCATTAAAATGTTAATAAAATGAGATTCAAAGATATCATCAGAATAAAGAAAGAAGCTAAGTAATTACTTAGCTTTTTAGATTCTCATTCAAGTAGGCTATATCGGTGTAAAACATGTGAAACATTCTTTAAAAAAAATATTATTATTGGCATTCAGCCCCTTTGGGCTGAATGCCGGGGGTGGAATTTTGTAAATTCTTTCTTACTTAAATTCACTTCATCACACTTCATTTCAAATATACGTCCACGGGTTTATAGTTTTAGAGTTATATTAAATACTTCTGATAGAGTCTGACATCGTTTCTTTGTTCTTCCAGTTTATACTGAGCAATACGACTAAGCAAGACGTTATAAAAGTATCCAAGAAAACAAAGTTTGCAACTGTGACCATCGCTCTCATTGAAGTCGCTGGTTTGGAAACTGACGCTTCTGAAGAAAAGTTGCGGGTATTGTTTTGTCGTTTAAAGTAAGGCATTAATAAAATGTACTCTTATTTGTAAATTAAGAGAGACGAAACCATCATTTAAATGTTTTGCAGGCTTGGTACAGAAAAATATAAATCGAAAGTTGTGAAAAGTAACGCATCTGAAGTGAAATTTCAGGAATTATTCAATTTTAATATGTATGAGGAAAATATGATGGAAATATCATTATGGGACAAGGACGTTTTCATTGGCAGGTAATTTGAGCCTTTCCAATTTATTTCATAGAGTAGGTAAGTAAGCATCACTTTATTTATTATTTATTAGGAACAAGATGATAATTTATGGAAATAATTTCATTCAGTCATCAGTTCATTTATACCTACCTACCTGATTTTCCTGACTTGGTAAGAGTCGCTGGGCACCGCTGGATGCAAGCGGCTTAAAACCGTTTGAAGTGAAAGTCAATGGGGGAGGCTTATGTTCAGCAGTGGACATCCATAGGCTGATATGATGATGATGATGATGACCTGATTTTCACAAAAATATTATGTTTCAGAACTGACATTGACTTATTCGAGGTGAATAAAGAAAAGACACATAAAATGCGATTACAGTTACACGGTGGAGTTGAGAAAATTGAAATATTTATCCTGCTTACTATAAGCGGCTTGCAAGTCAACACCGTTATGGATCTTGAAGACTACCAAAAGGCACAAAAGAGGTTAATGGCGATTAAGAAGAAATACGTATGTTTATGCAATGTTCATAAATCTGTTTTTAAGAGATATGTCTTTGTAACATACTAAATGTTCCTCACGTCAACGCAAAAAGGATTGGGAGTTACGGAGTTTGCCTCCTACATCTAAACTAATAATCAAACTTAACCTCTTTACAATGTAATAGGGTAGAGGCACCAATAAATGAACGTTTAAGCGTTTTTTCCATCTTTAAATAGCTATAACTCGGTCATTTCATGACATAGGCACTTGTTGTTTTTTTCAATAATACCTTAAATCCTTATTAATTGAAGGATTAAAGTAATTATATCCTACATCTTCATATATTTTTTTTAAAATTGTAAATGTAAGAAAATTTAGGTTTTACCCCTATAGTTGAACACTGAGCCCTAATTATGAACGTTTTGTACCCAAAAGTTGAACTAACATTTGAATAGGAGTAGATTCCATAGTAGTTCGTTCATTTAATGGATGAATGAACCATAAAATGAACGAATAATATTCTAAGTGAATATTATTCGTTCAGCTTGAGGCAAATATACCCAAAGGTTGAACGAATAAAATGTGAACCGTTCAAATTTCGACCACCGATCTTAATGGTGATTCTATAGGAAAGTTAGGTTTAAAATAATCAAAAACACTAAAATAATTTGTTCAACTTTTGGTAACTAAGTTCATAAATTTAATAAAATTCATTTGAGTATTTTTGTTTTTGTGTTTAATCGTTAACTTATAGGTTTTAATGGGTATAAAAATTAGACCTTTTTCCATTAGTTGAACGCCGTTCATCTATTGGATCAAGTGAACAAAATTTAATCCATTACTTGAACAGTAAATTTCTATAAAAAACGGTAAATAATGTAATAATATATATTAAGTTATTGAAAGCAGAATATATCAAGATTTTATTCCAACCAAAACTGCTCTAATATGACATTAATTCTTTATATACGCTGACAATGTTCTTAAATTTGGAGGGACTTATCGTTATAAGGTTTCCATATAAAACCGATTTTTGGCGGGTAACGTAACATATAAAAATTCACCGCAAGCGCGTCTGGGCTGTCATTGTCAATGTTGTTAAGGAATATGGAAGAAAAAATATTGCCTTACGGGGAAAAAAATATTGCAAACATGTAAATTTAGGGATTATATTATATTTTTTGAATTTTCGGTCGATCGTTCATCTATTGGGGGTCGGTCATCTTTTGGTGCCACTACCCTAGTATGTATTAATAAGGATTTAAAATTTAACAACAATCAAAATTAAATTGTTACAAACTTGACAGTTTCATCACCATGTTAAAAATTTTGGAAATAGGCAATTGTAGTGGATGTTGTATCATGTATGTGTATGCCAGTTAACTATGATTTATGAGAAAAGAAACATAGGTTCTACAAATAAAATTATTTGAAGGTTTATTTTGTACATAAAATATCTGAAAATTTGTTTTTTTCAGGCATGGCATAACTTCAGAGATGATTCGATAGACGTAGGCTGGTTATCCATAATTGTTTACGGTGCAAAAGGCATATCAGGAATCGATTGTTATTGTATATTGGAACTGGGAAATGAAAGAATATTAACGCATACAGATCACAAAACATGTGATCCTAATTGGATGAAATATTTGACATTGTAAGATTCAGTTTTATACATGTATGCACTAGTCAGATAGAGCAATTTGGACGATTTAACAATAGATTGAAACATCTTGAAGAAAGATTAAGTCATAAGAATTAAGATGAGTACTAATCGTTTATATTTCAGTACAGTTATGGATATTACTGCAATATTAAACATCACAGTCCATGATGAGAAAAAAGACGAGGCTGTAGGAAAAGTTTCAATTCCACTACTTAAAATTAAAAATGGCGAAAGGAAATGGTATGCCCTTAAAGATTTCACGCAAAGAGAAAGAGCTAGGGGTCAAAATCCAAGAATACTACTAGAAATGATAGTATTTTGTAATCCTGTAAGTATATTTATACAATTTAGTATTTTATTTGTGATGATCATTTAGGCTTTTCTAATAATCGAGCAAAGGTACCATAACTGCGGTTTACAAAAAAATACCCAGTATTTCGTAAAAAAACTAACTAATAAAATAATTGTAATTCGCAGGTAAAAGCCTCATTGCGCGTCATAAACCCAATAGAAGCTAAGTTATTAGAAACAGATGAAAAATTAGACAGACACATATTTTCAAGTAATCTTTCAAGATCAAAGGCTGTAGTGTCGTGGGTTATGGGTGCTTTTCAAGTCATTAAGTATGATGTTATAATTATTGTATATAATTATGGAGAAATTCGTATTTTTGTAAATATTAAACGAAATAATCTCTCTTCCAGAACTTGTTTTGAATGGGAATCTAGAAAATCCAATGTCATAGCATTGACTATATGGTTACTATTTTGTTGGTTTTTCAAAGTTTGGATGCTACCTCTTCTATTATTAATACCGTTTCTGTGGTACAGACCTCCAAAATACTTCCTCGTTAATTGTAAGTTATTATCAATATTTGTTGAAATATTCTTGGATAAAATTATTTAATTATAAATGTTCGAAAAATTTACCTAGAGAAGAGGATTAATGAGTAGGTAATTGAAGTCTTGAATAACAGTGTCTGATGTAAATTTTAATATTTTCAGGGAGAAAATACCTTACAGGAACTGCAATAGAGGAAGAAAAAAATGAAAAGGTAAGTTTTCAATAGAAAACTATTTGGTAAAGTATATAAACTAAAAATAATACATGTTGCTTTATTAGGTGATTGATAATTTCAGGAAGAAAAGAATTCTTCGTTGAGACAAAAAATAAACAGTTTACAAGAAATGGTACAAACTGTGCAGAATGCAATTGGCAAATTTGCCAGTCTTGGCGAGAGAATAAAAAAGTAAGAGATCATTTTCACAATTTTGTTGTTTTGTGAACGATTTATCATCATTAAATGATTGATAATTTAATTTCAGTTTGTTCAACTTCACCGTACCTTATCTAAGCTGCCTGGCTATTATTATAGTTCTTGTGATAGCTTTTATTATGTATTTGATACCTGTGAAATATATATTCATGTTTTGGGGTAAGTTTAAGTTATTATAATAAAATTTAATCTCAATGGTATTTTTGTCGAATACCGTACGTAAGGGTTCAAATCCTACAATGAGTTTGAGCTTTCACTGAAGAAAAACATCGTGAGGAAACCTAGCACGATGATTGAGTACCCGCCTGGCTAACATCCTATAGTTGTAGGTATTAGCCTATTGGTCGATATGATCCGGCAGTTGCACTTGAGAGCCACTTTCCTATTAGGCTTACCATCGTTGGACTCACTTACCATGAACAGACTATGGTAAAACATAAGCTTATCTAAAGTAAAAGGATGGGGTTCTACAAAAAGGGTTTGAAGAGATTTCTTCAGGGTCGGCAACGCGCGATTGATACCCCGGTGTTGCAAGCGTCCATAGGCTATGGTAACTGCTTACCATCAGACGGGCCGTATGCTTGTTTGCCACCTTAGTAAAAATAATATTCGTCCGTCGTACAAGGTTCTTTTATGAACCCACCTAATTTTTCGCTATGATTGGAACCTATACCGTTTACTTAATTTTTTTTACAGGTATCCACAAATTTACAAGAAAGATACTCCGACCAAATAGAATTCCGAATAATGAAATATTAGATTTACTTTCAAGGGTGCATGATGATGAGATATTGGTAAGCAATATAATTACAGTTATCATTTTGAATATATAGGGTGACTGGTAATTAGTAAACGATACTTAGACACATGATTGTACTCATGATAACAAACAACTTTCCCAAATATTTATTTTTAATTTACATACTTAGCACATTTTAGCCCATAATATATAGTAGGTACCTAACACGAATAAGAATACACCATCAGCTTTTATTCAAATTAGTTATTTATCCCTATTTGTTGTGTAGAGTCATTTTGTTAACGTTCATAAGTGCCTTATCAGGGCCTAAATTGAATAAATACTTTTTGAATTTTGAGTTTTTAGAATTTTGTTTCTTTGGGAAAGTTGTTTGTTATCATGAGTACAATCATGTGTCTAAGTATCATTTTCTAATTACCAGTATCCCTATATAGGGTAGTGAACTACCTCAGACGTCATGAAACTATGCATAAAATTATCATTCTTATTGCAGAACAACTGTGAAGAATTGCCATTAGAAGTAATGACAGAAGCAGATGCGATAGATTAACGATCTGAAACGATAATATTAATAAAACTATTTTATAGATGATCTTTTGTAATATTATTCTATATACACATAGCTACAAACAACCGTCAAGGAACACTATATCACCAATAGATAATGATAGATGATCTAAGTAACAGAATGCACTTGTGACTAATTTGCTGCCGTTGCATGTTAGCTTGGGAGCCATTCATCAGTCACTGTAACTTAATATGCTTATGCTACCATTACAATCTACTAGCAAGAATACATACCTGTCTGTGGTAAAAAAAATAGTTTAGTCGTAATTTTTAACACTATTTGATGAAGATGCACTGCTTGTAAAATGCTTCACATATTGGAAAAAATTCCGATGTTTAATTTTGTATTACAGTATAATCGTGATTGAAACGTTCAATACAAATCTGTCAGGGTCTAATGCGGAATTTCTTTCTAAGCTAATTTGTTAGTCATCGACTAGGTCATTAATATGGAATAAGTTGTACCATAGTTTGGATTATTTAGCACCATATCATATATATAATTGAGAAGGCAAGAGGAGGCATATTGTCGATCGTTTCATAAACATATTGTCCCATTTCGCTTGTCAGTTTAAAATTGAGAAAGCTGTTGTGTGAAATAAAACAAAGAATACCTTGATTTCGAAACCGCACAATCAATATTTTTTTAATCTAAAGTACATTTTCATTAATCAACATTTTATAATTTATTTACATTAATTATCACATTTATTAATTAAAAACTAAAACTACATAATATCAATAACGTTATTATAATCACAGGCGACATTATGATGCAAGATTTGTACAAGTTACACGTGTTGTATATATTAATTTATTTATTTCGATGTTTATTTAAAATATCATACTAATTTAGACCTCAATATCTCGACCGAGCCTTTCGAACTCGTTCGCAAAGTAAACCATATCTTTATGGTCCAAAGCTGAGTTTTGGAAAACAATGCGGAAGAAATTAACAAGATCGCCTTGCGGTTGATACGTGACCATCATGCTTCCTTCCTTTATCATTCGCTCCTTTATTTTAGGTGCGACCTTGTGGAGCCTTTCTTTGTAATCTGGGTCGTTCTCGCAGCCTCGGAGGCAGCGAGGTATGTACCAGAACATGATATTCGTGCACTCTGGCTTATCGATGACTAAGCGAAAGCCTTCCCTCTGTCGAATGTGCTCGAGGAAATAACTGGCATTGTCGAGAAGTGTGTCGATATGCCTCTCGAAACCTTCGCTTCCTTTCGCTTTCCACATAAACCAGAATTTTAGTACATCGGCCCGTCTCCCGCACTGGATGTGTTTGTCGCCGGTGTCGTATGAAGTGTCGTAGAATTTGTCCTTCTGGAAGAGGTACTTCGCGTTAGACGAGTGACCCTCTTTGAGGACATTCTTGTGTCTAATTAGGAACGTGGAGCATTGTTGCGGCGCCGCCAAGAGCTTGTGAGGGTTCCAAGTCACCGAGTCGGCCCTGAAAATTTTTGTGTGTCGTTAAGTGCTTTCGTCGGATTTCTATTTGAGAATAAAAAAGCGAGGTGGGTTTTCAATTGGTACTTTTGCGTCATTAAACATTGTATGTATTCAATCATAAGATGGATTTTACTAAGGAAAAACATAGAGATTATATTAAAGTGCATCCTGTAAATAAATAGTTTTGTAATTAGCAAGATGATTGTGACAGGATGTGGACGCAGCTAATCAAAATATAAAAATATATTAAATCTATATTATTGTATGATATATTTTCATAAAGATCATAATTATTTTTCAATATTAATTTAAAAACTTAGGACGCAATTATTTTTAAAATATCTATTCCGTCCGTCATAAAAATTGAAAATGTTCACAAATACTCACAATTCAATCCCATTTAAGAGATGCCTATGTTTCTTTGACATCAAAGCACCGCCTCCCCACGCTGCGTCAACATGCAGCCAGAGATTATACTTCTTGCATAAAGCAGAAATAGGTATTAATGGATCGAACGCTCCAAATACTGTGGTACCGGCCGTTGCAGTCACCAAAAATGGTGTCGCTCCATCTTCTATAGCCTCCATTATTTTCGCTTCCAAATCCTGCACGTCAATTTTTCCAAGTTTATCAGTTTTCACCAGGATACAGTTGTCACTTCCGATTCCCATGAATGCAGCCATCTTCTTTGTTGAGTAATGAGCCAGCTCCGAAGTGAAGAGTACCAACTTTGGTACAGCGTAGACACCTTTGCTCTGAAAATGTTTTTGAGCCTAATTAAAACAGTGCTTTGCAATTCATCTCTTCTGTTCTGTTCTGTATTTTTTCAATGGCATGCCAGGTATTATATTATTATTAAAAAAAAAACATTTGCTTAATAAGGTTAATGAACTTTATGTCGAATGTAAACTACGGGACCTTGCAGACTGCTTGTTTATTGCGAATGTTTGTAATAATAATAACATAATATAATAACTTAATTTAGAATCAATGCCACCGTTTTCTTTGTAGTTTGTATAGATGCCTATTATTTTAAAGGCCACGAAAATGATGTATGTATAGGTTAAGAAAAAGCCGTCGTTCTTGACATAGAATTTACGGTATCAAGCGATAATAGGAAGAAATGGTACTTTCTTTCATTGCGTAATTGATAACTTGGAACAATTTATTAAGCATAACTCTTCAATTGGGTACTTTCCTGGGTAAAAAATATATAATTCTGTTTAGTCCTTAACCCGTTGGTTCTCGCGAGGGACGCGCGTCCTATTATAACAAATTATGTCATTGTTATATTTTTAACCGCGAGCCAAGCGATTAAGTTAGATTATTACAAAATATTGAACTCGAATTTTTTTTTCGTCAATCAACCTAAAACTGTTGAAAATATAGCCCGTTAAAGCTATATATTTTTTAGGAAAGTAGCCAATTATACACAATATTAAATTATTTGCACATATTTCAGATGCTCCAATTTCGTGTCTTTGACACGATCTCCGCATGGTCAATGATGGCCGAGAGTGTTCAGCACACATAGCCTAGAAATTAACTTTTCATTTCTAGGTCGGAACACACCGGTAGATGCTTGGTGACAGATTTTCAACTTGAAGGTGGTAGCCAGTCAGGCGGGTACTAGGTACAAAGTACAATCAATAAATTTTGCATAAAAATCTTAATTGTTATGCAAAATTTACGTAACGGTCCTCCAAATTATTACAGTTTGCTGTTTTATTATTTCTAGGTCAAGGTCAATGAAGATTCGCCAAATGATAACTGTTAAATAAGCAATTTAATATGTTATTATGAGAATTAGATTTATTTTGACATCATTGTTATCGTATACAAAAATCTAAGCACGCGAACAATTTCACTACTAGTTTTGAGATAACAATATCCATATTTATTGTAATATCTTGACTAAATTTTGTAGCAGTTTATAAATTTACCCCAAAGATAGGGCATCGTGTGATTTACCCATGATCTAGAGATTATTTGACAAGGCTATATTAATTTTATTTCATCGACAAATCGGAGTGAGAGATCATCTAATCATAAATTGATGTTGTATCCATGGCAACAGGTGTTTATGGAATCTACAAATACACTGGATTTCGAAGATTCACCATAAAATTCCAGTAAAAATAAGAATGATCGCAGAACATGCGATATACTGACATACGTTAACATGCCAGTACGAATTTACTTGTAAAGTAAACTCAATTAAAATAATTACAAAAAGCTTGCGGAAGAACTTATAATGCCGAAGGTACCGAGTACTTACGGATATGTTACTTCCCTATGCACTAGGTCGTTACAATATAATAAAAATAAGTTGATATTTTTTATAAAATCAAATAAATACCAAGGTTTACAAAACAAGCACGCAATGAAATAATGATCTACCGATTCGGGTTAAGGTGACCAGTGTAGGTAATGCTTCCTGCAAAATGGGCAATCAAACAATCTTTGAAATAACTAAATGTACCGAGACCAGCGCGTAATTACTATTATAACTAGAAATCTAAACCATATAATCGCTGAATCTAAATTTATTGCTTGAACAAGGACCTTAACGTTCTATAAATTTATAAGATTGATTCATAATTAAAAACCATTGAATATAATAGGTATCAATAATGTACATACTATTATTACAATCATAAAACGATAAGAAAATGACAAAGAACTGAACATAGATAAAGCTATTCCAATTCTTGAATCAAACGTGGCTATGAAAAAAACGTATAAGTAATGCATTTGACGTATGTGGTCATGATATTCTCAAAAGGGTATGAAATGTAGGCCCATTATCCGTAGCTCGGCTTTTTTTCTATTACTGCGACAACTCTTCAATGTCTATCTACATTACATACATAAATAAAATAAATATCCTGGGACATTCCTCACACACGGTCATCTGATCCCAAACTAAGCAGAGCTTGTACTATGGAAACCAGATAACTGATATAATACATATACTACTTTTTGTTTGTAAATACATACTTAATATACATAATTACACCCAGACTCAGGACATACAGGCATGTTCATGCACACAAATGCATATCCTGTGTGGGAATCGAACCCACGACCTGCGGCGCGTAAGGTGAACCTTAACCAACTGCGCCAACTGGCCCGTCGATACATACCTATTTGTTTTATTTAAATTTATTTCTTGTTGATATTTGCTTTTTACTTCAGTTACATCGTCAATATTAATTGCAATAAAGCTAAACTATCAACAGCTATTCTACAAATAGTTGAGATTAATATGTAATTACTAACCTTAACTTCTGGATAAAAGTAATGTCGAGCACAACTTATAGCGTAACCGTTGGCGATGGAACCACCGGGGCAGAAGATGCCATCACCATCTTCAGACCATCCAACAATGGCTCTCATATTACGGAGTACTTCCTCTTCCATCAAAGTAAAAACAGGAGCAACTTCATAAGTGTACACGCTAGGATTAAGAGCATCTGTTAACCACTGACCGATTAACCCATAAGGATCAACTGAGGAAAAAAGCTGGTTAACGAAGTAAGGATGCGCTGTGTTGACAGAGTAGCGAGCAACCTGGAAAAGACACGGTAATATTTATTTAGTTTGAGTATAAGTAACCTTATTTCCTTATCAGAGAAAACCTGAACCACTTTAAATAATAAACAAAGATTGCCGAATTGAAAACGAAATAAATTTCTACATTAAAGAATTAACCATAAATTGTTTGAACAGGCGTGTTATTATTACAAAAAATCTAACTTACATCAGCCATGAGACCCAAAAGCTCATCATGCGTTGCTGGGTTATCCCTCGGCTTCAAGTCAATAGCTTGTTTTATCTCTTCAGGCACAGCCCACTCCACCACTTTAGATGTTCTCTGAGATCTTCCAAACACAACTCTTTCTATCAGCAAATCCACTGCCCGTCTTATAAAATCTTCATGTTTCGACCGCTCCGAAATACTTTTGAAAAGGTTTTTGTCAACACCTCTATCTTCTCCTCCCGGAACAATAAGATCTGAATCGGCAGGCATTTGGACTTTTATTTTCTTTCACTTTACTAATAAGTTTATTTATGTCAATAAAATCTCAATGCATTTGTTTATGTTTAAATACTAAATGGTGACTGCGGCCGGCCGCGAGCGCTGGACCGAGGTTTTGGGCTCGTCAGTCATTGCGTAGCCTTCTTAAATAGTACTGTTCGACGTCAATTCACTTTGTAAGGTTATATTTAGCCGCTCTAGTATAATGTAAACAAATAAATAAATCCTTTGAATTAAAATTTTCGCAAATATATACAATAATAGATTTTAATTATTTCATGTTTCTTTTTAAGTACTACATTGCAATAATTATCAGTGAACTTTCATTGCGTAGATAGGAGTAACCTTATAATTTCAGATTTACCTACTTATTTAGTTATGTGTTGAAAATGGAGTTAACTGCATTTATTTAAATTGGGAAATGTGTTACTTTAATAAATGGGTAGGTACTTAGTTCAAGTCCTTCAAGTCCTCGGTGTATCGGTCTCACGGTCGTTATTGTCGGATGTAGGTGTTAGACAAGTACGAGCGTATAATTATACATTTAATTCCTTAATTTCACTGACATGTCCTTTTTTATTTGCCTTGACAGTTACTTTTTGTGTACCTACGCTAATTAATGTTTTATGGAGGTCAAGCCCGACCTTTGTTACTTGGCTAATCAACTGCAAACGACCGACAGCAAAAACATAATATTGTCACAAAAAATTTACCACTATTGTTTTATACATTTAAGTAAAAACTGTGCATAGATTACTTAGCAAATTTCACGGTAATGCATATTTTCACTTCGCCATTCAACGGAAAAAAACCAGAGTAGCTTAGTTACTGAACCTTATACGGAGAAATAGGGTAGTGGCACCAAAAGATGACCGACCCCCAATAGATGAACGATCGACCGAAAATTAAAGAAATATAATATAATCCCTAAATTTACATGTTTGCAATATTTTTTTCCCCATAAGGCAATATTTTTTCTTCCATATTCCTTAACAACATTGACAATGACAGCCCAGACGCGCTTGCGGTGAATTTTTTATGTGTACGGTACCCGCCAAAAATCGGTTTTATATGGAAACCTTCTAACGGTAAGTCCCTCCAAATTTAAGAACATTGTCAGCGTATAGAAAGAATTAATGTCATATTAGAGCAGTTTTGGTTGGAATAAAATCTTGATATATTCTGCTTTCAATAACTTAATATATATTATTACATTATTTACCGTTTTTTAGAGAAATTTACTGTTCAAGTAATGGATTAAATTTTGTTCACTTGATCCAATAGATGAACGGCGTTCAACTAATGGAAAAAGGTCTAATTGTTATACCCATAAAATCTTTAAGTTAACGATTAAACACAAAAACAAAAATACTCAAATGAATTTTATTAAATTTATGAACTTAGTTACCAAAAGTTGAACAAATTATTTTACAGTTTTTGATTATGTTAAACCTAACTTTCCTATAGAATCACCATTAAGATCGGTGGTCGAAATTTGAACGGTTCACATTTTATTCGTTCAACCTTTGGGTATATTTGCCTCAAGTTGAACGAATAATATTCACTTAGAATATTATTCGTTCATTTTATGGTTCATTAATCCATTAAATGAACGAACTAATATGGAATCTACTCCTATTCAAATGTTAGTTCAACTTTTGGGTACAAAACGTTCATAATTAGGGCTCAGTGTTCAACTATAGGGGTAAAACCTAAATTATCCTAAATTTTCAATTTTAAAAAAAACATTTGATGATGTAGGATATAATTACTTTAATCCTTCAATTAATAACGATTTAAGGTATTATTGAAAAAAATAACAAGCGCCTATATCATGAAATGACTGAGTTATAGCTATTTAAAGATGGACAAAACCCTTAAACGTTCATTTATTGGTGCCTCTACCCTACTTAATTATTAATAATTAACTTTGTATCGTCTAGGTACTTCCCTAAGTTTGTATTACTCTACGTCACATCACTACGTGGTTGAAACATAAATTGCAATTGCGATACGAGTGTAAAATTGAATGTCGACTCGGGATGTAAAGGGGTTAGCTGTCATTAGCACTTCATAAGTCATCCTCCCCTACAAGTGATTTGTAATCAGATGCGCTGATTAACAAACGAGCCTCTGATGACCGACTAATGGAAATACAACCATGCACACAATTTGGCTTCAAACGAGGATATATAAATTTAAATAAGATTCAGTGTTGAGAGCTACATTGTCATTGTACGTAGTATTTATATACTCTGAGTTATAAGTTATTTTATCTATGCTAATATTAGAAAGGGGGTTAGTTTGGATGTAAGAGGTATTCGCCGAAATTACTGATATGATACTTAAAATAAGTTTAAAATTCTTTGAGTATTAAGAAACTGTCTATGGTAAAGCCTATAACACTCAGGGATAACGCAGGTACCTACCAGTGAAAGTTTCTTTTTAAATCCGATTGGTAATTCCAGAGATTAGCGCGTTTAAAAAAAACTCTTTCGCTTGTCATATTAGTGTATATAGACATAGATACTAAGAACATTATGAAACGAAAGGCAAAAGCTCCCTTTTTAACCGACTTCCAAAAAAGGAGGAGGTTCTCAATTCGTCTGTATAGGTATAAGTGTATCGTAGAATATTGTAAATATGCGAGGTTACATTACATAAATACATTATAGATATCGAAAACATTTTTATAAAAAAACTAGCTGCCCGGCGCAACTTCGTTCGCGTGGCGCTACCCTACCCTGTGGTGCTACCCTACCCTACCCTACCCTTCATCGACTGCAGCGCCATCTGCCAGGCTGATTTGTGAATCTAAACCATCCAGGGCGCCACCCAAACGTATACAAAAAAAAACATTCAAATCGGTCCAGCCGTTTAGGAGGAGTTCAGTGACACACACGTGCAGTATTGTATGTACAGGTCGTTGTTTGGGTCAGCGACGAGCGACTCAGGATCGATAATACAAATGATACAGGTGCTAAAAAAAATATAAAAAAATACTTTTTTTAATAATAAAAATAAAAAAAATATTATTTGGAAAATCATGTAATAAGCTAAAGTAATACTCAACGGGAGTGCGAGGGAGTAAAGGGGTGGGGCGATGGCGGCTTGCGCCTAGCTCTAGTATGTGCACGTGCCGAGTGACCATACTTTGCGGTAATTTTATTTCAAATTGAATAAGGTATTTCTCAACGCATTTACAGTATTTAAATTAAGTAAATTTTTGGAAAATGTATTTTTTGTACTACCACTCCTGGGTCTCTTGTCGCCGACCAAAAAACACCCTGTATAAAGATATTCTACAATTCAGTGGATTTCGACATGGATCTTTGATATGGATTTACAACGGAAAGGCGAGGTTTGTTTACAAATCTCACCATGGAAATTAATTATGTGACCAAAGGTGATAAGAACTCGGCCTAGAAGGAACTAGCTCTCAAGTGAGAGGGGTAGAGGAGAGGGTAATAAGCCAAGTGGGAACTACAATGTAGTATCTTACCAGCAAGTATATACAAGTAGGAAAATTGTTGGCAAACAACAACCTACCGTTGTTTTTCGACATTAAACTTGAGAAGGCTTAGACGCTAAGCCTTCTAAGCCTTCTCAAGTTGGCATCTCATTGGCCCTCCCACTGGTACCTACTGCTAATGTCGCAATTTCCATCAGCGACGGTAGCCACTACTAGTTAGCTCGACTGCCTGATAATCGGCCTTCTGACATTAAAAACGTGCCTTCAATCTGCGCAAATTCAGACAGACCTTCACTACCTTAGTCGTCTTTCTTACTCTAGTAACTATCAGTTCAAGGCGTCTTAACTTTCTGATATAAGTCCTCACTCTTCATGATTCATCTAAGTCATGTAGTTTTTAAGTGACTATGAAGTTTGGATTCTGGTAAAAGTAAATAAGGTAGAATGTGAAGAAATACATTTTCCTACACAAAACTCGTTTACTAACTATGTTTTTACTATGACATTGCATGGAGAATTAATCAATTAACCCTGAAATTTCCAATTCTTTACAGAGTAGGTACAGCCGCAGTTTTATCAATTGACATTGAATTGCTTGATTCCTCAATCAAATCACCCCTCTTATTTTTAACCATGTTTATTTCAACAGTACGTCCATATGGTTATTAAAGTAATTTATATCACAAACAAACTCTACACACCGTAATCAAAATATGTGGCTTGGCCGTTTCAATACTACAAGAACTATTGAATAACAAAAAAGGAATGAACAGTGAAAATGAAAATATAAATATACCACATATTTTGACTACTGTGAGTAGAGTTTGTGAAGTTAGGGCTTATAGAGTAAGTGCATGTAGAGTTATAAGCTTGGCTCTACATGGGATCTGATAACTTTTTGACAGTACGAGCCATAATTATTATGTCTTGGCGGCAACATACATTTACATAAAAATGTTTTGGTGGGATTTCACTTCTTTTTGTTTTCGCTTCTTATGTTTTTTTTTGTTTGAAATTTCCATGTTTTATGATTTTTTTGTTGTTTGTGTACTAATAAAAGCTTACATACCAAATTTCAGCTTTCTAGGACTTTAGGAAGTACCCTAAGTTTTGATGATCATCAGTGAGTCAGTGACGAAATCGGGGTTTTTTAGATATCAATAAAATCTAAAGTATAAGAGCTATGTTATTGAAACTTAATATGTTTAATAAGTTTACTATTGAAATTATGTCCTGAGAATTTTGTTTATCTGGTATAATCCAAACCCAAGTTATGAGGGTTCAAAAAAACGACGAAGCGCTTCGAGAAAAGGTAGATAGTGCCCTTTCGCTTCGCTTGGCTGTCTTGGCGGGGGGCACTTCCGTGCCCCCAGATATTACTTTATACCGCAATCTCATGGTGGATCACAGAAACTAGAATGCTGGAGCCGAGTGTTTATATCTCTATCATAGAGACTCTATGTAAGTACCTACCTATATTTTTAGAATTAGTACCTACCGACTCGCATATGACTGTAGTACATTAGTTACATACTAGTCACATAGTACAAGCTCTGACTCTGGGAAAATCCCTTTAGGCGCCGATCCCCTTGAAAAGAGTTCTAGAGTTTCGAGTTCCGAGTTCTGCATTCCGCGTTGATTGTAAGCTATGTGGCGCCTTTGAAAGTAAAAAAAAGTGTATGATGTGTGTGTAGCGAATATTGCAGAACTCTAGAACTCTAGAACTCTAGACTGCTTGCTGTGTGCACAACAGTCAACACGGAATGCAGAACTCTGAACGTGGAACTCTAGAACTCTCTCTGTGGGATCGGACCCTTAGAGAATTACGAGCAATCCAATTCCGCAACAGATTAGGTACTAGTAAGTGTTTTTGCACTGAAGAACAGTACCGACCTACCGACCAAGTATAGTTGTAGACCAATACAGCATTAATTAAATTTTAGGTTCACCGATACACAAGACTAGGTTGCTATCTACGTAACGTTACGGTAATCCACCGTATATTTAGAAGGCTTAATTATAGTAGTGCAGTTTCGATGATTCAACTAAATGCAAGAGAACGGAGTACCTTGAAAAGGACTAAATTCAAATTATATACGCAGATAAGAAACGTTTCCTCTGTTTTGTCACGTAGCTTGCATAAAAGCGTTATACCTACTTGTTTTTAAGAAAGCATACTAGGTATTTTGATTTGAAGCTGTGGTGTGGAAGGCATACTTGTAAATACGCTGAGACGTGGCGTAAATCACACGCATTTATTTTAATCACTTCATTGGTGAAGGTATCTTATAATTGGATAAAACGCTACCAAAATTATGCATTTACTCAAGCTGTCACGAATGTATTCAATTCAAATGTTTTACAACTTTGCAAATTCCCGCAAAAAAGCGTATTCCGAATTCGTTTTTTTTTTAAATGACCATGGTTCATGACCATGGATACTAAATCCTTCAGTCGCATACATTTTATTTATAATAATATAACTTTCATATAGTCCGCACAAACTTTCACATAGTCCACATTGTCAATCACCGTCCAAGTCATGCTTTAGTAAAATTTAGTAAAGTTTAGTAAAAGCATTATCTCGGATATTAAATTGGTTTACTGTAAATAATCTAGTTTTAAATGCAAAGAAAACTAAATGTATTAAATTTGCGCTACCAAATGTTAAAAAAGTAGGCTGTAATTTAATGATAAATAATGAACCTTTAGGTCTTGTTGAGTGTTTTTAGGGATTACTTTAGACTCGAAACTTCAATGGGGCAACCAAATATCATGTCTTTCGGGAAAGTTCAGTTCAGCTGCTTATGCAGTTAGAAAAATTAGACAGCTAACAGACGTAGACGCAGCTCGATTAGTTTATTTTAGTTATTTTCATAGTGTTATGTCCTATGGCATTTTACTTTGGGGTAAAGCTGCTGATATAGAAACCATTTTTATTTAGTGCGAGCTATTTATAATATGAGTTCTCGAGCTTCCTTCCCTCAGAGATAAGTTTAAAAATATAGGTATCCTTACAGTAGCATCGCAGTATATTTATGCAAACATTATTTGTACATCAGAATATTAATCTTTTTATAAAAAAAAAAGTGACGTGCACCTTTTAATACTAGAAATAAGCATAAACTTTTGACCTCTGCTTATAGACTCCAAAAAGTGCAAGGTAATTGCTGAGTTTATTGCCGGCTCTTCTCATCAAAATCAACCTTCCGAACCGTGCATTAGTGCATTAGAGTATTATAGTTTGACTATTCATAAGTGCCTGTGAAGGCCTATTTGAATGAATAAATTATTTCATTTCATTTAATTTCAATGGTGGTCATTGTACTAAAGCTTTTCACGGACTTTTTGAGACAACTTGTAAAATCACGATACACATAATTCATTTCATTTCACTTCACTGGTACACATGGATTAATCTTTACTGGATAAAATACCACCGATGATATGCAATAAAACTCGAAATACACGTATTTATGAAAATAAAAACGAAATCGCAACGTCATCGTGTCACTCTGAAAGTTCCCGCCAAAAAGGCAGTCGGAATTCGTTTTTTTTTTTTTTTTTTTGTAAATTTTTTCTTGACCATGGACACTAAGTCCTTCAGTCGCATACATTTTATTTATAATATCACTATAATATAGTCCGCACATTCACTTTCACATAGTCTGCATGTTCAGTCACTGTCCAGTCATGTTTTAGTAAAATGGTGGTCATTGTACTAAAACTTTTCACGGACTTTTTGAGACAACTTGTAAAGTCACGATACACATATTCATTTCATTCCACTTCACTGGTGCACATATATTGATCTTTATTGAATAAAATACCACCGAAAATAAGCAATAAAACTCAAAATACACGAATTTATGAAATTAAAAATGAAAATGCTACGTCACTCTGCAAGTTCCCGCCAAAAAGTCCGTCGGAATTCGTCATACCTAGTGTGACCATAATATGGGGGTTTCCTGTATTTTTGGTAGAATTAATTGGCCCCTTATCTATAACTAATTAATAAAACTAAATGCTATTAATAATGCTATTTCATATATTTAATGAGTTTCGTATATGTTCAAATAGGTATATGTATAAGTTTATTATTATAAATTCATTTTATTCATACAACATTGACTAATTCTACAAATGATATTACACAATTACATGACAAAATAGTAACAATAATAATATTAATGAGAGTTATTGAATTAAAATTAACATTGAGATGATTTAAATAAAATAAATAAGCATTCTAAACAAACATAAAATTATAAGTTATAAGCATTCTGTGTTTGGTGGATGGTACCTACTTTCTTTCGCATTGTGGCGTTTAAGTCATTGACATGAGTATCGGCAAACATGCCTGACGCACTGCAGCATCTGGGTGGCCCCAACAGCAGTACCTTCGTATGTTTGTCTGGCTATTCTCCTCTACAGGTTTTCTTTTCTCACCCGATTCTCATGAGTGAGCAGGTTCGATAATAAAATTATACGGTTTTTTTGTCAATTTGATAAATGAGACGTCCATAAATTACATGAGGCGAGTATGGCGATTTTTCAACCCCCCCTTAATTCTTGGTGAGATGTCGTGAGATTTGGCTCGACCCCCTCCTCCTACCCACTAATCTCATAGCGTACCTATGCGTATTTTTTGCGTAAATACGTTATCAGTGCTTGTTTGCTTTGGATGCACTTATAAACAAAAACATATTTTTATTAGACCCTAGTGTAGAATCACAGTAATATATTGAACAATAAAATATCTACTATACGTCAGATTGGGTGAGATTCGGCTGGACCCTTTCCCCCCACCCCTAAACGCCCACGTAATACCTACCTATGGAGTTTTCTTATGATACGTCTTTCTATGCTCAAAATGCCTGTCAAATCGGGCACTGTTTTTAGATCACAACATACATAGTTATGCATAGTTACATAAACTTGACTTGGATTGGATGAAAGTGATTTATTATTCATTATGAGATAGCAGTTAATATTGAAGGCAAGTTGAAGATGACCTATAAATTCCACAAAAGTGGTCGAGTCTATAGACTTGAAATATTCTTCGTTCTAGAAGATTTAAATCGATTAACATAAAAAAATTGTCCAAAACTTTGTATCTTTCACAATAATAAAACGGCAACACTGGTAATTTCTGTCATTCATAGAAAATTGCGGAAAAATTTGAAATTACATTTTGTAATTTTTTTTTTTTATTGTGTAAAAGAATAAATTCACTTTTAATTAATACCAAAAAAATAAAATGGATGGGAATGAGGGGGGCGGGGACAACCCGCCCAACTCCTCCAAGCGGCTTCGGACTGATGAAGTGAATGATGATAGCGGTGGCGGTGAGCGTTCTGATGTACTTTATGTGCCTTATTTTAAACCTAATTATAAAAGACAGTATCCAGAAAACTCAAATAAAACAGAGTTTAAAGTTTTTGTTGAGCATATCAACCACAAAGATAGATTGGGCAACAAAAGTCCTATATATCTCAATCATATTTTCACGACGGATGTTAAAGGTGTGATGGCAATACAGCGATTGAATGCAAATAAAATAGCAGTAATGTTCAAACAACACAATACAGCAAACAACTTTTTAAATAACACTGCATTCTTAGAAAAGTACAACGTAAAGGCTTACATACCGGCTACCCAAATAGAAAAAACTGGCATCATAAGATTTGTCCCAGCAAATATCTCAAATAAGGACTTATACACTAAGTTGAGTTCCATTTACGAAATTATCTGTATACGACGATTCACAAAAAAAGTAGGACGGGACAGAGTTCCTCTGCAAACAGTCAGTATCACTTTCTTATCCAATATCTTACCTGACAATGTACAATATGATCTATTCTCATACAGGGTATTTGAATATATCCCACCGCTGCAACAATGTTACAAATGTATGAAATTTAATCACTCGGCTAAAATATGTAATGGCAAACAGAAGTGTTCGATCTGCTCTGGTGAACACTTTTACAAAGATTGTGATAAACCTAAAGAGATATGTTGCGCTAATTGCCAAGGCCCACACCTAGCAATAGCAAGAGAATGTCCCATTAAATTAAGAAAAATAGAAGAAAAGAAAAGTAAAATAACATACGCGAGTATCGCACAAACAAAGTCGATCGAATACCCTGCATTGCCATTGTCTAAGAGTCAACTTGTAAATCCCCCTGTAAATAATGTAAATATTCCAGTAAATACTGAAAAGAAAAATGTTAAAAAAAATGTTAATAACAAGCCTGCTGCACAGGCGCTGAACCCACAAGATCACCCTATGGACTTCATTGCCCAGGTTATAGCTAATAAAGAAGTACGAGCGGCCCTAGTAAAAACATTGGTAGAGATTGGTAATAAGTCTGATCCCACCCCAATTACTTCATTATTCATTGAAGAAATATTAGTTAAAAATTTATCCCCATAATGGATTTAAGTCCCCCTAAAACGTCCCAATTACGGATTGCGCAGTTTAACATCCAAAGTGCCAATAGTAAAAAGCCCTTATTAACTAAGTTTATGCTAGAACAAAATATTGATGTATGCTTGCTTAATGAAACTTGGTTTAAAGACCATCACAATTTTAGAATCCCCGGTTATAATCTCCATTCCAGAACATCTAAGAATCCTCACAATGGTGTAGCAATATTAATTAAACCAGAGACTAAATATAATATTTTAAACACAACATTCTATGAGGACATTCAAACTATAGCTATGTCAATATCTACCGAGCGTGGCAGTGTGACTATACTCTGCGTATATTGTCCTCCTTCCAGTGGGCACATAAGATTGCATAGACTGCGCAATATAATTCGAGACCTACCTAAACCTATTTTTATAAGTGGTGATTTTAATGCTCACCATATTGCATTTGGTTGCCTATCTACTAAGGGCCGCGGACAAGATTTATATGATGTTATAGATGAGTGTGATTTGTGCATCTTAAATGATGGCAGTTTCACTACAGTGAACCGTCCTAGAACCAACGCTTCAGCCATTGACGTCACCTTTGCTAGCGCATGCTTAGCACCGTTATGCGAGTGGTCTGTGCATGATGATTGTATGGGAAGTTACCATTATCCAACTATAACCGAAATATCCCTATCCATACAAAAATACCAAATTAACCCTCCCATTGATAAATTTTTGTACAAAAGAGCTGATTGGCGCCAATATAATGAACTTTCAAAAAATGCGTTTGGCGATTTTACAATTAATCAAGTAGACCCACTCTCTTCCTATACCGATTTTTGTATACGTCTTGAGTCCCTTATGCAAATAGTTGTTCCAAAGTTCACTAAGTCTGCCCACTTTGCTAGCAGACCTCCAGCACCTTGGTGGAATGAGGTTTGCGAACAAAGTGTAATAGCATCCTATAATGCTTTGAAACTGTACAGAAGTGATTCTACAATAGATAACTATATAAATTATAAGAGACTTGATGCATTAAAAAAGAGAACCATTTCTGAGCAGAAGTCAACTGGATGGAATGATTTGTGCAATACTTTTAATAGAACTACCCCTATAAGCAAAATATGGAACATGATTAAGATTTTTAAGGGTGTTAAGTCTAGCATTAGATCCCATAAAGATGAGTTCATACCTACCTTTTTAGATAAACTGTCTGATAATAGTGGTTTAAAAGAGACTAGTAACTTAATCAACTATTTTAACAGTAACAATAATAATAGCAATTCAAAATTTTTATTGGAACCATTTACATGGAATGAATTCACATCAAGTCTACAATCTAGGCGTAACTCAAGTCCAGGTCTAGATAACTTTCCATATATTGTAATTAAAGAACTCCATACATCTGTTCAGCACCTCTTTCTTGACATTCTTAATGCTTTATGGCTCAAACAAATTATCCCTGAATCATGGAAAACACAGTGTGTTATCCCAATACTGAAGCCTGATAAATCTCCAGAACAGTCCAGTTCGTATCGTCCTATATCTTTGTCCTCATGTCTCGGTAAACTATTCGAAAATATGATTAAAGTCCGTCTGGACTGGTTTGTAGAGGCTAATGGTATCATCCCACATGTGCAGTATGGTTTCCGTCGTGGGCGTAGTTGCGCTGACAGCTTCATGTCACTCATCTCAGACCTGAAACGTGCAAATAATTTAAAATCACACACTGTTTGTGTATTTTTAGATGTCCAAGGAGCTTTTGATAATGTCGACCCAGGTATCTTGGTCAACATTATGTCTGATGTGGGTATACCTGGTCTACTATGTCAGTGGATCTATAATTATTTAAATGATAGAACCTTATATGTTAAGTATAATAACATCTTACATGGTCCTAGAAGTGCATCGAAAGGCACAATGCAAGGCGCCACTCTTTCACCATTACTATATAATTTGTACACATGTGAAATATGTAAATTTGTAAATACTAGTGAAGTAAATATTTTGCAATTCGCAGATGACATTGTTTTGTATAGTAGCAGTCAGAACTTGCAAGTTGCTATAGATAATATGAATAGAGCATTAAATCAGTTGAGTCTATACTATAATGATAGATTACGTTTAAAGATCAATGCTACAAAAAGCAGTTTAATGATTTTTGGTGATGATGATCCATCTAGTGTTATTTCGTATTGTGGAGAATCTATAAACAGAGTACATTCAAAGAAATTCTTAGGAATCATCATAGACCAAAAACTGACTTTCGAAGAACATGTTCGGTATATTTCTAAAAATGCTTTAAGAGCTATTAACATAATAAGATGTCTGGCTGGAGTGTCATGGGGTGCTGACCCCAAAATATTGTCTATTCTATATAAAGCTATTGTGAGAAGTCATTTTGACTATAGTTCTTTGGCATATATGAATAGCTACCATGCCAAAAAATTAGATATCCTGCAGAATAAATCTCTGAGAATAATATCGGGTGCAATGTGCTCAACTCCCATAAGGGCCATGGAAGTAGAGACTAAAATTATGCCACTGATCTTGAGACGTCTCCTACTTGCCGAACGGTATTGCCTTAAACTACTGTACTCTGATAACATGCAAATTATTAACAAGATTATACCTTGTAGAATCAATGTGTCAGGTCCTTTAGCAACTGGTGAGAGCCTCCTTATTGGTAACTCCCCAATGTTGTATCACATTTTTCTGGAAATTGAAAACAACAGCTATAAACTCAAAAAACAGTGCCCTTGGCCCTGCTATTCTTCCCAGTTCAAAAGCATAATGCACCCAATTACAGTAATAGATTCAATTACAAATAATTCAGAGATGTTGCAATTTTTATCAGAAAATAATTACTACACTTTATATACAGATGGTAGTAAGGGTAAGGATTATGTGCGCTGTGCTGTGTATGATCCTCAAAAAAATTCTTCTCAGAGTTTTCTTTTGCAGAATGTTTGTACAATATTCACCGCAGAAGCCTATGCAGTATATCAGGCTCTTCTGCAAATTGGAAATGTAGATAATTGTAAATATTTTCTAATTGTAACAGATTCTTTAAGTTTTATAAGAGGATTGAGCTATTTAAAGATTCACTTTAAAACTAATTTCATTCTGTACATAATTAAAGAATTGTTATACAAATATTATCATACAGGGAAACTAATTTCATTTATGTGGGTGCCCTCTCATAGAGGAATCACTGGAAATGAAATGGCCGACAAAGCCGCTTACGGAGGAGTAAATGCACTCGATGTCTCCGATACTATGTATGTACCTATGACTGATTATTTGAGTAATGTAAGGCTAGCTATAAGTATGTTATGGGAGCAAATGTGGAAGAAAGACCAAGAAACGAAAGGACGGTGGTACGGTAGCATTCAAGAAAACTTACCAGTAAAGCCATGGTATGATAGCCTGCAAAGAGCCAGTCGTGATTTTATTACCACCATAAACCGACTACGTTATGGACATAATAAAGCACCATCACACCTAGCAAAGTTAAATATAATTCAAAGCAATGTCTGTACATTTTGCGGAGTTGAAGAAGGAACAGTGGACCACATTATATTCAGCTGTCAAAAGTTCCTTATTGACAGATTGGTACTCGCGAGTGAACTAAGTGAAGTGTGGCAAAATAATTATAGTGATTTTTCTTCCCGCCCGCCGCCGCTTAAAGAACTATTAAAAGACATTAAAACTTATAAACCAATATTTAAATACATTAAAAATACGGTGGTAAAATTATAAAACTGAAAATACAAAATCTGAAAAGTGGTTCCGGAATAATAAAGTCGTGGCTTAAAGGTCTTAGTAACCAGGCCATAAAATCCCAAAAAAAAAAAATCATTCATAGAAACAAAAATAAATCGTGTTGCATGCGTGGTTTTATTTGTGTAAATTGCAACAAGAAATTCAAGGAATTTCTGGTTAAATTAAAGCAATTGTCTTAAATTTTAAAATACTCAACGTCCATAATGTCAGATGGTCAGTTCAGTGATTACGAAGAAGATATTTCAGTTAAGGTTAAGTGCGTGCGGGTAAGTTTCTATAATGGTAATTGTGATATTTTTTTAAGGAAATAAAGTATAAATTCTATTTAATACTGTAATTAAAAGGGTAGTGAAAACATGAAGAACTAATACATGGGTATGTAATTTGTAATTTAAATTCAACGATGCCATTTCACAAACTCACAACCTCAAATTAAATTGTGGAATCCTATATAAAATACATTTATATAAAATACGTTTGTTTATTTGTTTTTCTTGATGGCTCAATGAAACCGATCGTATAAAAATTTGGCATGCAGGATTACCTGGTATTATAATTTTACGAAAACATGATATCCCTTGTAATGCGGGTTTAACAGTGGAGTAAAAACTAGTAGTAGATTATATTAAAGTCGGCGAGATCTAAGAGGCCCGTTTTGACTGCACATATACATCAATGTGTTTAAAAGAGACAAATGGTGGGTAGGAATGTACATTGACGCCCATCGATTTAAGGGGGGGGAGGGTGGGGAGGAGGTGAGGGGGGAGGTCTAGAACCCCCCCTGTGAAGGAAAAGTTGCGCCCCCTCCCCCCTTTTGAGATATGATGATTTTAATTTTCACAAAAATGACGAATTTTCTTGTGCTAACATCGGATTATGGGGAGAATATTCCTAAAAATGGGGGAAGTTTAATCCAAATTTTGACCCCCCCCATTCCCCCCCCCCAATTTCACGCCCCCCCCATTTCACGGGGTCTGGTGGTCTTAGTGGTCTAGGAGAGAAAAAGGTTCATTCACCTTTTGGGTCTGAAGTCAATTGGGGGGGGGGTCAATTGCTGCTTGGACCTGTGGATCCTTTTTATTTTGCATAAACTTCTATCTAGCGCTCGCCGGCCGCTGCCGCGGCACCGCTCGCTGCGCTCGCTCGGCTCGCGCACGGTATTTACAAAGTTCAAACCTAACCTAACCAATCAGTTTGTTTTTTATTATCCTTTTAATGTGCATAAACTTGTAACTAGCGCTCGCCGGCTATTACGTTCGGTTTCACTATGTCGGTAAATACTATTTACATGTTTTTGGTAAAAGTACTAATTAAAAGTAGATTATTATATGTAAAATGATAAAAATTGACATGAAAAATACCTAAGTAAATAGGTATGTTTTTTTTTACGTAATCAAAGACTTTAAAAAAAATTATACATTTTAGTGTTCCTTACATGAAACGAAACGTGACAGTGGTGTGTCAAAATGACGATAGTGACAAAATATTGCATAGTTTTTCACGATTTTGTTTTTTTTTTCTCATAAACCAGTTGCTTCCGCAATTTGAAACTTTGTGTAGAGCCTTCTAATAATATAACCTTCCTGTAAAAAAAAAATGAGCTCCCAAATCGTTGGGCGTCAATGTACAACTTAGCCAAATGGTGCATCAAGAACAATTAACACTTGTTGAAATGGGCCTCTTAAATCTCAGCAAAAGCTATGCAGGTTGATGGTTTGTGTTTCCTTACTTTTAAATCGAGATGTTAGGTGTCCTATTGAGCTGAATATTCTCAATAAACACATGTACATATTCATATTTTCTTGCTATCCCTAATTTTCTTCTTCTTCTTAATAAGTTATGGTTTTGATACCTCCTTTCATAACTTTGTATGTATCTTGAGTGTATTATATATTTTATAACTTATTTTATTAACCTTTGTATCATAGTTTTCAGAACATCCGGAAATCAAAACAATCAGCAGCTGCGATGATGATGAAGATGGTGATGATGAACTCAACTCAGATGACTACTTCTATGATTCAGATGATCCCACACAAAAATCAAACAAAAAAGAGAGTGTAAATTCTCAAGCACCTTCAAGCAAGATAAGTACATACCAACCAACTGAAAAGTTATTCAAAAAGTATGTACACAAAATAAATGTAGACAGATATGAACCAGCTATTTCTGATAAAACAGAAAAGTTTCTTAACCAAAATGATCGTAAAGCAGACAATGACCGTATCAGAATAAAAGATAAACATGATCGTGCCACAGCTGAACAAGTAATGGATCCTCGAACCAAAATGATCATATTCAAACTTCTAAATAGAGGAATTATCAATGAAATCAATGGATGCATATCAACAGGTAAAGAAGCAAATGTTTATCATGCCACATCTAAAGAAGGCCGAGATTACGCTGTAAAAATTTTCAAAACATCTATACTCGTCTTTAAGGACAGAGACAAATATGTGTCTGGCGAATACAGATTCAGAAATGGATACTGCAAATCCAATCCACGTAAAATGGTACGTACATGGGCAGAAAAGGAAATGAGAAACCTTGTCAGGATGTTCAATGCGAAGTTAAATGTTCCAGAGCCAATTATTCTAAGAAGCCATGTGTTGGTCATGTCTTTTATGGGTGAAGGAGGTTGGCCATCACCAAAGCTTAAGGATGTAGAAATATCACAATCAACGGCAAGATCTTTATATAGAGAGTGTATTACTATGATGTGGAAAATGTTCAATATTTGCAAATTGGTACACGCAGATTTATCAGAGTTTAACCTTCTATATCATAATGGTAATGTTGTAGTAATAGATGTATCACAGTCCGTAGAGCATGACCATCCACATGCCTTTGAATTCTTAAGGAAGGATTGCACAAATATATCTGATTTCTTCAGAAAGAAAGGTGTAGCAACATTGACAGTGAAAGAACTATTTGATTTCATAACAGATTCATCTATAAATGAGAGTAATTTAGAAGAGTGTCTTGAAAAGTTATCTGAAAATGCAGCTTCAAGGAATTTTGAGGAACTGACAGCTCAGGAACAGATTGAAGAGGAAGCATTCAAGAATGTGTACATTCCTAAAAGATTAACAGAGGTTGGTACACTATTTAACATTAAGTACATCATACAATAAATTAAAGCTACATTTATAATTAATTGCTAGTGAAAATCAGACAGTGTTTGTTACACATTAGAACGTAAGAACTATGTTGAGGTGATAGTATAATAAAACAGCTAAGTGTGATTTGGACTCTCACACAAAGGGTTCCATAAAGAAATTTCTTGTATGGCGGTCATCCCGTTAAATATCTAATTCAATATTTTTCAACTGTCTACCTATTATGGTTCATGAGATCTATAGATATGGCCCACTGACAGTTAGACGGACGGACAGCAGAGGTGTAGTAATAGGGTCCCATTGGCACCCTTTGGGTATGGAACCCTAAAAATGAGCAACTTTTACTATAGCATTTTTTTTATTCCCAAAATTATTATATTGTTCTACATGAAACATGCCTATTTAAACACACACCTATTTAAATATGTGTATGAGAGGTTATATTTATTTTTGTATTTATGCTAATACTAGTACTTACTGTGAATACATTCACTCAGGCATGACTACAAGACCCTATTTACAAGCTGGTTTTAGTTTAAGCAGAAATATTTTTTTCCTTAACTTCAGGTGATAAATTACGAACGAGACATAAGCAAAGCTAAAACAGGCGATACAGAAGACCTAATTTACAAGAAGATTGCTGGCTTCAATGAAGATCTCACTGGCACAGTAGACAAACCAGAAATACTGCAGGATGATAATGTTTCCGGCAGTGACTCGGGGAGCAGCTCAGATGATGACGGTGGTGAAAATGATGATGGATGTATGTAATCTTGGTTTTACTTTAACTAGATTTCAGAGTAAGAAATATAATGTAATAGACCTTTGCAAGCACTTAAGTAACCCAGGAATTGTCGATATTTGAGAGGTCCATTAATACAACTGCTGATTGTGTAGAATGTTTCATTGCATGTTGCATTGTATCAGTCTGGACCATCGAACAATTTAACCCAAAGAAGTGCAATGACATTGATTTTGCTTACAATCTATTCTGGCAATTTTCCACCACCGACAATGCGCTCTGATTGGCTAAATCAAGAACACATGATGCAGTGATTGGTCCTTACTGTTCAAAATCAGTGACAAATCACTGACTAGTTTCGGAATCGGATTGCTCAGTATTACTACTCTAAAGGGATTGTTCCTCGATGGTCTGGACATACCATTATGGTTAGGAACATTGCATTTGCTGAGAAGGAGGAGTTACCATAAATATTTGATTTTATCTACGTTTTATATTCTACTTGAAATTAATCATGTTCCCTAACATAGGGGTAAAAGAGCAAGTAATATTCAAAACCTTATAACTAAACATAACAGATAAGTTATATTTCAAGGCGAATGATAACTGAGAGGTAGTGACTTCGGAAGCCGAGACGAAGGTCCCGGTTCAAATCCTACAATGAGCTTGAGCTTTCGGTGAAGGAAAACATCGTGAAGAAACCATAGCACGGTGGTAGGGTACTTTGTAGTACCTGCCTGGCTGGCTACATCCTCAAGTTGAAAATCTGTCGCCAAGCAACTATTGATGTGTTCCGACAGCTGCACTTGAGAACCAGTTCTTTCTAGGCTTTGTGTGCCTTCGGCCACATCATCACTTGCCATGTTGAGATAGCGGTCAAACACAGGCTTATCAATACACAGTAAAAAAAAGGCTGTCAGTCAGTCACACAAAGTTTAAAATCTTGCATTTATTATATTCCAGCAACAAAGTTCAAGAATAGCGCACGGCCACGAGACGAGTCTCCTGAAAGTAAGAAAGCAAGGAAAAAGGCCATCAAAGATGAAAAAGCTGAGAGAAGGAAATCAAAAACCAAAAAACATGTCAAAAAGAGAAGAGACAAGGGCAACGCAAAGAAATAATTAAGTATACATTTTGTATATTATTGATGTAGATAAAAAAGGATATAAAATAAAATAATTATTTTAGCTTCAATGTGTATTCTCAAACCATGCTTTCCATACAAAAGTACAAAAGTTTTACATATACTATGTAATTATTTAATTATTATAGATTTGTATATAAAGGTGCATATTTTTTAAGGGAAAACGGAACCATCTGAGTAGGTTTTAAAAAACTAGTTTTTGTGCTTATCATCTACACAAATAACGTGTCTATTTGATCTGAGCATCTAAGGAGTATCCCTACACTTATAATAGCTATATACCTTCTAACCTTTTTTTTATAAATAGGTATAGGGCCTATCCCATATTTGAAGGAAATAATACGATCATGAAATTATTAAAATAAATAATTACTGGGTAGAGTATTTGTGATATTCATTTATAAATATATTATAAGTCTTAAATATATACAGTTTCTACATTTCTCAAAATGGAATGTGATTAATGATAATATATATTTTTTTACAAAAATACAGTTTGTCGTTTTGCATTGTCTCCATATTCATAGAAATTTATATTATTAGGTACTAGAATAGAACATGAATCGAAGGTGCTAATAACAGTAGCAGATTTTTATTTATACCAAATTCAAGATACATTTAAAACTCCTAAATATAACATGAATGCAAAACCTCAATCTGCATATAAAAAAATGTTAACAATGAAAAGAGTATATACATTATATTGCAATAATATAAAAAAAAAATACAAGATTCAAACAATCCAACCATATTTTAAGGCAAGAAACATTAACTGAACTAATCTATCGGCAACGTGTAATAGAAAGATGAAACAAAATTTTAAGCCTATATCGAGTAGAGAACCTCCTTTCAGTTGAATTGAAAAACAAGAATTGCTCAACCTGATTCCACCAACCGCATTTTCACATCGAACCACAAGACAAAGGGAAAATTTAGACAGTACGTTGTTGACATACCGAACGGTATATTATAATATTGTTTGTTACGGTCATGCCGATTCTATAGTAAATCGCACTAAATAATTCGACTTATTTGACAGGACAAAATTTCTTACATCCTTTTCTTATGTTCGGTGTTAGAAAGAGATAGTGTGAGTAAATTAGTTTAGTTGTTAACAACATAATCAGCACTAGTATTTTGCATTCTCATTTATAATGCGAACAGGGAGCACAGCAAGGGATAACTGATAATAGAAAATCTACAATGGTGCCGGTTCTATTGTAAATCGCACTAAACTAATTTTAGTCACATCACATCTCTTTCTTACGAGCATTATTGGAAAAGGATAGAATATATTGAAAGCTGTAAAATTAATCTTTGCCGTCTTATTTTGTGTGTATTTAGGCGTCACCGCGATAGATGGCGACTACATTTATATTGAAAACAAGCATTGGACTAATTTGACAACGCTACATTTCTTACATCCTTTTTGACAGGACTAAATTTCTTGCATCCTTTTCTTATGTTCTTTGTTAGAAAGAGACATAGTGACATTAAAATTAGTTTAGTTGTAAACAACAGAATCAGGGCCATTGTTTCTTCTGGGTAAGCGTGCTCCATCTTAAGCTTCGTTATCTTTCTTCACATAATATAAAAAATACGTATGAATTTTGTACGAACTACCCTTTTTAAACGAATATTATTATTTCAAATTTCTGTTACAAGTTATATATTATGTTATATAATCAGTCGTTATACATTTAATATTGATTTATTATGTTTAAAATAATATTTTAGTATCTTTGGTTGGTAATAATAAATATAAAGTATGTATTCCGTACATAAAAGATTTATATTACCAATTTTTATCGACAATAGTTTTAAATTACCACTAGTTTAAAGACTGATCAAATTGCAAATCAACAAGTAATTTACCAACCATTCCATGTGCAAAAAATAACTAATATTCTATTACATCGAGATTTTAAAATTGAATTTTCTATTGACAATCAAAATTAATTTGATGCTAAGCGAATGAGTGATATTCCCGCATCAACCTCTTTTGTACACACGGCTACACAACAAGCTATACATTTCCAGTATAAAGCCGGCTTTTAACTATGGGATATAATCTAATCTAATCTAATAATATATATAAAATGCTTTTGTGGGTACGTAAATACGCAGTTTTCTCAATCACCACCAACCCCAATCAACTTCCCATTGGGGTGGTAAATACCCCTTGGTCTCCAGGTGGTAGTAAGGGAGTCTGGTCGCGGTGGGTGGAAGGGGGTGGTTGTGGGTGGCGAAAATGTTAAAACATATATTGCTGTCCTTTTCTAACGCATGAGGACTTCTGAAAAGATCTCAAAATTTCTGGAACGGTTATAATCGATCAGGAATGTACTAGAAAGTTCAACAAATATCTGGAATGATCTAGAAAATTCTAGAGTGAATGAAAAATTATTATAATCGATATAGCATGTTTTGAGAAAGTTCTAAAAATTTCTGGCTTCATCTAGAAAGTTCCAAATGTTCGAGAACGTTCTAGAAATTTCCCGAATAATCTGGAATGTTCCAAAATGAGTGCAATTTATTATGATCGATTTAGAATGATCGAGAAAGTTCTAGAAATTTTCCGAAAGATCGGGAAATTCCAAAATGAGTGCAATTGATTATGATCGATTTAGAATGTTCGAGAAAGTTCTAAAATGAGTGCAATTTAAAATGTTAAATAAGGTTCTACATTTTTTTCGATTGATCTGGAAAGTTCCAAAATGTATATGAGTGTTATTATTAATCTAACTAAAATAACCAAATCGAAATCGAAAATAGAAATCTATAATATCTGTTAAAAATGTATCCTTATATATTTTTTATACCACTAAATATGCGATGTATTTTAACCCGAGCAACGCCGGGATTCGCTGCTAGTATAATATAAATTACATCTTGAGATATAATATTTTATCGCTCGTCATACATTTTTGTATATTACATCCCAACTATAAATATTTTTTCGACAAAATGTATGACGTGCGATAAAATATTATATCTCAAGATGTAATATATATTATATTATATCCCATAGTGAAAAGCTGGCTTAAAGATCTCGCATTGTATGGGATTTCCGTACAATGAGAGATCAGCTTTTACTGGAAATGTATAGCTTGATGTGTAGCCGTGTGTACCTAACGAGTTACTTTGATCAGTCTTCGATAAAGCAAACCATACCGTAAGATAACTAAGTATCCAATAAAATTACTCCTAACTAAAAATACTTATCACATGCCATCATAATATCATTTGTACTGACAAGCACCTAACTACAATGCATTTAAATATATCACAATTATTGAATCATATTTGGGGCGTTCACGTTGAAAATCTATATCTTAGGCCGACGTAACCTACAGATCTGAATAGAAGCATCAGACCGACCATTGTAAGGACTTCAAGCCATACAGAACTCTGTTCAATATCTAAGAATTTTAGTAATACGTCGGGTTTGGCAAAGTGACAGTATAAATCGGTACACTCTAAAGGTTGTCTGTCGAAACCGAACACTGTTAGGACCATGGCGACTATACCACATCTGATGAAGGATAGCCTCATTAGTATTCTCATTACGAATGGGATTTGTTGGGCGAAGTCGAAGCCGTAGATTCCCAGGCCGAGGAATGGTGCTATCGCTGATGGACCGATGGCGCAACCGTTCTGAAATTAAACATAATTTTAAATTTAATTACATAATCAGACTGATCAATTTCTTCCAAATATATGATATTAGGCTGTTGATTTATCCGCTAGTTGCTTAGGAACTGATAGACAAAGGGACAGGCTAAAGACCTTCCGACCACGTTAGCTTCGTGGACACAGTAGATATAGACTTGTTGATACTTTCTATTATAATACTGATGACTAGTTAGAGAAAGGAAAACTACAGTTCTAAGTACCTGAGTACTTTTAAGTAAATTGATGATAATTTTGTTAATCCGATAACAAGCCTTTCCGCCATCACCAATGCCGTCATATTTCTTGACTAGCTATCCCTCGCGGTTTCACCTGCGTCTCCGGGATAAAAAGTAGCATATAATACTCGGGGATAATGTAGCTTCCAATTAGTGAAAAAAAAATCGAAATCTGGTGGTTCCAGAGATTAACCCGTAAATAAAAAACATCTTCCGCTTTATTTTATTAGTACAGATTTCTAAACACATTTCAAAATAAGTGCTGTTTTTTTATGAATACCTACAAAGAAAGTATCAATAAAATATGACTCACTCTGACATTAAAGATGGATCCAATTGCAAGTCCCATGCCTTCAGAGACGAGTGATACCACATTGCCAACTATACAGAAGGCAATGAACCTCGGCACTGAAAAAGGCACTCCGACCAAAAAGTATACGAGCGAGCAGAATATAATATTGAATGTTATTTGTACTGGCAACTTTGATACGGTGTACGCAGCGTAGTACGGGGTCAAACTGTACCAGCAGTTGAAATGTTCCTTCTTAGCTAGTTTCACTTCTTGAGGATCTGTAACAAAAAGTACCTACTGTCAGCACGTCATCATCGCCAGCCTTGAATGTTCACTGCTGAGCACAGACCTTTCACAAATGAGGCTGAACGGGAATGGGCAAATACTCCACCACGCGTGCCCACTGCGGATTGGTGGAGGTAAGGTCCACTCAATTATTTCTAGCTTGCTGAGAGCTAGCTTATTTATTCAAATATTTGTTATAAATAGACATATTGCGACATTAAGCTGGTTTAATCAAACTATTGTTGAAAAGCTACGAGATGTAAAAATTAACAAATTATTTCAGGTATGTTTTTGAATGGGCTTCAATTTTGAACTCAAAGAATACAATTACTGCGCACATAACTTCACAGTGCAGCAAGCTTAGAATGAGAGACATATAGGTGAATACTTACATACTAACACTGGCACCATGATTTGTGTATATGCGAAGAATATAACCATGCCGACGCAAAGTTTCAAATGGTTGAACATTTGTGTGCCGTCGTTCGCCATGTTGTAGAAGCAGATACCAACTAGCGCTGCGCACATTATGTGGTGAACCAGCTGAATCACCAAACCTGGAAAAAAAATAGGTAAGTTTAGAGCTTTCGTTTCGTTTGACCACAATCTGATGTGGTCGCTACTCAGTTTTAAGTGGTAACGCAAAGTTTGGGTAGGTATGCTAAAAGTTCATAAAAAAAACCTGTGATAGTTGTCTGAGGGCTATGAAAATTAACCTTATTGCATTACCCTAAGGTTCATCTGTACAATCATAGACTAAACAATGTACCATGGCCATATACAAAGTGTCCCAAAATTCAACGATAAGCGCACCAGAGGTACCAGAGGTGGACCTGCTCATGACTACTAGAGAAAAAAATGTTTTTGTTAGTTTTTTTTTAAAACCGCCTCGAGTGTTAATAACCAACTTTGCACACAATATGTACACTTAGAAACTACTTCTCAGCTGCTCAACTAGATGGCGGTAGTAGGACCAGTTTTACAGCAAAATTCATGCAAATATAAACATTATTGAATTTGTTTGTCAAACAATTCTTAGCACCTTGAGTTTATTGAAGCTTCATTGAATATTAAACACAGTATTTAATTTAATATTGGGCAAAAGTTTTTAGTGAAAATAGTCAAGTGTGAAAAAACATCGAACTTGATGGTTTCTTGCAAAAAAAATAGTTGGTCCTGCTAATTAAAATCGTTAATAATAAATACGAATAAAATCAAAATCATGTAAGGTTGAGGGATGAAAGTTAAGGTCATAAATACGTATTGAACAATAAATACAAGAAAACTATTCAGTAAAAAAAAGCCTTCATCAGTAGGTATCCTATTTATTAAATAATTTGTGGAAAAAATATTTTTAAATTTTAAAAATATATAATTTCGAGACATCAAGTTACTAAAGAAAAAGGAAATTCTAATAATAGGTAATATCTACTTATGTTAAGGCATATCGTACTTTCATCCCTCCAAAGAACATGATGTTATCAGACCTTGCACCTACATATATTGGTAGGTATAGGTATTACAAGTTGGAGACAGAACCCTAGAAACGAATTGTTAATTATTATTCATTACGAAGTACTCAGAGACATCGAATTCACTGAATACACAAAGAAAATTATACATGCTAATGAATTTTAATGAAGCAAGAAATTTGAAACGAATTCGCATTTGTAACTTCTACAGGCAATGAATTTTTTTTTTTCACTCTGTATAGGTCTGTGTTTGACCACAATCTCATCATGGTATGTGATGCTGTGGCCGATGGTGGTAAGCATACAAAGCCTAGAAGAAACTCGCTCTCAAATGCAGCTATCGGAACACACCGATATCGATAGGTACTTGGCGACAGATTTTCAACTTGAGGGTGGTAACCAGCCAGATGGGTACTACAAAGTACCCTACCACTGTGCTATGGTTTCCTCACGATGTTTTCCTTCATCGAAAGCTCAAGCTAATTGTAGGATTCGAACCCGGGACCTTCGTCTCGGTATCCGACGTCACTACCACTGAGCTATCATCGCCTTAAGATTATTGCATAGTTATTAAAGCGAAATTAAGTTTGTCTTTTGGTCTGTCCGTTTTAACGGCAAAACTACAAGGGAAGGCTTTTACCTCGGATATAGAACTATTATTATTTTAGATACCCTCATAGGTACCTAAAATAAAAATAGTCGCTAGTTACCCTAAGTACCTATATAAAATATTATGCTAGACAAAGGAAATCTTTTGTCTGTTACATCATATTATTTTATGTCAATGTTTAGTTAATTAACTAGACTTTGTTTTTCATGCAATGATTGACACTATTTCACATTTTAATAACAAAGTTCAAATGAATGTCAAATTTAAAGTGAGTAGTTAAATAATCATGAATGCTGTACGTTGGTATACCTATTTTCAATATCTGCCACGATTATGTATGATGAAAAAAATGATTTTATAAAACTATAATAACTAACATTGATGTCATCGAATTCCTTGTGAAATCAACCAATCAAAATAAAGCGTGGTTTAATACTAACCCTTTCGATTCCTGAATATTTGTATCAACATTCTACGCAAGAGTATAGAAAACTGTTGAAAAAACGACGTAGGGTATCCACAGGTATCTGAAGTCTTCTGCAACTTCATCCAAGACATTGAAGAGTTCAGCTGAGAGTTTTGACTCGACAGAGAGCTGACTGACGTACTGGCTTCATACTGCGGCACTTTGTATGTGCATTTCTCATTTGACAGCATTATTTCTGTTTCCTCAGCATCTTCGGTCTGGTAGCTGATTTTCAGTTGCATCTGGTTGACTGGTTCTGACAATGTGTTCTCGATGTTGGCTGTTTTATAAACTTTCCCGTTGAGTATCTCTTGACTGAGCAACGTGACGTAGTCAGGGTTTTCTGTAAGCTCCATTACTAGAAATAACAAAGGAAATTTTAAGTTTTTTACATTGCCATTATTATTAACATCTACTGTTAAAATATTGGTATTTTACCGAGATAAAAAGTTTTTTTTTAACAGCGACCAGTCATTTTACTTATCCATTACGGAGTGACAGAGTGATACAAATTAATTCAAACTTTCGCAATTTATAATATTTTATAATTGCACCGAGTGCTTCAATCCCTTGACTTGCGGTTAAAAAATAACAATAGATTTCTATTGTTTTCCTCGCCCGCGCGGATCGTCAAACAGTCAAAGTATAACTTGTAAAATAGATGTCGCTGTTGGTAACTCTTAGATATTAATTCCTGATAGTAATCAACCTGATTCGCTCTTCCAAAATTTAAGCAACATTACAAAATCAAATTACTTGACAATACTTACTGAAATCGGCAGGGTTATGGTGCATCGGACAAGGCATCCCCATACTCTGTAGGAACGGCACCATCGCTGCGGTATCGCCTTGGAACACGCATCGACCGTCTGCTATTACGTAAATCTGAAATAGGTATACAAAGCAGGCAATGTATTGTGTTCTTTCTGCTTTTATGAGTAGAAATATTGTTGTAATGCCCTCATTAATCACAGGATGTAAGGGTGAGGTCTGAAGCGTGACCGGAGAGAATGTATTCTTACTACAGCTATACAAGGTTATTTAAAAAGATTTTCATTAAAATAGGTAGGTATATGCTACAAAAATAATAAATTATAAACACTCGTAATGTTTTGTTGCATTTAATCCAATAAATATGAACTTAATACTATTGGGGGATATTCCAAACAGACTATTGCATTAAATTCTATATCTAAGTATAGGTAGGTACTGTTTCTGACAAAACTACTTTCTTGGTACATACAGGGGGTTTGGTGCATTGTTAGCCAAATTTTAATGCCGGTTAGGAGGACTCGTTTCAAATCTAATCAGTCCCAAAAAAAAATCTCAGCTCCAAAGGCTTTTTTTTTATATGTTGTTTTTGAAAACCCAAAAGTAAGCCTTTAAACATGAATAAAAAAAATAATTAGTAGGTATATCCAATTAAAAAAAATGTAATGCGTAATGTTGAACAGTTCTTTCATAATCAAAATTACTGCCGAGAAACATTTAAGTAATAAGTCAACTTTGAATGGCAATAAAAAAAAAAAAAAATAATTGGATTGTTTTACAAAAACCTTAAACCGACTTCAAAGTACACTAAGAAGTAATCAAATCCTGATCTGATGACAATGGGACCAAACGGGAAGCGTACCCTTTCAAATAAAAAAAGAATTTTGCAATTCGGTTAATAAATGACGGAGCTATGAGGTGACAAACAAAAAAAAAAAAAAAACTTTCGAATTGAGAACCTCCTCCTTTTTTTTAAGTCGCTAACCAATAAAAACAATTCATAACACAGTATGCCGAATGAACTAATACGGTCGCGAATCACTGAAATCTCAGAGTATATAAATACTACGTACAACTGAAATATTTAGCCATATTCTTCTACGAAGATAAAAAAAACAATAAAAACTTAAAAAAATATTTCCCGCCTCATGCAGATACATCTCTGCCCATTTCCAGATGACTATAGTTTTTTGTGAAACATTAATTATTGAGCAAATAAATCACAAGATAGCGTGTAATGAATGTAACAATTACCATAATTATGTAAATGATGATGCCGCACACCATCTGTCACGTTAGTCACGAACTTACCTCTAAGTTCTTTACTTATTCGCCCTTTGTGCTTTGGCATTGTTATGTTTTGAACAAAAAAACTTTGAAAAAAAAACACAGATTTATTAATTATATTATTGAATAAATCTGTGTTTTTGTTTTACTGAATAACATTAAGCCCCTCTTAATATAACTGAATAAGCTATTGATTTATGTTTATTTATAATAACATATATTGTATTTATGTTTACAATTTTATCATATCGTATTGTATATGTCGGAGAGTTCGATCGTTGGTCGGACTCAGTTGGATTACGATATTATCGTTGGTACAAGGGTTGGGTAAAATAGTAGCAACACTGATTTGACTTTAACGTAAATAACAGATTTAATGGACTTTTTGGCGGGAACTTGCAGAGTGATGTTGCATTTTCGTTTTTATTTTCATAAATTCGTGTATTTTGAGTTTTATTGTGTATTTTCGGTGGTATTTTACCCAATAAAGATCATCCATGTGCACCAGTGAAGTGAAATGAAATGAATTATGTGTATCGTAACTTCTCAAGTTGTCTCAAAAAGTCTGTGAAGAGTTTTAGTACAATGACCACCATTGTAGTAAAACATGACTTTTATGGACGGTGACTGACTGTGGACCATATGTGAAAGTGATTTATCGTGACGGGAAACTATAATATAACTCGACACTGGCAGAAATGAGCCCTAATTTGGGCTTGGTTGCCAAACTTAAAAATAAGAAGAAGAAGAACAGTACGTGGATTACGTAACTTTATTGCAATGAAATTCTGATTGAAATAACCTCTGAATCGGTAGAAATATTACAAAATCGGAAATGGTTCCATTCCTAATGAACCACTGTTTGTATTTGCAGTTATCAGAACTTAAAAAAGTTACCAGAAAACCGCTATATTGAACCGATTTCAATTCGAAAATGATTGAAATTTAGTTACGTAATCGCCCCACTGATTTAATGAGGGTATGCGTAATATTAAGAACATTGATTTGACTATAACGTGAATAACAGAGTTTATAAGGGGATGCGTATTGCTTTTGGGATAGTTAGTTTATCACAAGCGCTCGAGCTATACACATCTCAGTGCAATCATTGTTACAGCCGGTTCTGTAGCCTGTAATTATTTAAGACTGTACATGTGTGAAGTGAAGTAAAGTGTAGTGAAGTGATTATTTAATTGTAATATTATTTCGTAACGATAACGTAATAAACACAGCCCGTGAGGATTTTGTTGCGTCGCTTCTTCTCCTCATACGAGACTTTTACGAAGCGATGGTATAACGTTGTTTTATTGCCTGCACTGCGCCCACAGAATCCCGATACTACTGAACCCTAATCGTGGTGTTTGTATCGCTTGGCTGTCGCTGACTCCGACATATATTTTATTAATATGTGTATTTTAGTTTACCTATATTAGTTTTATTTATTATATGTTATGTCCAGTAGTATTTCACTGTGGTATTCATATTTTTTTTGTGGTATTGAACACCCCCGTTTTTACAGTTTATTTTAACTCTCCATCCAAAGGTTGCCTGGTAGAGATCACTTTTAGTGATAAGGCCGCCCATTGTAACACTTTCTTTTTTAAGTTCTTGTTTTTTTTTCATGTGGTGTGACAATGAAGCGTTATCTATATATCTATCTATACACACCGGCACAATTAGCGGAACACAAAAAAAGCAGGATTTTAAAATCTTTTACTTGAGGAACTGGCCAGTTATGATATTTTTTTAATTTATTGTCAAATTTGAAAATAGAAAATTAGATGACATACACTTTTTTCATTCATTTGTTTTATTTTCCCGAACAATACGTTTTGTCAACTTGTTCGAGTAATAACTACGTAATTGTAATTTTTTTGAAAAATTGCACTTAATTGTTTTTTATTAATTTGTTATTCTATAGGCAATTTTGTTTATTAAAAACTCTTTATTATGCCTGACTTAACATCACTGGAAATCATTAGGGCTGATGAAATGAGAAGAAATGGCCATACCGACATATCGATTGCCTCAAGGCTTCGTCGACCAGTATCAACGATTCATCGCAGCATCCAGCGGTACAGATCGTCTAATTCTCTTGTGAGGAGGAGGGGTCAAAATAGAAAAAGATGTAGAAAAAGATGTACATCGAGGCGAGATGACAGTTTTTTACAACTTGGAGTTCGTAGGAATACGCGATTAATGGCTGTACAAGCTCGAAATGAACTGGAAGACGTTCGAGGAGTACGAGTAAGTGAGCGTACAGTTCGCAGGAGATTTTAAGAAGTTGGTTTAGGGTCGTATATACCTGCCAAAGGCCCAAAACTTGAGAGACGTCACCGCGTAAACCGATTAAGCTATGCGCGAGAACATCGTCATTGGGATTTGAACGAATGGCAGCAGGTTCTCTTTACTGATGAGTGCAGAGTTCTTTTAAAACAGATCGATGGGAGACAGCGAATATGGAGACGCAAAGGAGAATGCCACATACAGTCTAATTTTGAACACACAGTGGCTTATGGTGGCGGCTCGATTATGGTTTGGGGAGGGATATGTTTGGGAGCTCGCACGGAGTTAGTGATAGTCACAGGAGGGACCATGACAGCAGATCGATACATCAGAGACATTTTAGAAGAACATGTTGTACCATTTGCCCCATTTATTGGTGACGACTTTATTTTAATGCAAGATAATGCTCGTGCTCATAGTGCACAATCGGTACAGGCATATCTGAGTCACGTAGGTATACCGGTGATGCAGTGGCCAGCAAATTCCCCCGATATGAATCCGATAGAGCATGTCTGGGACTTGCTAAAAAGAAGGGTTAAATCCAGAATGCCACCCCCCAACAATCTGAATGAACTTGGAAACGCATTACTTGAGGAGTGGGAGCGGTTGCCTCAAGAAATCATCGATAACATAATCTGTAGCATGCCCAGACGAATGGAAACCGTAATCAGAGCAAGAGGGGGAAACACTCGTTATTAATTTTGCTTTAATTTTATTGTTAAATCATTTAATGCTTACTTTTTTTTATTTTTTGTGATGGTTCATAATCATCTAAAAATTTCACTTATTTCAAATTTCTTTATTTTTCAATAAAAAATAACGATGACTTTTCAAAGTCGTTGTTAAAAGATGTTAATCAATTTGTTATTTTGTGTCTAATTACATTTTCGTCAAATATATGCGTTATTATCTTATAGTCTCACTTTTTTTTCTGTTCCGCTAATTGTGCCGGTGTGTATATTAATATTTTTTACTAGGTATTAGATAAAACAAAAAATATGAGAAAAGAATTGTTCCTATAACATCGTTTTTTAGGTGAATTGAATTTTTTATATTCTGCAAAGGAAGTTTTATAATTATCTTACATTTTCGAGTCAATAGAAAACCTTATATTTTTATAAAACTGAGAAGTTTGTGTTTGTTTGTTTACTCTCAAAAAACTACCAGTCCAATAAAAATATATTTAATAATAATAATAATTAAGTAATGATAAAATAAAAGAACATGAGTCCTTATTGAGAATCCTTGAATTTTTTTATAATATTTATATTTAACACGTATTCTTGTTATATAAATTCGGCCCTAAATCAACTTAAGTACCTTTTTATAGAAGGCTTCTTTTAATCCGCACATGGATACAAAACGTGAGATAATTAATAGAACCAATTTAATGTTAACCTTCAACTCTAAAAGCGTAATTATATAGCGATTCTTTGATAAAAAAAACCCGAGCCAAAAAAACAAAAAAAAACCCAACAACAAAAAATCTGCCATTCCGAGTACTTACTCGATCGTTTATAATTTATGTTCTTCAGACAGTACAGGATGTTGGTTTTAAAGTGTTAAAGAATTTATGATCAATATTTTAAATCATATTCAACTTAATGTTAATCGACGTGGAGTCAACAATCCCTATGCAGCTTTGAATGTACTTCTTAGAATTCTCAACAAGTCCCTATATCAGGTTTCTTAACTGACAAGGTCTATTTTTTTTATTAGTGCAAACAAACTGGTCTAACTGGAAACAAGGGCTGCTCTGTTTACGAGGCAAAGGAAACGTTAAAACATTATGATGAGACTAGTACCTTGTATATTCAAATGATTCCGATAGTTACCTACTTGACAGCTCGTTCTTTATTTAAAATGTAGCTTTAAATTGAAACTACTAGAGGGGGCTCGAATACAATCCGAAATATGAGGACCGCATTCCACCAGAGGATTTTCGTTGAGAATAGCTCCGAGATTAATAATATGGATCTTGCCGGTACATTTTTGTTTTTTTTTTTTTTAATCGATGGATTACATGCTATGAAGTCAAAAAGTGTGGATTGGCTTTTTCATAGAACTATTATGACACAAAAGTAAACACCAGTGACTTAATTTCTAACCATAAGTCTATTTTTGGTGGGTTTTTTTTTATATCATTGAAGAACCCATTATCATTAGAATAAACTATTAAGAGGCCGTATGCTAAATTTTGCCGATTTCGCTGATTTATGTGATTTTACGGTTAAAATACTGTATCTATAAGTTTTAATACACGACATGAAAGATCATTTAATTTATTATCTAATAAACGAGCTACTTTTTTAATTTTGATTAATTGACCACAAACAGGCGGCTGTTTTTAAATTTTTGCTATAAGAGGTTTAGAATATCACATATTTACGAATCGTTTTGCCGTATAAACGGTATGAAAAAAATACAGTCTATTGTTATGAAAGTCATCTATAAAATAAACGGAGCACTTTTTACCACTTTAATATAATAATTTTGAGTAAAGAAATATTTTACTTTTCGAGAAAATGGGCGAAGAATTGCTTTTGATTTTGGCTACTTAGAACTCTCGTTCATTAAAATTATAACAACATAAATAAACTTCAGTTAATAAACAATCCACTTCCTGAATTTTTTTTTGAAAAAGTTTAATAGTTTGGCAATAAAAAATCTTTTAAAACAACCTAAATTTCGCAATAAATAAAATAATACATATGAAAAGGTAGCTCATTCATTAGATCATAATTAAAATGATATTTTAGGTTGTGAATTAAAACTTGTAGAAATACAGCATTTTAACTGTAAAATCACGATTGTTAAATCACGTAAATCAGCAAAATCGGCCATACGGCCTCTTAATGATAACTGAATCATCATCTACTTTATCGATTTTCTGTACAAATAAGAGGAGAGGTTTTAAAAATGCACCATACAAACCAGCAAGTTCAATATTATTAATCTCTGAGCTATTCTCAACGATTATCCATTCGATTCTCACAGTTTGCATACTCGACTATTTACAGCGCCTGCACTAAACTGCCATCCTACATAATTTCTTTTCTAACCGACTTAAAAAAAGAGGAGGTTCTCATTTCGGTTGTATTTTTTTTAGTTTTTATTTTTATTTTTGTTACCTCATAACTCCGTCATTTATTAACCGATTTATAAAAATGTTTTTTTATTTGAAAGGGTACACTTCCCTTTTGGTCCCATTGTCAGATCAGGATGTGATTACTTCTTAGTGTACTTTGAAGTCGGTTTAAGGTTTTTATAAAATTGTTCAATTATTCAAAACATTCTTCTGATGGTATTCCAAATATAGTGTTTATTTACATAAATTATTACTAGCTATATACTGCACAAAGGCAATGACTTAGATTTTGCAACGGATTGTCTTAGTAATTTTCAACATACCTGATCAAACATCTCCAACAAAGATGCAGAAGGTTGGTGTATAGTGCACACCACCGTTCTGCCCTGTCTCGTCAGCTGTTTCAATAACTTGACGCACTGCATTGTAGCTACTGTGTCCAGCCCACTCGTGGGCTCGTCTAAGAAGAAGATTGGTGGATTGTTTACTAGTTCCAGAGCTATTGATAGTCTGAAAAGAATAAATAAGTTTAATGACGGGCCAGTTGGCGCGGTTGGTTAAGATTCCACCTATCGCGCCTCAGGTCGTGGCTTCAATTTCCACATAGGACATGCATTTGTGTGTATGAACATGTATGTGTGTCCTGAGTCTGGGTTTAATTATGTAGGATATTAAGTATGTCATCATCATCATCACCAGCCGATAAATGTCCCACTGCTGAGCACAGGCCTCCTTCCACAAATGACGGTGAAAGGGATTGGGCAGATACTCCACCACGCGTGCCCACCACGGATCGGTGGAGGTAGGCTAGTGGCCAACCTACTGTTGGAGTTTTCACGCCGCCTAGTAGGCCTCCGACTAGCTTAACGACTATCACAATTAGTGGTAGCCGGGACCAATGACTTTACGTGCCTTCCGAAGCACGGAAACGCTCGATTTGAAATACCACTAGGCGGTTACTCATCCAGGTACCGGCCACGACGGTGGAAGCTTAACTTTAGTCAAAGATTAAGAACGGCTAATCATGCTACACCACGAGCAAAACGTTAGTTACGTATATGTTGAGAAGGTATATAAATTATCTGGTGTCCATAGTACAAGCTCTGCTTAGTTTGGGGTGGTTTGGGATCAGATAGCCATGTGTGAGGAATGTCCTAGGGGTTTTATTATTAATATTTTTTTAGGGACTTGTGATAAAATCGTACAGCTACGTTAAGGAGTGTTAAAGATGTAGTATAAGAAGATGTTTAAATGACCACTATCAAGAACATAGATGATAAAAATATATAGTTTCAATCTCATCGTGGTACTGCTTGTAGACAGTAAAATTAAACTCACTGTTTCTGTAACAATACTTTCGAAAGTTATAATAAATAATTTAATAATAATAAATCATTTATTTCACTAACTTGAAACTTAATGGAACGAAAGTTGAAATAGCTAACCTTAAACTTTCGCGAATTAGAAGCAAATGTAGTGGCGAGACACTAGGATCATCGAACACTACAATCATCTTTTTGCACATAAATATCGTGTTAAAGACAGAATATTACCGCATTTAAGTAATTCAATTTGCTCTGGTCCATCATTTTAGAAATAAGCAGTAAATTTTAAACCATTTATGTATTATTTTACGAATAATATGTTAGCCGGCTACGTACGGCTGCCAAAAAAACACCGTTAATTTTGAAATTGGTCATCAAAGAGTAATTAATAACTCTTAACAATCTCAGACCCATATTTTTTTCATTTCTAGAATAAATTACAGCTATTGGTAATTTTAGAATATTTACGCTTACCTCTTCTTCTGTCCACCGGACAAGAGGTCTGTCCTCGTGTTCTGGTGCTCTAATATTCCTAATTCTTGTAGAATCTCCTCTGAGGGTACTTTGGTCCCTTTCGGCAGCTTCAGCTTTGCCGCTACGTCCATTGTCTCTCGGACTGTTAGGAGTGGTTGGAGCAAGTCCTCTTGTGTGATGTAGCATGAAGACCTCTTGAACTGCTGCATGTTTCGCGGCTGTCCATTAACTAGGATTTCGCCAGTCACACCGCTTGACCTAGTAGTGAATTCTTTATAAAAATGTTGCTCCCAGGTTGTTTGAAAAAATAACGTCTATTCGTCTCCATTTACCGTCTTTTCATAAAAATTTTGTGGATTAAAATATTCCTTTTGTGTACAATGTTGGGCTTATGTGCCCCTGAACTAATTTGTAGCAGCTATGGTTGTAAGGGCAATAGAAAATTTTGGATGATGGTTATCCCTAAGAGAATAAATACATCTAAAAAAATTATTTGATCGGCACTTGATTTGATTACATTTCGTAAATTCTAACCCCCTTACTCATAAAACGTTATTTAACTAATAAGCTGATTAAGTGGTCACCTAAATAACGTCAAATTGTTTGACAATGACAGCAAGGTGACTTTATTTATTTGACCATTTATTCAATAGATTTAGTTAAATAGTGTTTATGAGTAAGGCCGTAATCTTCCGATGGTACATTTAAAACAAAACATAATACTTAGTTCTTACAGTACATATTAGACACTGATCGATCGCAGATAATTTAAACACATAGGTATGCCGATTCAGTCAATGCACAAGTTGCACTACATCCGCTTTGTTTTTTTTTTTATAGGTAGGTTCAAACTCCTATACCGGTACCTCCCAAAGCAGAAGGTTAATTTAGAAACTGTGAGATGTGACTATATTAAGAAAATTCTTGTGTTTTCTGATAACCTTCAATAGGTAAGATGGTAAGGTTTCCAATAAAGTAGGACTTATATCCCAGGATATTTATTATTATTTTTTGATTATTAATTATTTAAGAGGTATTAATTAAGGCTAGCTAAAAAATATTTGATTTGATTTATAATATAAATGCGAAATTGTGTTGTTGTTTTTGACATTGGCTACTCTTAGAACTTTTTTTAAACTCACTTGTATCCCGATATAACATTGAGAAGAGAGCTCTTGCCGGCCCCAGATGGTCCCATAATGGCCACCAGCTGACCGGAAACGAATCTCCCATTTACTCCTTTTATGACCTCTTTGCGCGACCCTGTAACAAAGACAACAAAACGTTTTAAAAATAAATCCTAAACTGTAACATAACTCGTTTACCCACACTTTATGTAGCAGTTACCGTATTAATAATAATAAATAAAATAAATAATAAATATCCTGGGACATTCCTCATACACGGTCATCTGATCCCAAACTAAGCAGAGCTTGTACTATGGAAAGCAGATAACTGATATATTACGTATACTACTTTTTGTTTGTAAATATAGACTCAAGACATACAGACATGTTCAAGCAGCCAAATGCATGTCCTGTGTGGGAATCGTACCCACGACCTGCGGCGCGTAAGGTGAATCTTAACCAACTGCGCCAACTGGCCCGTCAAATATTGTACAACATCTTGTGATAAAAAGCATTGCTTTGGTTTCTAGAAACCAAGTAACAGTTACACGACCTGTTTGCGGGGAATGCATAACTGTATAGGGCTTCGTTTTATTCTTGTAAGATGCTTGTAAAATTTATTTTTTCCTTTATTTTATAGTGAACATTATGTTTAAGAAATTTATTTGGTAAATTTATTTACTTTATAGGAATAGTGTCAGTGTATTGAGTTTCTAGTAACTAGAAATCTTTTTATATTTTACTAGCTGTCCCGAGCGGTTTCACCCGCATTCCCGAGGGATCGTATGTTTTCCCGGGATAAAAAGTATTCTATGTGTTAATCTAGAACATATTCTATCTGTGTGCCAAATTCCATCCAAATCCGTTCATTAGTTTTTGCGTGAAAGTGTAACAAACATCCATACATACAAACTTTCGTTTATAATATAAATAAGGATCCCACCAAAAACATTCTGTAAAAAACTAGCCAAGTCTCGATGGAGCTGCTTGTTTATCTCTAAAAAGTAATGAAATCTAGACAAAGTCGTGCCAAAATCAAAATCAAAAAGTCATTTATTCAGTTTAGGCCCTAGTAAGGCACTTATGAACGTTAAATTGGCACATACAGTTGAATTTACCACCGGTTCGGAATACACTTAAACTGAGAAGACTCCGGCAAGAAACTCAGCAAGGTTTTTTTTTTTGTGGAAGATCTTTTAATATTACAGCTTTTTTCCAAATACTTATACAATATATACATTATTATTTTATGCTTATTCGTACAATTGTCACTTAGCCAGGGGGATGCAAGTGCAGAGAGAAGCTACTACAACCATGTATTCTTGTCTTCCACGTAATGAGCCACCTTATAGTAGGCTTTGTCAATTAACCTCTGCTTTATGAAATCTTTGAATTTATCATAAGACATTCTAGTTACTTCGAGTCACACAACATTAACTATAATAATAAAGAAATCGCAGTAAGGAACCTTAGACTTGGCACGACTTTGTCTAGATTTCATTACTTTTTAGAGATAAACAAGCAGCTCCATCGAGACTTGGCTAGTTTTTTACAGAATGTTTTTGGTGGGATTTCACTTCTTTTTGTAGAAAATGAAGCGGCCCACCAAGTTGAATATTTTTTGTAAAGGCGGTATGTCGATCTCTAATAGTTTGGTTGGGCTCTTGTGTTTTCTAATCAGGATCACCAGGTACTCCAGATCTTCGATTATCCTAGTTTTTATAGTTTTCCCTTTATGTGGCCATTAACCCTAACTCTGTACCAAATTTCAGCTCTCTGAGTTTATGGGAAGTACCAGTTCTATTTTGATGATCATGAGTGAGTGAGTGAGTGAGTGTCATAAATGCGAAACTTTGCTTTCGCTTAACTTCGGAACTAAATGACCTACAGACTTGAAATTTTGGATTTTAAGTATGTGATTATAGCTTACTGGATGACGAAAATTTATATGTTCTGGTCTTATCCAGAGGTTCTCAAATAGGGGCCTGAAAATGCGGCGAAATGGTTCCAGTAAAGGATGGTACGGCAGTGTTTGCTTCGCGCTCGACTTGGCGCGGGCACTGCCGTGCCCCCCGATAAGGATTACAAGCTTTTATTTAATTTCACCTGTCCGGTGTCTGTAATCGAATCTTGGAAGTTAAATTTGACACAACTTCCCAGAGTCCGATTAAGCTGAAAATTGCCACACACCTAAATCCCGCTATTTTTAATCCAATATGACGACCGCCGCAAAATGGTAATTTATAGTTTCCACATTAACCCCTATGATATGGATATCAAATGAATGGGTTTCAGCTGGCAATTTGATGGTCTCAAATAGGTACGTAGGGACTTAGATACCTACCGTAATATTTCTTGTTATAATATTATCAACGTTTAATTTCCAAGCAATAAATAAATAATAAACGAGATGTCAAAAGGCATAATTATGACAAGTTGACATTAACATGGCATGTACATACATACACTTGACCTACACATAAGTTATTATAAGTAATAAAATGTATTGGTAGTCAATAAATATATAAATCACTTCGAAAGCAACCTAACGTAAATAAGTGTTTTAAGTTTAGAAGTGTTATTATGAAAGGTTTTTATTTAAATGCATGCTGACTTTTTCAAGACAAAAAAACGGGCAATAGAGAAATGTAGGTAATGGAACAAGAATAAAATTCTTTAATATTTAAACGAGCTGTTTTATATAATAGTCGGCAGACCCTAGAACCAGAAGATGAATCAAACGACCCAAACTCGATGGGGTTGCGTCGTTTTATTACAGTTCCCATGGCCACCTTCCGGTTCCATGATCAGATCAGCCCCCCTAAAAAGGAAGCTAAAGCAATTCATTTTTTCGAATTTACGGCAGATCTTATGCAATTCATAAATTCCGAATCTTTAATTGAATTGAATTGTATATAATGAGTGACTAGTATACCAAAAAATATTGAAATTACATAGGATCTGACGAGAATTCGAAAAAATGAATTGCGTTAGCAATATTGCCTTAGCTTCCTTTTTTTAACCGACTTCAAAAAAAGGAGGAGGTCCTCAATTCGAATGTTTTTTATGTTTGTTACCTCATAACTCCCTCATTTATTAACCGAATTGGAAAATTCTTTTTTATTTGAAAGAGTACGCTTCCCGGTTGGTCCCTTTGTCATCAGATCAGGATTTGATTACTTCTTAGTGTACTTTGAAGTCGGTTTAAGGTTTTTGTAAAACAGACCAATTATTTCCTATGCATACAAAATTTGAGCTTGCAAGATTTGATTAAAGTCAGACAATGGTACAGGTGAAACTTAATAAAAGCTTGTAAAAAGTACGAATTAATATCGTGTTTCAACGTCAGAAGACTGTTGTTCCCACAGACTACGGAGGACATATTCTCGCTAACAAAAACTGTGTCTATGGAGTCGGCCACCTCTCACGCACACCTTAGTTGGCTATTCCGCGGGAAATTAGACTCTGTCGCCGTTTACACAGAGTCGATTACTCGCGCTCAACTAATGTGTGAATGTGTGCGTGCCGGCTTGTAAGTACAGCGTGGTGGCCGACTTGAGTGACACAGTTTTTTGTTAGCGAGAATATATCCGACTTTTTTAAATATCTGTGGTTGTTCCAAAGAATTTCCATTAGGAATTCAGGACAAGAAAAAGAAATGGAAGCTGGAGTCTATAATAAAATATTCTATGTGTATGCGTAGTTTTCAGTAGAAAAGTCTTCGCAGCATGTCCGATTCGTCGTATGTTTTGTTATAAACTTAGAAATTCGTATATGGTTACATACCTACCTACATTATATTTATTAATTTTCCCGAAGTATTCCCATTTGAGCACCGATCCTATTCCCTAGGTAATATCAACAACAGTAAGTATATTTTGTTCAGCAATTGACAATCAACCTAACATATTGATCAGTGCTCTAAGCTGAATAGTTTTGATGCTCTAAAATTGGGTGCTCTAAGGATAATACTTTTAATTTTTTATAATAAAACTGTTAATTTTTATTGATACGTTTTATTAAACACCACAACACTAGAAGCTACAAAACTGTCGGTGATCAAAAGGGAATGATTTCAAATTTAATTTTTGTTCCCATTTGAGCACCGATCCAAAATATGCATCGGTACTGAAAAGGGAATAGGATCGGTGCTCAAAAAATCGGTACGCAAATGGGAATACTTCATTTTCCCTACATAAGGACATGGGTCTAGTAAAAACAGCTTTTCATTTGAAATGTTTGTGAACGTTGGTTGACCCCAAATAAACAAAAACGTTAGCAATCGTTGCATGAATTCACATATGCAAATATTAGCAACATTAACCGCTCGTTACAAATGAGCATTGCACTCACCGTATAGCTCTTGCCCTAAAGTAAAGTATAGATCTACTATACTCTATTTCACATAGGATGAGTCGTCAAGGTCAAGGGTTTTTTACCAATATCTAGTGAAATTCCATTTGATTACTCTGAAATAATATTCACAATATTTCGTGAAACCTTGCTCTATCATAGTATTCCTTTATTATATCGAAATGAACATTAACCATTGCGAAATTTAATAAAATACCATGTGTCACCGAACTCATGTTATTTGAAATAGACTATAGTTGCTATATTTTATTACTTGTTTCTAAACACGCAAAGGCGAAATATAGAGGATACCGATTTATCAAGTTTCTAAGTTTAAATAAGTTTCTGTGTAAGAGATAAACTGCTTTGAAAATCCTGCTTTTAACAGTTTTAGGAGTCTCAATCACTAAGCTGCTCACCCGAGTGTATAGTTAGTTATAGTATGTTGCTAGGTGTGTAGCTGAAATCATTGCATATAGATACTTTCCTAGGTACCTACCTAACAGTTGAATAGTTTCATCAAAAGCTTGGGTATCTAAATTGGTTAGGTGAAGATAACATTGAAAGACTTGGACCTTACGAATCGTAGGCTGCAATCGCTCATCGTTTTTGATCGGGATCAGGATGCCGGGCCATACAGAAGCAAAGCAGGCTACATGTTTCGTCCAGTAACTCAATCAATCAATTAAATCTATAGTATACCTACATATTTGGAATTTTGAAAATAATCGACCGTCAACTATGGGTAACAGGTTGGCTTCATCCTTATCGGTATACCGTATCGGTGCTATCGGTAACTTCAGTAAATTTAACCTTCATAAGTGCCCTCCTGGGGCCTTTTTGAAAGGATAAACCGAATTCGCAAAATACCTACTACTAACATAGCAAACAAGCATACCTGCGGCCCGGCTGATGGTTACCGTTAATTACCGTAGCGTAGATGGTATTTAAATACCATAAAGGTACCTACTACTAATAAACAGGATATTTTTAAGTGCACCTCTGTTTAAAAATTCCGCAAATTAAGACTCCTAATTTACTTATTGCACCTCTAATTTACTTATTGCATATCAGAAAAATGACTGTTGTACAATTAAACTACTTATTCATCAAAACATGTTCTATCACCCAGACCCGACTCGGGGCACTCCAAATACAGTTGGTTACGTTAGATTAGAACTGTGACAATATGATGATTTTACAGTTCAAACAGTTTTGCATCAATCATAAAACTGATACTCATTTTTTCTGTTGGAATAGAGAGAATTAATAGTTAAGGCATTAAATACATGCCCTAATAAACTCGACCCGTAAGGGTTTATTCATACTTAGACCAAGTAAAGTTAAATACAACATAAAGAGGTCACAGGCTATTGTCACTCTCGAGATAAGTAAAACCACAAACTGCGAAACCAATGGCAGTTGTCAATTTCTGCGCAATTCTGTTTTGCGAGAAGCTCATAAAATGTGGTCAAAAACGTGGACTGGCGCATCATTTCGTGCGGTCACAGTGACCATCAAAATTATGTAGCACAATAACAGATGTAACAATTTTACATAGTTTGTTGTTCATGGCATATTCCCAAATATTGTTCATCATATTATGAATAAGTATCAATAGATTATAATCCCGCCAAAAACATTTTCATGTAAAGTGTTGCCAAGTCGAGACCATATGGCTCGCACTCTTAAAAAGTTATCAGATCTCTTGTAGAGCCAAGCATATGGCCAAGCTTATAACTCTACACGCGCGCCCTAACTCTACAAACTCTATACCTTCGTCATAATATGTGGCTTGCCCGTTTAGCTAGTACAAGAACTATTGTATTTCAGAAAAGTAATGAACTTACGCCCATGTGACGGTAGCGTATTTTCATGAAAACTATGCAAATACAATAAGTATGCTTTGCGTCAAATCGCGTCTCCCTTCGGTGACGGAATGAAATAGGTATTTATTTACGGAAACCCGTTATCGAGGTTTTTTCAAAATAAGTCATTCTGTTTTCAGTTTTGTTTGTCATGTAAAAAATAATTAATTATTTCGGTTTGTCGTGTAGGTACCAATAATCTGTTTTCAGTTTTGTTTGTCAAGTAATAAATTCTTATTAAATCGGTCGCGTAGGTACCAATAATCAAAGTGAACCGGTCAAAAACCTTATTATTTTAAAATAAGGCAATTTGGTTCACCGATATTTAGCATAAACTTGTTTTTCAAAGTTTATTTTTCATTTATAAATAATGATTCACATTCAACTTACCTTGAGTACCAATTAGCACCTACCTACACAGAACAATCGGCATCGACTGCGTTTATTCATACTTAGGGCAAAAATGATAAAGCCGTGGGTAAAAGTACGAGGTTAATTGATTTTTGTTTTGGTTGGTTGGGGTATCGACACTTTTACAAGTAGGTCGAAAGTCGTTCGATATTTGAACTTCGAACAATCATATCGAAAATTTATTTAAATTCACGCCATAGATAACTACTGTGTGGATTCTATTCAAATTCGATATTTCCCAAGTCAAGAGAAATCTTATCAATTGAGATCTGTGTATCGTTATCCTTATAATTGTTCCTCGCAGTAGCATCCTTGATTGTGCAAATAATAATAATGATCCTATCGCATCTCGTATTTCACAAAGCGATAAATGTGTCAAATCAATCATTGAGAACATTACCAGTATTGCATTGCACTCATTTGTTCTTGTAAAATACAACTAGAAATCATAACTTATTATTTATCTATAAGTTGATATACGTCAACTAAAGGTTGATATACGTCTTTCAATAAATATTTATTATCATGAGAGACACAGATTTATTAGTCTAAATAGAGATCTCGTAATTTGGAATGAAAAGATCCCATCTAGTTTGCCTCAAGTGCAATCAGTTAGTCAAATTTTATACACAGTTGACATGTTATTTCTTCTTAGTGTCGGTTGCTCGTACATTTTAGCTACGAATTGTAGCTTGTAACCGTTGTTAAATTTAACCTTTGACGTTTCACGGAGATGCGCGAATACTGCTATAACTGCGTTTTTATGCAACCGAATTTTTTTCAGTATGGCAACTAAACTTTTCAGGAGTTCGGTTCGAACCTCGGTCGATAGCGGTCGCCTACACGTGGTCGCTCGGTCCCTAGACGGTGCACCCCGGGGAGCACATATTTTTTTTTTCTTTTTTCGCGCTTATCTCCCTGAGTGCCGTGTAGTGAGTGTCAAGTTTGGCGAGCATCGAGGCGATTTGGTGAGATCTTTCCTTATAAATCCTCTACTAGATAAAGCTTAGGTTGCATCGCAGCTGAGACTGTGGCATATAAGCACCATCATGGTATCGGCCAGAAGTACCTACGAAGGCGCTCTGTCCTGAACGCCGAATAACGGCCTGTCGTCGGGTAGCTGCCAGTGTATCGCAGTATTTACAGTGGCTGATATCGTAAGTGTATCAGCGGGTTACCTTTAGGTCTTGCAGGGGTCTTGGTGTTTATCTCCAAGAAGTTGACCGCTTATGCTGGCGCTCAGACCGTCAGCTTTCCGACGTTAAGGAACTAATTGCTTGGCCTTTAATATACGGGAAACTGATTCGCTCAGTCTACCTGTACCCCGTACAATGTGATGTAGAATATATCTATAAGATTTAATCAGCAGAAGGATGGACGGTTACAGCTTTCCTAACATGTTTTGTTTGTATGTACTATAGTAATAGAAACGTCCGGCGTCCGTCTGTCATGGACGTTTTTCTCGACATCGCATAACAAAAGATCTACGACGGGATCGATATAGCCAAAGTATTCGGCCTTGACTGTCACCCTCGGGTTTGGCCTTCGGAAGCAGTGGACGTAAAGACAACACAGCGTCTGTGTAAAATTTGTTGGAGATTTGATTAGTGTCAGCTTAGCCGTTAAAGTGTTATCCCGAGAACGTCATAAAATGCATATACCTACGTAAAACCACGACTTCATATTATGATATTTAAATTTATGCGTTGGTTGACTCTAGCATAGCTATCAAAATCAGAGCATATTCTGCTTAAATCTCTTATCAAGTAACTAGAATAGACGCTTCGGTGAGGAAAACATTTGATTTAAAACTACGACAAAAACTGAACACAAATCCAACCATAACTTTAAGTATCTATTTTCTACACAAATGATCTCTGGCGGATCGCTTAGCCATCTGGTGTCCATCAAGTTGTTAACTAATAATTTAACTTTCTGTAACACAAAAAAGCCCACTAACACCATAAAAAAAAACAACCGGACAAGTGCGAGTTGAACTCACATGGAGAGGGATCCGCACAAGCTTGACATTGCGGTTGAAATACGTGTTCTCCCATTGACTCCAACTGGGTTTGTATGCGCATTGTTGACAGATTTACCATGTTATTTGAAGATCACATTTTCGTATCTGTCCCCATATTCCAAATTAATTTATTTGCGATGCACGTCAGTGTTGGGGTCACAGAAATTCATACGTGTACCAGGTTTTAGCTCGATCGGTCCATTGGATTCTTAGCAAATCGGCTGTGAAGGACGGACAGACGCACGGGTGATCCTATAAGGGTTATTTTTTTCCTTTTGAGGTACGGAGCCCTAAAACACCACTCAAACAAAAGAATAATTATTACTTGACAATCGCGGCGGGAAACGCCAAGAACACGTGCAATATGCGACTGACGCCAAACAAAAACTCTCAAGAAAGTCGTAAACATTCCAAGTAGTTGAAACAAAAAAAAAGGTCAATGGGGCTGCTTTAGTATCGGTGCGATTCTTAAAATGTATCCTTCCAATATGTATAATATTGAAGTTAGGTACTCTATAATCTAACACATACCTACTTGCGTAACCATAGCATGTTAGATCCACTAAAGAGGTTCAATAGCTCATTTTATTTCAGTTTAGCCTATAAGCTCTTTCCTACAGGCAAGTACAAACACCTATCTTGATGACTATGGAGCATCTGAAGATACTGCCGAGCTGATTGCCATACAAAAGCAGAATATGCAGACAGCTCAACATACCGTAATTAGTATAAAATGCCCCGACGGCGCTAGCCGGTATTTTGAGCCGAAGCGCAAAGTCTAACGCACATACTCACAGCTCCAAAACATACCAATAAGAATCACAAACGTGGAATTTAGCAAGACACGAATAATAAAAAAAAAATATACCTGCAAGAAAAGGCAATGACAAAGGCATTACTCTTAGATGAAGATTGTAACATCGCGGACTCACGGTTCTTACCAGAATTACCACCCTCTAGTGACCCAACAAGTGCAAAAAACAAACATACTTTGAAAGGTATACATATATACCCAATAAAACCTTCATGTTCGCGTCACGGCATTTATAGAACTATCCGAAAACATCAAAAATGACAAAAAAAATATCTTGGCGATCTCAATGCTCAGGACAAACAATACGAGAGAGAGACCCACGCTACAGCACTGAAATATGGTATATGTACACTATCACGCAACACAAATCCTGACAACGTTAAATAGACGGAACAAGATACGGCACTCGAATGCACAAGCTTCAAGAAGTTCTGGCAAACCGGAAACAAAATCATCACAACTGGATCATATAGGTGTTGGCAATTTTCACTAACCCATTCCATAATCATTTAGAATATCTAATACCTAATTACGTAAATTCACTGATCGTAAATAAGAATGGTAGAAAATCAACCCCATTAAACTCAATCAAGAAACAAGAATCCAATTAGACAGTAGAAGAATCCAAGAAGAAAATTCATAATAATTCACTGCAATATCGCAAAACCGGTACATTACCCTGTACAAATGCAAAACAAATCCTGGCAACGTCACGTAGAAGAAGCAAGTAACGGCACCCGAACGCAAAGTTTCAAGAAGTTCTGGCAAACCGGAAAAAATCAAAGAAACAAGAATGCAATAAGCAAAAGCAAAGCGAAAATGCATGTGTTACTTAAATAACTTATATATTCACAAAATATACTCGCTTTCAATGCATGAAACTCATGGGAAATTTGATGGTATCCGGAAACGGGTACTAAATCTGTTAGTTAGCTCACCGATGGGACAGGCGCCCCATAACAACGTATAAAACACCACAAGAACTGTTATTCAAAGAATTAATTCTGACATTAAAGTGTAAAAAACTTGAAAAGGGAGGACACTACTTCAAACTTAAACAAACCACAAATCAAAAAGGAGAAACAAAAGCCCATTAGGATATCTACTTATTGCGGAGATAATGCGGGGTAAATAAAACAGCACTGCAAAAAACTATAGTAAACTATTCAAAGCATCGTCATCGCACTCCCAGAAGAAATAGCAAACCACGAGAATAAGCCGGCATGTCTGAAAACACCATACGCTCTTTCAACTGAATGACATCAATCAGGAACCAGGAAAATCAGCAGCATTTCACTTGTTAGAATAATGAATGAAAATCGAAGATACTTATCTCCAATATACGATCTAGCTTCTGACATTGAAGAAGCATCTCGACGCGTGACATCTCAGTACTTAAAGATACAATACACTATAAGGACAAACAGTTCCATGCAAACATAAAACATGGACCCGCGGGAAAAAGGAAACTGATCTCCTTCGCCATGCCTCACCACACTCCTGATGTACGAAGTGTAAAATACACTGGACGAAGAAATACCTAACGGCGGAGCTTGCGTTATGGAAACCAGATTACTGATATATTATACTGTTCTGTTTATAGATAGATACTAAATATATAATTATACCCAGACTCAGGACATACAAACACTTTCATGAACACACACAAATGCATGTCCCAGATGGCAACCGAACCCACGACCTGCGGCTTGATAGGTGGAATCAATCAACCACGTGTTTGTCAAGAGAGACGACCTGCATTTAATCCACGACGAAAGAATCTAACGGCCTTTATAGGAATTTACTAGTAATACAATATTTATGGACGACGACGTCATCACAGTATCAACTAAACACTAAAATAGGCTATATATAAAAATAAATCATATGCATGATGAAATAATGGGGCTGAACATTAATTAAACCAGGACAAAATGCTCACCTGCGACCAGATTAACAACACGAAAATTCATACACCCAGCTTGATAGACAGCGATAGGAAATCAAAAATACTCCTACTTTCGGAAACACAAAACGATATGTAACTAAATATTCTGGAAGTTTCTCATCCCATTAACCCATACTTAAGTGCCCAAGCACACATCTGAACGACTATAGTCCTATTGGTTACGGCCCTTCAGCACACCAAAAACTAAACCCAGAAAATAGATATTTACGAGAGAGACCAATCGGCGCCTGATATGGATTATTTTGATTACTATACTAATAACCTCGCTGAATGTTGTGCCTGAGGAAACCAAATTGAATCGAGAATAATAACGAAGAACAAGAAACACACAAGCACATACCGAAGCTACACGGAAGCGACACGGACGGAGCCTCTCAACCACAGAAGCTATACTCACTGAGATCGAGGTCATGAATGGAGGAAGTTAATCAAACGAACAACAAAGAAATAACGAAAATCAACCCAGGAACAAAAAACCAAAATACGAAAGAAGAAAATAATAGCCCAGCGCTCAACATACACCAACGCTCATCCCTCTCTATGATACCCGTCTTCCCACTCTCCAATATTGGCTATAGGCTGAACAGTCGGTCGATTGTGGTCAGCTGGCTGCGGTTGGCTGGCCGTCCTCTCCCATCCCAGAGCGTGTCACTCCTATATACCACGCACCCCTTGGTTTATCCATGGTTACTCCGATACAACTATTCAGGTACCAGTCATTATAAACTAAGCTAGTTACATGGTGGCTGATGCTTGAATGGTTGTATAGGACATGGGTCGGTCGTTGTACTGGCTGAGGGTAGTGCTAATCATCATCATCATCGTATGGCAACTAAACTTTTCAGGTACCGTCAGTACATACGAGTATCGGTTTAAGTAAAATGATGGTCTTTTAACGGACTTTTGAGACGAGACAACTCCAAAAGACACGAGACACGGATTCATTGGAGCAATTAGATCAGATTATTTCTTTATAATCATAATCATAATCATCATTTATTTGCTAATATGTGTACATGGGGATGTTACAAAAGGCATGCAAAAATTTTCAAGATACAAATTTAATAATAATATTCTAAAATTTACTAATTATAACATGTTAATTGGATAAAATAATAATATGTCAATGAATGAATCGAAAATGTAATGTCTACTTCCTATTTTTCTTGCAATGTGCAAAGTATTCAGCAATGGAATAAAAATTATTGAACAGAAGCCATTTTCGGATCTGAACATGAAACTTACTTAGAGGCAATGTTTTTATGTGTTCAGGGAGACTATTAAAAATGTTAATACACATTGCGTAGCAGTTCCTTTGTAGAAATACTGTGGAGGGTTTGCGCGCCAAGACCAATCTATTAGCATTTATTGTATTTCTAGGGTAAATTTCCTTCGCTGTACTAAATAAATGTACATTGCATTTAACAAATTTACACACTTCAGCAATGTACATACAAGCTAATGGCATTATATTGAGATTTTTAAATAGTTTAAAATATTTACATGATTTTATGAAGATTCCCGTCAAAATGTCCAGTTGCCTCATTATGGTATTTGACTGCGTCAAATAAAATCAAATCAAAAGGCAATTTATCAGTTTAGGCCCTGGTAAGGCACTTATGAGTGTTAAGTAGGTACATACAGTTAAATCTATACAATCAGCTACTTTTTATTACGTTATAACGAATACTGAGGTTTGTCAATTAATGAATGATAATAATTCGTGTAGATCGAATCTTGATCGAATACTCGAATTAATGTATTTAGACAGCATCAAATTATCTTGTTGGGGTTCAACGGATATTTAATAAATAATTTTAAAAAATATCAACATATTTGATATTTCCATGTTTTTGTTGTAAACTTTAATAACTGGTTAACATAGCATCTATAATGCTCTTTAAACTTTCATGACACGCTTTCAGTTATTTGGAAAATAATTTTTGTTAATTTATTGCACAATGTCAAACATCACTTACACAGGTGATGTAGGTACTTATGTGAATTTAAATATTATACTACATTTTTCATTCGTTGACGTCTTCTAAAATAATAATAATATTATAAAGAGGAAAGATTTGATTGTTTGTTTGTTTGTTTGCATTGAATAGGCTCAGAAACTACTGAACCGATTTCAAAAATTCTTTCACTGTTGGGAAGCTACACTATCCCTGGGTGACATAGGCTATATTATATTTTCAAAAAAAATAGGGATCCTTACTAAAACTCCAATAAGGTGTAAAAAAATTACCTAAAATATTCATTTCATCGCGTGAGCTGCGAAAACTATTGATGATAGAATAAAATAATGTGCTACGACTTTTTAGAACAAATCATTATTTACAAAAAATGTCGCGACAGTATATGTCTAACTATTATAGTTATGCCACAATAAGTGTTCTTTTATTTTAAAAATTTAATTGAAATGCCGCCGCTAGGAAAAGCTCTTTATTTGTATCTTGGTATTAATCCTTATCAAAATAAATTACTTCATATTCAAGACTGCTTCAATACCTTTGTATAACTTTTTGAATTATTCAATCCGGACACGGCTCCGAGACGGCTTGACCGATTCTTATGAGATTGTGTGTGTATTCAGTAGGTACAATAGGACGTAAACTATTTTTCATACCCGTAGGGTAGGGTAGAGTAGGGTACGGTACGGTAGGGTAGGGTAGGGCAGGGTAGGGCAGGGTAGGGTAGGTTAGGTTAGGTTTGGGTAGGGCAGGGCAGGGCAAGGCAGGGCAGGGTAGGGTAAAATTTAGAAATTTAGATAAACAAGTGAAACATGTTTAATGCTCATACGCTCAGCTGGTTGATGACGGTGTTTTCTGTACTATCCTATAAACATAACTCTTATGATATTGTTTTTTGTTTTACATGACATTTAGCAATATTAGATAAAAGAAGACGAATCGGAATGGGAAAATATGCCATGACACAACTACAAGGTGGCAGATTGCATCTAGTGTAGAACCAAACGCAGACTGGTGACATCCTCGGTGTTCTCCATATTGTACGGTTCCGAGACATGAACTCCGAAGAAAGCTGACCGCGCACGCATAGATGCGTTTGAAATGTGTCGTCAAAGTCAAAGCCGTTTATTCAATTTAGGCCCCAGAAGGGCACTTATGAAGGTCACATTTACTGAAGTTACCACCGGTTCGGAACTCTGCCTTCAACTGAGGAGAATCCGGCAAGAAACTCAGCAAGGTTAAATTTTTTAAATATTTTCTGGACAATCTGACTATTTGGCTTTTCCAAATTTCTGGAGGAAGATGCTGCAGATTCCATAAACAGCACACTGGACCCACGCTTATATTCTAAGCACACTCTAAATCACGCACAGACTGATGACAACCTATCTCCGCCGAATATTTGAGTACTTCGGACCTCATTGCAAGAAAGAGAGGTAACCTTGAGAAGCCCGAGGGGCCGGAGTCCGATGCGTTGGTCTGATTAAATACGTACCATATTGGACACCGCAGTAAATGTGTTGCTATCCACACAGCAGTAGTTAGATCCAGATGGCGAGCAATTGCCCGCGAGAAGATAGTCCTCAATAGGTAACTCTCTCCCGCTCCAGGCTCTCTAACGCAAAAATAATTCGAATATACGTAAATCTGCTGTAGACGCGCGAAAGAGAGCGAGCGGCAACCTATTGCTATTGATTAAGTTCCAAACGCCACGGGGGTCAGTAAGGCTACTCCGGGGGGGCAAAGCCTACCTGAAAGAAACACTGCCTGAGAATAACGCGTTCAAACATACAAACTCTTCAGCTTTATATTACAGTAGTAGCAACCCGCCCCGGCTTCGCACGGGTGCAATGTCGTAATGTGGTGTCAGTGTATAATATAATAAACCATCCGGAAGAAATTATCTAACTGATGGTGAAAACCGCATCAAAATACGTTGCGTGGTTTAGGAGGAGTTACCGGATATACAGACAGACAAACACGGAAAGTGACTTCATTCTATACTATGTAGAGAACAGATAGATATATGTTACAGCTGCTTAACCCAAGGATGCATAGATACTAATCAATGATAACATAGATCAATCTGAGTGCAAGGTAAAGATTATTCAATAAATTGTTGCAATACGCGGTAATGTATCAAGTTCAAAGTTTGTCTAGACTTACTGATATTGAAAATTGGGTCATTATCATGCAAATACAAACATAATACGGTAAACAGTACTCCAGTAATCTTGGCTTTACTAGGTCATTAGGTAGCGACCTAGTGAGGTTATTCAGCAGATATAAGACTTCTACACACTAATACTGATTATCTATAAGTCTTCTACTATCGAAAAAGTATTTTTCTTCGTTGAAAGGGACAACAAAGACTAGGTCAATCACGTTTAAAATTCGAAGTTTCGGGCTTCGCTTTGAAAGTCAAAACACACCGGCTTAAGCAGGTTACCTTACAACTAGGTTCCCCAAATTGTTATAAGTGTGTTGTTTTACACATTTGGGTAACACATTTTAAAGTAGTCCGTGTTCTACTTAAAAGGGCAAAGGTACATCAGAATGAGAAGAGACAATAAACGGCCGGGGCGGGCGGTTTACTACAAATTAGCTACAATCAGCGTCAAAAGTAGCTGATCACTTTAGTACAAAGTAGGTTAATCTTCTCATTATAATCCATTGACATATTCTCCTCGTATGAAATCTGTTCTTCTTTTTACCCGACTGACCCGGAAGGAGGGTTATGTTTTTCGAGTGTATGTATGTATGTATGTCTATTTCTTTGGCACGCTCTGCAGCCAAAACGGCTTGATGGATTTAAACATATGAGGTGTCGTTAGATTTGTCTTAACTGTGGGAGTGTCATAGGGTATATTATTAGTATTGCAGTCGGGGATAAGCAAATATTACAAAAGAATACATACTTAGGTTATTGGTTTATTCCCGACTGCAATACATTATAAAATTCAAGTTATATTCAAAATTATATAGCTTGTTTTTCTCTTTTCAGTTATTTTTTGTTTTACGCAGTCGGGTTTTTTTGTTTCTTTTAATAATTTAATTTTATCCATATTTTCGGTTTGACCCAAGTGAGAGTAGCCTTTCTCGAGATTTATCAGGGGTGCCCAGATGCTTTTCGGGGAGAAGGGGGGGGGGGGGAGGGGGCTTGAGTCCCTACTGCTCTATTGTACACTTTGACCCAAAAGCCTGATAACTATTACCTAATTAGTCGAATACGAATATAATACTATGTTGCAAGTCAACTTATCTTCCGGTTTTTAGGTCACTGACATGCATCGTTCGGCCTTGGTATAATTAGATAAGAAAAATATTTATAATTAATTATGAAATTTGATAAATACGAAGCTTTGTTACCTCTTAACGCTTCATACGGCATAACCAATAGTACCTAATGAAATTTGGCAGGCAGTTAGATCATCTATCTATCTATAGGTAGGTACTATATAATTAATATAATAAAGCTTTTGTTCGTTTTTTTATGCGGCCTAATCTCTGGAACTACCAATCTGATTCGAAAAATTCTTTCACTAATAGGAAGTTACATTATCCCCGAGTATCATATGCTTCTTTTTATCCCGGGAACGCGGGTGACAGCTAATAACTTTCTCGGGAATACAGTTTATCCCTCGGAAACGCAGGTAAATCTGCGGGCGAAAACTAGTTATACTAATATTATAAACACGAAAGGTTGTGAGGATGAATTATCTTGCGTTTGGGTCAGTAGCCAAACGAAGAGTCAATTCGTCGATAAAGGACGACGACGAAGCCTAATATGGAGCACGCGTACCTAGAAGAACCTCATTCACTTTGGCCTTGAAAGTCCCTAGATTGTAAAGTCAGGAAACAGACGCCCCGTACCCAGGAAAGTTCCACTACCCGCTATCCGCATTATAAATGCGTTGGGGATGCAAAATCCTGTGTGCGTAAAACATGTGGGATGTTTGTTAATCTTTCACACAAAACCTCGGCACATAGATAAATCTCCTCCATCTTATCTATCCAATAACACGTTGTAGATTGATTGAGTGATTGTAGTTTCAGTGGAAAATCATCGGAAAGCTAATATGGCGTCATTATGACGCTATTATGTTAGTAGACTACCAAAACTGTAAAATGTGTCAATTTTGACACCACTGATAGTTCATTGGAACATATAATAATTGTAATAGAAGACTTGTGCCCCAGGTTTCTCGGGAACCCGGGAAGCCGCGGGCGGAAGTTGGTAATTATATATTCACATTAACTAAAGCAGACTGAACGTAATTTATAATGCCGGTACAGATTTGCGATTGATATCAGATAAGTAAGGTCAGAATAAGCCATGCAGGAAGGTTTTCATTTACAACACAACCATTAAACCTAGTAGGCATTAAACCTTTAGGTGCAGCACAGACAACGAACTTTAGTCTGTGTGAAAACAAAGGGTTGTGCGCCAGACTTTTTGCGCGTCGTGTGCGTTACTGCTTAGAATTGTATAGGTTCTATTTTTTACTCACTCAAAAGTTCGAGCTCAGACAAATTAATTCATCAGTAGCTGGTTGACTGAGCTTAGCTCGGTGCACAAAAAAAGGGTAAAAAAATACAAAAAGATACGACCGGATCGGGGATCGTACCCACGACTATCTCAATTCTAAGATTGTTATTTTGCTTTATACGCACTCTTAAATGTGAACAATTGTTATACTCACATTTACCAAATCATGAGGTAATTGCTAATAATCATGGATAATTCTAACTATCCTTTTCCTTTCATCATCATCATCAGCCTATAATGTACCACTGCTGAGCACATGCCTCCTTTCGGTGGTAGGGCAAATGAGGGTGAAAGGGAATGGGCAATACTCCAACACGCATGCCCACTGCGGGTCGGTGGAGGTAGGTTAGTGGTCAACCTACTGTTGGAATTTTTCAAGCCGCCCGGAGGCATCCAACTAGCTTAACGACTCATAACCGGGACCAACGGCTTTACGTGCCTTCCGAAGCACGGAAACGCTCGATTTGAAATACCACTAGGTGGTCACCCATCCAGGTACCGACCACGACGGTGGTAGCTTAACTTTGCCGATCGATTAAGAACGGCTAACCATGCTACACCACGAGCGCCTTTTCCTTTACTATTATAAAATGCAATATCATAATTGGACTGTTTTACAAAAACCTTAAACCGACTTCAAAGTATACTAAGAAGTAATCAAATCCTGATCTGGTGACAATGGGACCAAACGGGAAGCGTACCCTTCCAAATAAAAAAAGAATTTTCCAAATCGGTTAATAAATGACGGAGTTATGAGGTAACAAAAAAAATCATTCGAATTGAGAACCTCCTCCTTTTTTTGAAGTCGGTTAATAAATGGAAAAGTGAGTTTGTTTGTTACGCCTTCACGCCTCAACTACTGAAAGGATCATCGTGAAAAGCATGCAAATAGCCTATGTTATGAAGAAGGACATAGGCTACTTTTTATCTTGGGAATGCGGGTGAAACCGCGGGGAACAGCTAGTTTATAACAATTTCATATACCTATACAAATATTGCTCGTTTCGTCTTGGAGCGTTTGAGGTTTAATGAATCAGGATTTATTTTACAGCATTTAAACTATAGTTATCCATAACTAAAATTCGTGAACCTATGAACGTTTATTTTTTAAATTAAATAATACCTACTCCGATAGTTTTAGCAAAAAAATTCACTACACAATAGCATATATATACCTAAGCACATTAATACAATCAATCACAATAAATTTTTTGTTCTATTTAAATTACATTGTTTTTACTGTGTTCGACCAGAATCCATGATAAGTAATGATATGCCCGAAGGTGGTACACACAAAACGTAGACTGGAACTGAAACTCAAGAGCAGATCCACCTAAAAAAATGCCTTGCTGAGTTTCTTGTCGGAGTCTTCTCAGTGTATTCCGATTTCCGAACCGGTGGAAAATTCATCTGTATGAGTTACAGGAATACTCCAGTAGGTGCTTGATTTTTAACATGAGTATGTAAGCCGGCCAGGTGGGTACTATAAAGTGCCCTACCACCGTGCTATGGTTTCCTTCACGATGTTTACTTTCACTAAAAGCTCAAGCTTATTACAGGATTCGAATCTACGATATATGAACCACCGCTCTATCATCGCCTTTTTGTATGAAAATTATGAAAAAAAACTCAGTATTTTTCTAACATTTACATACTTGAGTACAGTCACGATAAGGACAGTCCACACTGATGATAGGACTAGTGACCTAAATAGTCAGACAATAAATAAACATGCATCACAAAGTAATATTGAGTTGAGTTCATATTGAGTCAGTGCAACCAATGTGCAACTGCACCAATGTAAATTATAGAATTATCATTGTTTTGAAAGTACAAAGTAATGACGCGTACCTATAGTTCATTTATATCGCGTACGGACGTGTTGCCTCACTTTCATACATTAATAACCGGATAAACACTTGACTAATGCAGTTTTAATTCAAATGTAATCTTTATAAATGAGGACAGGCCAGTTGGCGTGGTCAGTAAAACCCCTATTCACACAGGTCGTGGGTTCAATTACCACCCAGGAAATACATTTATGTACATGAACATGTCTGCATGTCCTGAGTCTAGGACATTTAAGATTAATAAATAAATAACTTGAAATGCTCCTCGTGGGTTACCTATTTATTAAATATAACTATATCCGCGTCTTAATAACCCAATGCATCATATTTTTTTTAATACACAATGAATGTCTTATGAATATTTTTAAAAGCTAGACATAGCTATTAAGTTTTTCTAACTTCGGTTCATTTGACCTTTAAAGCTGACCGCTTAACTGAAAAAATTGATTGTCTACCTACTACTAAAGTCGAAACATTTCAAAACTAAACGATTAACTGATACACGACATAAGACAATAAAAAGACTTTTGCATGGTACCTACTTATGCATAATCTGACTAATCAGTAATCACACGGTTCAGAAGGTTGAATTTATTGATAAGAGCCGGCAATAAGCCAAACTAATTACTCAAGAGATTTGAGAGGTAGAGCATAGCTTTTCTTTGTATTAGAAATCTATTAGCAGAGATTGTAAAA